>CAKXYY010000007.1:0-319933 GCA_935541525.1 Dujonia railenensis | reverse complement strand
ACTTTGGGGTTCTTATTTGTGCTTCCTCTTTTAAGCTTCCGAGTTTGAATTAACTTTGTCTTACGTAATAATAAAAAAAAAAAAAAAAAAAAAAAAAGAAAGAAAGAAGAAGAAGAATTAGAAGCAAAAAAAAAAGAAAGTAGGCATGCTCTGGTACATTTCAAAGCTTAAATGAAACAATGCCAAAGACGAGTTTGTCGTCAGCTTCCAGAAGACAGACGTCGACGTCTCCCTCTGCGCTATTTGTCTGTTCCCGACTAAAGACTAGTCTGTTGTATCGATTGTTTTTCCTTCAGCTGCATACTCACTAGCATCGCTATGCGTTGCTCGGCTTTTAATATTCGGTTGTTTGATTTTACCACATTCTCTCTACATATTGGAAATGGTATGAGACCCGCCTGCATATACTCTTATCTGGGCATTATGAACACTTTCCTCTTTTTATCTTGGCCAATGAAAGGCAAGTATAGTCTATTATGCTGCATATTTTGCTATCTGAGCTTAGTAAATTGGTGGCAGATCGAGGTTTAGGAAAAAAGCGAAATATCAAAAGCGTTACCCGAATAAGGTACAGAGAAAAAAGTGGATACAAGGGAAAGTGCAGAGCGACTCTTCTATTCTTGCTTTCTTCTTGGTAGAGTCCTTGAATTTGCTTCTTACATAACAGAAGAAGAGCGGTCTAAGCGCGTACGTTGTCTCGAGAGTTCAGAAGACTTTTTTGTCATCAACAGTGGTACTCATTAGTAAGATAAACTCTAAAAGAAACTTAAATTAAGCATCACACTCCTAAACATTTCGAGCTAGATCATTGTGTACACCAGTTTGTTCCCTGAAAAATGACTGATTCAGAAGTAGGAGATGTCAAACTCCCTCCGTTCTCTTTCACAAAGAAACCGGTTACTCTGATACATCCGAGCCCTCATTCTGCCATCTCTGACATCATTCCGAACTCATCGGTGGTGAGAGGGGCGGGAGAGGGTAACAGCTCTTTGATCCCACCCAGCGACATCACTACAAACCCAAGCTTGTACAACAATATTGACTACGACGAGCAGATAAGAGCACCAAGAATGAACAACATAAATTATTACACGTACAATACAGCCAGACAACAGACTGGCGAGAGGGGTGGCAGCACAGTTAGTGGAGTGGGATCAGGTTCCATTTCTTCTTCGCGCAAGGATTCTGGCGAGAGCAAGGATAATTCAAGTACACCATCAACCACAGCAAACACATCGCCAAGCAACGACGCCAAAACTCTCGGCAACAGAGACAGCGATGAAAACTACCTCCCAGCCAATTTTGACTTGAACCAGCCAATCAGGAGATTTTCCACTGCTTCAAATAATACTACGTCAGAATCTCCCAAGACTGCCATACTCAACTACACCACTAACAACTACATATATGAGCGGAACCAGGGACCCCGTAAGGTCTTCGAGGATGGCTTGGAGCCTGCCCAGCGAGATTCACAACTGCAGCTTCTACAACATCAACTGCAGGAACACCAAAATCAGCACCAACAAGAACAACACCAAAATCAGCAACACCAAAATCAGCACCAACAACAACACCAACAACAAGATCGTCATCAGCAGCACCTGCACCTGCACCAGCAAGAACAACAACCGGACGCTGGTGCTGAGGAAGCCATTAATAAGGATAAACTTTTAAAGGCTCTAGAAAACCTCAAAAACAATACCACAACCAGAGAAAGACAACGTAGCACGGCTAGTAACAGCAGTACTGGTAGCAATGGAAGCCAAAACAGTACAAGAATCAAAAATAGGACTTCGAACATGCCCTATAACAACCACTTGTTGAATCGTAATGGAACAGAACTTCAACAGGTGTATGAACTTAAGAAGCCCTTGTGCACACCAGCAGTATTGAGACCGATAGTAACCGGTAGTAACAGTAGCAACAATGTCAACACTGGGAATTCGCTTACCCCCACGTCATCTGCGACAGCTACACCTGGGGAAGTCTTGAATTCATTATCCACAATGGATTTGATAACACCTAATCAGACTGGCACTTCCACTCCTGGTAATACGAGTAGTGATGGTGCTGAACCAAATGGTTCTCCTACAACACCTTACGTTGACATCAAAGCTTTTCCATTTTCGCAAAGTAATGGGTTAACTTCCATCTCACCAACACTTAGAGTCGACCCTCAGAGGACCGAGACTTTCACTCAGACGACTACAAAATTAGACTTGAGCACCCAACCTGTAGAACCAACACATGAACATTGGAAGCCCAATAACTTCACCAGTCATTGTATGAAATGTGTGGGAGCATTTGGGAATTTCTTTACTCCTCAAAGGAAGAGAAGACATCATTGTAGATTTTGTGGATTGATCTTCTGTTTTGATTGTTTATGGCAGCTTGATGTGGATCTGGCAAACACCACAGGTGGTGGAGTTGGCAGTAACATTGCTTCCAATAGGTTGACCAGATCAGTTTCAAATAGTTCTATGCAAGTCCGTAGTACCACCAGCAGAGCAGACGGTAATAACTACAATAAGAATTCGCAGGCATTATCGCAGTCCAACCCTACCGCGGTACCTTCAGCTGCTAATGATAGTGTAGGTGGAGTGTTGATGGATTCTGAGGCAAGGTTTGTGATTCCAATTTTCCAAGAGGTTCAAAAGCAAGCTCTCTCTATTCAATTCGAAGATCACTTCAAATTCTGCAAGGTATGCAAGGACTGTGGTAATAAGTACCAAAATTTGATTGGAGAATTGAATTCCGGTGAAGAAGTGAAGGATGCACCATTTTTGTTTATCGAAAACCCTTACTTGCAGCAGACTAGAAAAACCACAAGTGGTGGGGGCAATAACATGTACAGTAATTTTGAGTCTAGGCAAAAATTGATTGAGAGAGGTAGACAAATGAGTGGAATAAATGAGAGTGATCTTCCGGCAGGAGAATTCGATGGGGTTCAAAAGCTGCAAACGAGTAATGTACCATCGGATTGGAGCTGGAGTTCATTCTAAGTGAATAACAGAAACGATGAGAGAGAAAGTGTGAGTGTGAGTGTGAGTGGGTAAAACAAAATACAGAAAGGTCAACCGGGAGACAGTGAAGTTTCCTAGTGTAAGATAGAGATAGACTAAATGGTCATAATTTAGCATATAATTTTTCAGTTCTTCGTTTAAAAATATTTTGGGTTTTTATTCTTTAAAAGTGTGATATATTTCAAGAGAGATAATAATTAATAGTATAATATATAATTAAGTGATAGAAAGGTGTAGAGGAAGAGTGGGGGGAGTGAGTGTAAATAACAGTGGAATGTACATTGAGGTGCGATAGTCAAGGTGCGATAAAGTGAAGCTGGAGAAGGACACCGATTGGGTTAAGCAAATGAAGCAGGGGAGGGGGGAAGAGTAAGTATAGGTGAGTGAGATGCGCGATAGTAAGCGTGAGGTAGAACGGGTTGAGCATGGTCCAGCATGGTCCAGCATGAGCTAGAGAATCAGTGAGTTGGGAGTATGAGCGTGAGCGTGAGTGAAATTGGCGTTAGTAGCGAGCGTGAGTAGAGTGAACGTGAGCAAGAGGGAGCGTGAGTAGAGTGAGCGTGAGTAGAGAGCGTGGCTAAGAGAGAGAGTGGCTAATAGAGTACCATTCACCAAGCCCCAATTTTAACCAAACACAATACCTTGAGCTCGTCGTATTAAAACCCAGGAATACATTAACATTGCATACATTCACCCGTTTAATGCCTCTTCGATGTCGTATTCTGTTCTGAGCCATTAAAGGCTCTGCAACCCTCCGGCGTCCAGAGCATGTAGACCAAATAGGAAATATTCAATTGAAAATATCTTTCCTTACTTAATTAGTAACATGTGACATATCCGAGGGGCGGCAATTTCCTTTTTTTAGCTTAGGTGCTTTTTTATTTACATTTCAATTAGTAAACAAAAAAAAAGTAAAAAAAAAAATAGGAGAGAGCTCTAGTCCATAGAGTGGTCAACTATCAGAAATGCAGCGAGGCAAGGTAAGCGAAAAGAGAGCGAAAATCCTTCAAGAGCCTATGTTACCATACGTTTACCTATCGCACTATAAGAACATAGGCAATCTATTTTTGCCCTAATGGCTCTTCAAGGCGGTTGCAAACGTTTCACAGGTCCCACAGTTTACTTAGAGCCCACACGCGTGGTTGTCAAGGATTCTAAAAAAAAAAAAAAAAAAAAAAAAAAAGACTTAAAAAGACTCGCTTATGCCACTGAATCGGCGGGGCGCACGACCTTTTGCACCTCTAGACTCTCCCTCTTTGTCTCTCTCACAAGGTCGTGTTCCTTTTTGTATCGCCTACTTTCCTTAACGACACAGGTGCATGAACTTCCAACACCTCGCGTGAAAATTACACTGGTAATAATAAGGCGTAGGTGAGAGTGTAGGTGCCATTCGTTAAAAGTGCAGGTTACAAAATATTGAAACTTGTCTTTTTAAGGTTATTTTCTTTTTAACCTTTTTCTCTTCTGACATACTTGATTCAAAACAAAGGGAATCTGACAGGAATTTACTTAGAGAAGTAACAGGTTACAAAAATAGAACTGTTTACCTGAAAAGACATCAAAAATCATTAGAAGAAAAGTGGAGTATTTTCATCACGTAAGCGTTTCTCTCTCGATTTTTTTTTTTTTTTGGCTTCTTTTTCTCCAAGAGCCTTTTTTCCATTACGCTCACAAGGTACAAAACACAATCGCCATTGCAAGCTTTTCCATACAACTAGCAGGAAGTCATAGATAATAATAATAATAATATAATATATATGGAGATGTATCAACAACCTCAAGGAAGCTACCACTCTTCAGATTCGTTGAGACGATTTTCTTCTAACAATCCATTCAGACAACAGCCATTCAGTGCACCGCAACATTCGAATCCGTCCAATGGATCGATCAGATCATCGAATGCTGCATTTGACGACTGGGTCGAAAGAAACAAAAAAATTATTAACGAGTCGTCAGACGAAGAAGATGGCGCAGTGACCGCTGATACAATTGTGAATTTCTACGGAAGTTCCATATCACCAGTAAAGCCAAACCGTGAAGAATTGGCCAAACCAGAGCTTCCACCGAAGCCAGTAAGAACAGGCAGTGATTCCACGGTGAACTATGCCCCAAGGATGGAAAGGTACGTATAATTTTTTGAATTGGAAAAGAACGAAAAAAGGAGGATCAAGAACAGCACGAAGGCACTGTGGATCGACCTATTTTGAATATCCTCTGTCTCACCTCTATAGCCCATTTTTTAGTAAGCCAGTGGTTCAGTCAGCTAGCTGAAAGAAAGGAAGATCAAAAAATAGTGCACGCCAAAGACAAGAAGAAAAAAAGCGCCAAGGGAGAATAGAACTCTCCGCTGAATAGGAAGCGAACATGACCCACCCCCTGCCACTCTCGTAGAGTGCCACTTTCGCTAGACCTCGTCCTGTGTGCATGCTGCTACACCGTATATGGTGATGACCCCGTGTGGTTTTGCCAAATTGTGGTATAGTCCAAAAATCGCTTACGCATAGGATGCTCCAGTGGAAGAAAGTGGTACATCACAGGCAAAGAACACGGAAAAAAGAAAAGGAACAGGAACAAGAAAGGGAAAGGGAAAGGGAGAAGGAAGAATCTCTAACTATCACAATGTATGATTCTGGAACATAAACCTTAAATTGTATCTACTACATAACTGGTTCTTGCACTTTGGGGAATTGTTTTAGATTACTGTGTAAGGTGCAACTGATAACCAACCACATATCCTTCGATCGTTGGTGGTTGTTTTGACGAAGCAAAGAAAAAAAAAAAAAAAAGAAAGAAAAAAAAAAAGACATTTCCCCTAAAAAGAATGACATTGTACTGCAGCAACCCTACTATGGCTATGCTTTCATCGCCATGTTTGCTTACAAAGAGTTCCAAATCAATGTGGTTAGCTTTAGCAATCTGCACCGATATGATTGCTGAGGATGGGGGTTGGATGGCTTGAAATGTTATAATTCTTTATTGAGGTTTGTTTTTCCTTTTTCCTGGCTATGCTTCCTTATCTTTATAGTGTGAAATCTCAATTTGCTTTGGTTGCGTTCACTAACAATTGCGACTGAAACGGAGTATTTTTTAGTGGAAACGCGTCAAAACATTTTTTCTGTAGGGCTTCAAAATTTCTGGAACCACCACCACTGCCGCCCCTTGGAGTAAATTCGATAGTGCTTAGATTGATGTTCTTTTTCTTGGAGTAGGGTGCTTTTCGTTTCTTATATTATAATACTAACCAACAAACAGAAAAATGTCTTCAAATAATCCGTTTGCTTCTGCAATGAACGATTCAGACTCGTACGTTCACCACCGTGAACCTCCTCCACCACCGGGGAACAGCAACGGCTCAACCACAAATAGATCTCGCACGCAGACCCCACCATCTCGCCCTCCTAAGGTTGCACCACCTTCTTACGAGGAGGCTGCGGGCCCAGAAGTGTCCAGAAGTGAATACCCAAGGGAGAAAGGCTCAGGTGTAAGAGTGAGTACCAGCAGCAGAGAAAGCAGCAACAACAACAATAACACTACTTCCAATGGAACGCATACCAGCAATCGCCTGGGCAATAGGGAACATAGCAGCAGGGAGCATGGTTCCAGAGACGAAAGGCCGCGTCGAACTCGTAGTGCGAACGAACATGTTTCTTCCCGCCATCACTCCTCATCCCATAGGCTGTCTGGCGATAGAGAGAAGGATAAGGAAAGAGAAAGGGAAAGAAGACGCAGAAAATCGCCTAGTAAGAAAACCCCACAACCAGTTAAGTCCAAGAATTTGGATACCATTGATAAATTGGACGTCACCGCATTCTTTGGTGGAGGTTTCCACCATGATGGCCCATTTGATGCCTGTACTCCACATCGTAATAAGAACGTGAAGGCAGCACCGGTAATGGCGTTCCCTGCTGACGGGCCAAACAACTCGATTAAGGGCACTGCTAACAAGGATAAGCATCTGCATATTGATTTAGCGTTTGGAAATTCTGACCTTGATCAAAATGAAATTGTTGGAAGAAGTGCAAGCCGTTCGAAGGGTAGAAGTTCGGTATCGGGCGCAGGAGGCGCAAGAAGTGGGTCTACTTCCAATGGAGGAGCTGCTTCTACGGGAGAAAATGGAGAAAACCCTGCATTCAAAATTGATGACCCAACTTCATCGTTATATATTCCCAAGCAGAACCCTTCGGTTATTAATTTCGATGCCAATCAGGTGGCTGTACCAGTCCATGGAGAGTTCACTCCAGGATTGGGGACTTCTACATTCCTAGACGGGGCACCTGCACCAAAGGCAGTTGTTCACGATGAATATTTGAATCCACCTAATGCGTTAGGTGGGGGACTAGGTAGAAAGAAGTCTCTTGCTCAAAGATTAAGGAAAAACAGTGGCAGTGAAAATACTTCAAGAAGAGCGTCCAACGATAATCAAATTGAACATACATATCTGGATGATCCTATTGAACCATCAGGAAATTCATTATTGAGAAGAGTGAAGAGTTTGAAAGTTGGAAGAAAGTAGTGACACAGGTCAGGGTGTGTTTGAAAAAGATATAGAGCCGATTCCTGAGAAAACTCCAAACTTCTTTTCTTGAGAATGAACTATGTATTAGGATCTACATGATGACAAAAAATTTGGAATAGACATGGGAGTAACTAAAAGGAAGGGACTGCCACGACAGATTTTGAATATATTTGAAGAATTTACTTTAACAACCAAAAAAATGCTAAAAAAATGGTCCAAGAAAGCTCCAAAGAAAAACCCCCAAAAAAAAAGAAAATGATCAAAGAGATATTTGATCAAGGTTATTTTTGTTTTATTTCCGTCTCTTTCGGTTTGTATAATAGAAGCTAAATTCAATGGAGGGTGTTAGTAGACGTTAGTTTTAATATAGGTAATTACATTGTACGCTTTTGTAGCCACTTCACTTCGAGTCTTTCGGTTCTCAATTCCAACAGGGGGTGTCATTATCATAGGTAATTAATTGCACACTATTGTCGCGCTCCACTTCGTCGTCTCCGTCGGTATGCATAATAGAATGGAGAGTGTAGTAGACGCAATAGGTGCCTACGTCGTACACCGTTGTCTTTCTCTTGGTGCAAAATCGTAGAGTGAAAAATTTAGGCACTTGTATATTAATGTCCTGCATATAGACGGTCGCATACACTGGGGCCAGTGAAAAATTTTGATCAGCGAGGGAAAGACCAAAGACGACGGTACCCACTGGCTAAGTGACTACGTTAATAGGTTAATTAGGGACTTTTCGAGTTGATTTCGTCCGTGAGCCGTTTTCGGAATACTATAGAACATGTTTAAATTGGTTGGAGCCAGTAGGCTTGCTCCTGTGTTGATCCAGAAGAGAGCCATCTCGTACACATTACCTGCCATCAAAACGTTGGACAACCTTCGATCATCAGAGAAAGAGTTCAAGGGGTTATTTTCTAATAGTACCGTCAACGAATTATGGTATAAGAGGGGTACCTACCTTGTAGAGAGCTTGAACCAATTATTGGAAGATAACAACGTGACCGAGCGTCCTTCAGACTTGAACCAATTGATCAAGATGACCTTCAACAAGCCAGACTTGTACGGGGTACATTCGTATGCCTCTATGTTGTACAATTTGCAGTTCTATTTGGAATCCTTGAAGCCCACTGTGGATGAGGCTTCCAACAGAAGGGTAAAGCAATATGGGCCAGAAGAGCTACTCAAGACTCCCTTGATAGCTGAGACCTATAACAACGAGCCAACCGATCCAGAGCTTAGAGATTGGATTAACTATTCGTTTGGATCCGTAGCGGAGTTCAGAACTTTGCTTTTGAACTCGGCCAAGGGTATTAAGGGGGATGGAAGTGTCTGGCTCGTGGCCCAAGCATCTTACAGCGATCTGACGGTGCACAAGGACGAAAACCAGTACAACACATTGGCTGTGATGAACACATACAACGCCGGGTTCGTGAACGACTCCATCAGGTCTGGCCAAGTGACCAAGTTGCAGCAGCAAAAGGAGGCCAAGGGTGAATTCTTGAGAAAGCAAGAGGCGGACGAAGGCAAGGACACCACCACCACCACCACCATAGACGCTAAGGTCACTCCAGACAGCACCAGCAACTCCAAGAATGGTTTGGAATTGGGTTCCGTAGAAGAAGCCGAAGCAGCAGCCTTGTTCATGGACAGAAGAATCATCCCCTTGGTTGCAATTGACGCATCTCCAAGAAACTACATCCTCGACTATGGTGTATTCGGCAAGCAGCCGTACTTGGACAATGTCTGGGACTGTATTGACTGGTCCATCGTGTCCGAGAGAGCACCAAAGAGAACTAAGCCAGCGGTTGACTTCTTTTAGATATGGTAGAAGCATGTACATAGGATAAAACACAACGTATTAATATATATAATATAAAAAAAATGGGGGCATCTCTGTGGAAGCACTGTGTAGCTAGTGTAAAGTATAGCCAAGGCATGGTGCTCATCCACTGTCCTACTTTATGTATTTACTAAACTAAAACTCTATTTTACTAATTCTTCATTGCCTTTTTGACAACCTTTTCAACTTCGTCCCAATCATCGGTAGGTAATCTGGTCATTTCAATGTCACCAAAGTACTTTCTGATGGCCACCAAGGTCTCGAAAGACTTTTTGTCGTGAACAAATGAAATAGACACACCCACTCTACCAAATCTACCTGTTCTTCCAATTCTGTGCAAGTAAGTAGATGGGTCTGGTCTGCCTTGAGCGTCTGTAGGCAAGTCGTAATTAACAACCATCGAAACGGAAGCAATGTCGATACCTCTAGCCAAAACGTTGGTGGTGATCAATACCTTGGATCTACCTTCACGGAAATCGTCTATTAATCTATCTCTGTCACCGGTATCTAATCCACCGTGTAATACTGAGACGGTGTGGCCCTCGCTCTTCATCTTCCCGTAAAGCAAGTCTGCAGTGCTCTTCTTAGCAACAAATATAATGGACGAACCGATGGTCAACAATCCGTACAATTCACACAACACCTCGAATTTATCGTTCTCACTCTTACAGTCCATGTACAACTGCTTTATACCATCCACGTTCAATTCTTCTTGCTTCAATTCTAAGGAATTGGCGTTGGGCACAAACTTCTCGGCGTACGCTCTCACTTCAGTTGGGAATGTGGCAGAGAACAACACCAATTGGGTGGTCTTCGGAAGCGTTTTCTTGACACGAACACACTGGTCTGCCAAACTTTGAGCTTCTAACATATTATCAGCTTCATCCAACACGAATACCTTGACCTGGCTGACATTGAGGAGCTTTCTTCTGATCATTTCAAGAACGGAACCTGGTGTACCCACCACGATGTGTGCGCTTGTCAGCTGGCCCTTAGGGATGGACTCAGGGACCACCAACTGGGTACTGATCTTAGTAAATTTACCCATAGTAGAGATGACTTCTAACGTCTGTCTTGCCAATTCTCTGGCTGGAGACAAACAGATGCACTGAGTTTGAGGCAAGTTTTCGTCAACCCTGGAAAGCATGGTCAACGAAAAGGCCGCAGTCTTACCGGTACCAGATTGAGACTGGCCGATCATATTCTTAGGAGGACTAGATATCAAGAGCGGCAATGCCTTTTCTTGAATTTTAGAAGGCTTATTGAACTTCATGGCGTACAACCCTTTCAAAAGCTCAGCGCTCAACCCTAACTCTTCGAACGACTTGACTGAGTAGAGAGGAGAGTTTGGATCTGCCTGTAAATCGGCCAATTTGACCTTGACTTCATATGTGGACTTAATAAGGTTGGTGTCTGGCTTTTCCTCATCTTCCTTTGCGGATTCATTGCTGGCTTCCTTGACGGGTACCTCTTTGGTTTCTTCCTTAGTATCTTCTTTAACTTCTACAGTCTCTTCCTTCGTTGGTTCAACGTCTTTTTTCTCTGTTTGTGGCTTGTTGATGTTCAATGATGATAACAAATCAGCGGCATCAAGGCCGTCCTTGGTATCCTTAGACATCGTTACTGTTTATCTGATTATACAGCACTCAATGGGGTCGCCGTCCTACTGAATGAAGTTTGAAAAATGTTGAAGCAAAAAAAAAAAAAAAAAAAAAGTTCGAAATCGATGTTTATATGCAGTACTTTATGCAGTGCATTAAGCATAGGAGGGAAGGGTGCCTACACTAGCAATAAAGGCCATAGATGTATATTCCGAGATGTTGGGTAGAAGAAGAGTATGGATTGGATACACATGTAGACATATACATATGTATAAACTAGCTCAAGAAAAAGCGAGCTCCGAAAAAGCTTGTCAAAAAAGTAATTGCGTATACCACTATAAATACAACAAGAAGGGCCCTAACTCTGCGCTTCCTTTCAAATTCACTTGTTAACTTCAAGTGATCTTCCGTTTCATAGACAAACAACTCAACCATCTTCCTTTCTAGCTTACGTTTATTTCTCTTGCAGCTTTTCTTATTGTGGAATTGGGAATTTATATAGAGCATGAATTCTTCATCACTGCTTATAGTGATCAAGTCTCTTCCATTAAGGTATCCCACCAAAAATGGGTTAAACTCGCTTGGAGCACCAGTGGTGGTTTCTCTAACCTTTTCAACTATTAAATCACGGAATTTTTGAAATCCATCCTTTGGAGAATACTTGAAAATAAATACCCTTTCTTCAACGAGACTGGATTTAATTCTGAAGGTGTAGGCCTTGTCTATTGTGAAAAAATTAATAATATTCTGTGCAAAAGATTTGGATTGCTTGGGTGGTTGTGGTGGCGAGAGAGCGATGCTAGAAAGAGGGGCTTGCTCTGGTTCGGATATGGGTGTAAGAACCTCAGAAGATCCCACAGGTGCAGCCTGCGTAGATGGTGAGACTAATTCATATGGAGGAAGATCCAGATCTTGGTCCACCAAGGGTGTGTATTTAGAAGACATGTTTCTGGATTGCAAGAAAGAAGAAATAAGTGGCTGTTACGAAACGATAAATTTACTAGAAACCCACTGCGGTTGAGGCAAAGTCAGGGAGTATGATTTAAGCTTCTGGTTACGTAAGAATATGAGAACTGGTGAAAAAAATATTTAGCGAGGTTGCAATTGACCACCAGGTGGGTATTGAAGACTACTTAGCAAGTAGCACCTTATATTAAAAGTCAGGGTGGTTTGTTTTCTTTATATGTTTATATTAAGCGGGGATATCCCTGTCGAGTCGCTTTGATTGAAGAATGCAACGTAGGAAGAATGCGAAACAGTGCTTAAACAGTGTGTAAACAGTGCTTTAACAGTGTGTAAACTGAGTGTAAACGGATGCACACATTCTGGGGAAGTGCTTGCCCCCTGATTTCAGCGTCTTGCTTTAGTTAAGTGGGCAGGACATCCATGCCATTTTGAGACATGGCTGATATATAATAATGAAGACGTAAGTATCTCTAGGAAAGCAGATTGCAATGTGCAGCATACATGCATTGATTTTTGAAAAGTACTCATTTTACTGCTAGTGACAGCACAAGTACGAGTAAAATGTACGAGGAATACACTATGGCAAATTCCCTATTCCCATCTATCAATAATCCTACTCTATAGTTGGAAATTCGACAAGTGACCACTCTGTATTGTCATCGCTTATCGAAGTTCCTAAGTCAAGCCTAACCGAGCACCACATAGCCCTTTGGTGCTATGGCGTCAATTTGAAATTTTTAAAACCAGGACCATCCTTATTAGCTCAGTTGGTAGAGCGTTCGGCTTTTAAGGAAATTTTCTTTCGACAATTTTAAAGAGTCGACCGAAATGTCCAGGGTTCGAGCCCCTGATGAGGAGTCCTTTCTTTTTTTTTCCAGATCGAATTCTTGATGTACCACCGAGAAGTTGTCCTGCATGGCCATCAGCAGTATGGATTGTAGGTGGTCAATGGAAGAGGACTGTCTTCTTTGATTGTATTCATTTGTAGAGGTTGCGCTTCTCGGTTTGTACTATTTATCATCCAATGGAAAAGCCTAGAGTCGAAAAGAAGGGACTGAAGAAAAAGAAGAAGTCTGTTCTGACTTCGGTTCGCTCACCTTCTCCTGTTCGGCCGACCATTTCAAGCCAAGGGCCTGATGAAGTGAAGCAATATTCTCTATTTAACATTTGGGGTGTGACATTTGCATTGAAGGCCCTACTTTTCTTTGGGTACCACTCTACAGACTTTGATGTGCATAGGAATTGGTTAGCTATAACCCATAATTTACCAGTCTCTAAGTGGTACGTCGAAGATACTAGTCAGTGGACGTTGGACTATCCACCGTTTTTCGCGTACTTTGAATGGGCATTGTCCCACTTGGTTCCAAAGTTTGTGGCTGATGATGGTTGCTTAGATATTGTAGAAGTCGGTCAGTATGGTAAACCTACCATTCTCTTCCAAAGAATATCAGTAATTGCGAGTGAATTGGTACTCTTCGCTGCGTTGCAGTGGTACATGAAATCCTCTGCCAATACCTACACTTCTAGAAGTAGAGCCTATGTAGTAGCGTCCAGTTTAGTACTATCCCCTGGGTTGCTTATTATTGACCATATTCATTTCCAATATAATGGGATGATGTATGGAATATTCATATTAATGCTTACCTGTGCCCGGTTGGAGAAATATTTGATGTGCGGTGCTTGGTTCTCTATCTTACTTTGCTTCAAGCATATATACCTTTACGTTGCCCCAGCGGTATTCATATTTTTGTTGAGGGCATATTGTCTTAACTTGAAATACGATAAATCTAAACCATTCTTGACCAATATACTTAGTCTCGTCAAGTGGTGGAACTTGATAAAATTGGGGCTGGTTGTTTTGTCCATCTTTGCAGTTGCATTTGGACCATTTGTTTACTATCAAGTTATTCCGCAATTGGTATCTAGATTATTCCCATTTAGTAGAGGATTGACCCATGCATACTGGGCACCCAATTTTTGGGCAATATATTCCTTCTTCGATAGGTTGTTGATTCACATTTACAAACAAATTCCGATTAGTAGGCTGGTATTGCTTAAAATATTCCAATTTAACCCAGAGTTGTTGAAAATGGACGAATTGGTCAATTCTACTACAAGAGGAATCGTGGGCGATATTGAGTTTTTGATTTTACCAGCTATATCACCTAAGTTAACCTTTTTATTGACTTTGTTCTACCAAATTATGGCCTTAATCCCATTATTTTTGCAACCAACGTACGGAAGATTCATTGGATCCATAACGTTGTGTGCATACGCTTCATTTTTGTTTGGGTGGCACGTTCATGAAAAGGCAATCTTATTGGTTATATTCCCCGTATCACTAATTGTTAGTAGAGATAAAAGATTATTGGGGCCCTTTAATTTATTGATAAGTTGTGGTTACGTGTCGCTCTTCCCTTTGATCTATACTTCCAGTGAGTGGGTAGTTAAGGTTTTCTATACTCTCTTGTGGTACATAATATATTACTTTAACTACAGGAAAGTTGTTAAAATACCAAAGAATACTACGGGTGAGTCAGGAGGGTTTATTTTAGAGAGAGTTACCAACGGGTATATTCTAGGATTAGGATTTATCATCATTTTGGTCAGTCTTATTGACTTGTTTGAGAGTAAGTTCGAGCTCTTGCGGAGATTAGAGTTCATGAAGTTGATGATAATGAGTGTTTACTGTGGAGTAGGGGTAATCAGTAGTTGGAATGGGTTCAGTTGGTTGTATTTTGTAGACGAGTCGATCTGGGAATAGTGAAGTGATAATTAGCCGCGTCAATATGCTAGAAGGAAGATCCCACTTCGAGATGATGTAGAGATGAGCGATCACTTGGAGATTGCCTAGAAATGAGAGCTGCAGCAGATGTTTTGAAAGAATGCATGAAAAGATGCTCTAAAGATGACCTCGACATGGGAGTTGGCTCAGAGACGCTGAACATATGCCCCTTGAGGTGCCCTAGAGACGCCCTAAGTACTCGCTCAATCTTGCGCTGCATAATTCTAATCTTTCACCTTAGATAACGCCGAGCTGGAAAAGGTTCCCCAGTAAATAGTAATCGAGCTGGAAAAGGCTCCCTAGTAAATAGCAGTTTTTATAAGTTTACGGAAGATATTCATAATCTAGGCCCCTTGATGCCCTAGGTATACCCTAGGGTTGTAGAGATACCCCAGTTGGCTCTAGGTGTGTCCCAGTGATGCACCAGCGATGCCCCACGAACGCAGTCTATCGCGGCTGCATATTCCTTATTTGACTTTTCAGCTAATAATAGTCCCGAGCTGGAAAAGTTCCACTGCTGAATAGCAATTGATACAGTTCAGTGAAATGTATTCTGTAGATCTCCTGTGAATACCCCTAGTGGTCCCGTCCCCAAAGCTGTCCCTTGCCCCAATGCTGTCCCATGCCCTAAAGCTTTCCCATGCCCCAAAGCTTTCTTATGCCCGAAGCTGTCCAGGAACTCACTCAACGGCGTGCTGCATACTCTTAATTTAATTTTTCACCCTAAAAAATAATTCCGAGCTGGAAAAGTTCCCCCAGGAAATAGCAACTTACACAATTCTATGGAATATATTCATAATCTAGGCCCCCTGTGTATAGACTGGCTACTAACACTGGCATTCTGCCTGCATTGCTCCCGTATTTTTCCACTCTACTTGTGTGTGAATTCTTCTGGGATCGCCAGTTGCATTTGCAGCCATTGTGCTTGCTCCCACCGGAGCCGCTCCGAGATTGCTTAAATGTGTTGGTCAAGTCCCGCTCCGCATGCACCCCTTGCAATGTGATTACCTAATACTTGCTAATATGCTAATCTGGGTGGGTCAGAATTGGTAATTTCTGGAGGAATATCATCCGGGCATAATTAGTAGTGCTATATAATAAACGAATTCTCTTTTCCACCAGTTTTCATTTAGGGGGCTATACATTTTTCCTATTGTGATTTCTGATTTAATCTTTTATACATTATAATACTTCAATAGTATAAAGATTTTATACTTCACACATCATAATTCTTCAATTGTATACGGCTATTATCCCTTATACATCATAATTCTTCAATTGTATACGGCTTTTATCCTTTATACTTCATAATACTTCAATAGTATACGCATCATGGGTAAAATATCATTAGGAAAGTACTTGTTTGAGAGAATCCACCAGCAAAACGTCGGCACCATCTTCGGAGTTCCTGGAGACTACAATTTGAATTTGCTAGACAAAGTCTACGAAGTGGACGGTTTGGAATGGAGGGGCAATTGTAATGAACTCAATGCTGCGTACGCCGTCGATGGGTACTCCAGAGTCAAGGGGTTTGGTGCCTTTGTCACTACCTTCGGTGTGGGGGAATTGTCTGCCATTAACGGAACCGCTGGTCTGTTTTCAGAGCATGTTGCTCTGATCCACGTTGTTGGTATTCCTGCAGTTTCCTCTCAGAAGAACCATTTACTCTTGCACCATACCTTGGGTAATGGGGACTTTACTGTTTTCCACAAGATGGCCTCAATGGTTACGCACAAGTCTTCCGTTATCACTGAAGGTTCAACTGCTGTCGCTGAAATCGATCTTTTAATCCGTGAAGCCATCATTCACCTGAAGCCTGTCTATTTGGCTTACCCTGCCAATTTGGTGGAATACGAGGTGGACGAATCGTTATTGGACACCCCATTGGACCTCTCATTGCCACCGAACAACGCTGACGCTGAAGAAGAGGTGTTGAATGGAGTGATTGACTTGATTTCCAAGGCTAAAAAGCCAGTGATTTTGATCGACAGTTGCTGCGCAAGACACAACTGTACTCCTGAAGCCAGACAATTGATTGAATTGACCAAGTTTGGGTTTGCTGTGACTCCAATGGCCAAAGGTGCTAAGGATATCTTTGAAGACCACGAGGGATATGCTGGTGTGTATGTAGGAGACTTGTCTTACCCTGATGTCAAGGAATACGTTGAATCTGCAGATCTTATCTTGTCGTTGGGTGCAATCTTGAGTGATTTCAACACAGGATCTTTCTCCTATTCTTATGCAACCAAGAACGTTGTTGAATTCCATCTGGATTACACTAAGATAAAGGCCGCTAGATACCCTGAAGTTCAAATGAAGCCTACCTTGCAAAAGTTATTAGCCTCCAGTGCTTTGAAGGAAGCTCTTACCAACTTTACGCCAGTTCCAGTCAAGAGAGTTCCTTTACCATTGGAAACTTTGGGTCCTGATGCAGACTTGACTCAACAATGGTTTTGGACTAAACTTTCCTCTTTCTTACAAGAAGGCGATGTAGTTATCTCAGAGACAGGTACCTCCTCCTTTGGTATCATTCAAACGGATTTCCCAAAAGACGTTTTAGGTATCAGTCAGGTGCTTTGGGGTTCTATTGGTTATTCTGTAGGTGCTGCCTTTGGAGCAGTTGTGGCAGCTGAGGAAATAGACCCAAACAAAAGAGTACTCTTGTTCGTAGGTGATGGTTCATTGCAGTTAACTGTACAAGAGATTTCGGCCATGGCACGTAATCACAAGAACCCATACTTGTTTGTTTTAAATAATGACGGATACACTATCGAAAGATTAATCCATGGTGAAACTGCCACTTACAATGACATTCAACCATGGGACCATCAAAAGCTTTTAGACACTTTCAAGGCCGACAATGCTGAGACTCTCAGGGTTTCTAAGGTAAAGGAAGCTGCTGATCTCTTCAAGGATGAAAAATTTGCCAAAAATGATAAGATCAGACTCATTGAAGTTATGTTGGGTAAAATGGATGCTCCAGTAAACTTGGTCAAGCAAGCTGAAAGAAGTGCCAATACAAATGCAGAAAATTAGCAAAGCTTTCTAATGATTATAATTATTGAAAGAAAAATGCAAAGAAATCAGTTTATATACATATAAAATACATAAATGATACAGTTTTGTTGAACTTAGTTGTGGGGGTTGAAAATGTAATCAGGGAACAAGGATTCCCAGTCTTCATTGAAGAGATCCGATGTCATAAGTACTGGAGGGCCACCAAAGAAGTCTAAGTTTTCATCTGCCTCGAGTGAAGAAGCCGTTTTGATGTCACTGGGGCTGTTATTAATGTTAGCGTTTGGCCCGCCTTGGTTGCTGGAAGTGGTGTTGTGTAGAGTTTGCACAAAGGGCTCATTCAAGTGGTTTTGGGGCATGTGTATATGGTTGTTTAAGATTTGATAGTTGACATTTTCAATCTCCTTTTCCCTGGTCAACTCATTTAGAAAGGCAATGGATGTTCTTCTGTTGATGTTGTAAGTTCTTGGAGAAGCTGCTCCATACTGAGGCGCTGAGTCTTCCACCTTGATGTCTGGAGACTGTGCTCTCGGCAATGTAAAGCTCAGATTTGTGAACGCAGTTGTAGAATGAACGTGGTTGTTATTGCTCTCTTCCTCTTCTCTGAGAGACTTCAATTTGATTTTAATGAGCTTGTAAGACTTCTCTGCCAAGTTCCAGGTCTTGGAGCACCTTTTTAGCACATTCATGAAGAAGTCAAGCTTTGTCTTTTTATCGTCCACCAACTGCTTGCTTGTGTTGGTGAGCAATAGTACTGAGATTGCCAAGATCGAGCAGTAGACTATGAATATTGAAGCCTTCCTCAATCCATGAACCTCTTGGAACCTAGATATCGCCTTATGTAAGTCGCCGATAGCAGCTTCGCATATATCTGAGGGCAGCGGCCTGCTACTGGAGGTGGGGCTGCTATTCTTCTTGTTCACCACTCCTATGAACGGTCTATTGAGACATAGGATCAAGATGTAGTAGTAGTATCTTATACACTGGAAGATCGGGTTATCTCCAGACTTCCCTAGCAGCTCTCTATCCCAAGACAAATCTTTGGGCAAGTCCTCTTTCCACTTCATTATCTTGTTGTTATACTGAGAGAGTTTCTCCAACCTCGACGATATATCAAGGTCCTCGTCAGTGTCTGCGGTTTCAGCTTCCGACCTCGTGAAGATATCTGTAAGCATGCTATCAGAAATGTTTATTAACTTGATGATATTCTTCAATGGCAGAGATATGTTGGACATTTCTTCTTTTACTTTATGTTTGTTTGTAGGGTCCTGGTACATGAACTCATCAATCCACTCTAAGTCTGGTAAGTAGTCAGTCTCGGGTATGGATGCTTCAGACATCTTCAATAGCGACGGTCTGCCAAGTAGAAGACTTATGAAATGATCTGCCATGTAGGACCCCCAGTAGATTCTGCTACGGATCGCAATATCAAGGTTGGAGAGTTTGTTGTCACCGTCCCTCGACTTCATGAACCACACCGAGGGGTTCAACTGAAATCCGATATCGTAGCCCATCCTAAAGGCATTCCCGGAGAGCATCCAGCTGGACGAGTTCGACCCGTTACAAATGTCGTAGAACGATAGCAACAAAAACCCTTGCAAGGATGTGATCAGCGGGTGGTCCAACTTGGATAGGAGCAAGCTTCGGGCCTCAGTGTAGTACAGGTGGGACTTCTCGAAGATCCTGTCGATCTCGGACATTCTGGAACCAAGTGCACAGATCGATAAGATGAGTGCCTTGGAACAGTACAAGGAGTTGGGCTTGGGGTTGAAGAAGTCAATTAAAAATGCTTCACGGAATAGGAACATGTTGTGGTCCGGGTACTGCCATGTAAAGAATGTCTTTATACAGTGGAGAATATCGGGGTCCTTGTTGAGCGACTTGATGGTAGAATCGTCGTGCTTCAAGTGCAAGGTGGGGTTTGTAATTAGGTCATTGTGGTACACGCTTGTTGGACCGTATACAGAGTTGTCAGGCTTCGTCGAGGAGGAACTGGAAGACGTAGCAGAAGCTGAAGCTGCCGCAGTGGCAGAGTTGGGTATGTCTATTTCTCTTTGCTGTGAGTCTTCAGTCTTGATCTTCCTTGACGGCACCTTCAGGAAATCCGTAACACTGCTCAACAACTTCTCTCTTTCGCTAGGGCTTGCACCTTTCAACCGCTCCCAAATGGATTGTAGCTTGGATATGTGAATTTCAAGCTCCGTCACATAGTTTGCTGCTGGTCTCTTACTACGTTTGTCATCAGTCACTGGAACACACTCCACACCTGCTTTAATGCAACTAGCACAAGGGTGCTCCTGAATGCACTTAATTTTTCTTATACGGCACCTCTGGCAGGACAAATGCTTGGTGATGCCCTCGTCGGACCTTTTCTTCGACATCCTGCTGCTGCTATGAGATGGTTCTTATCCCTACTGGACTGATGAGCTGGTATACACCAACCCTCTCAAAACAAGACAAAATTATTCACTAATAGGCGCGAAGAGCTCCATGTACGAAAAAACGGTGCATAAAAAATATTGAGTTGCAGCATCGTGAAGCAAGGAAGTGACAAAATGGAACAAGTGTATGGACAATTCAGAGTCATTCTGTACATGGAAGGCTTCGTAGTTTTTGGCGTTAAAGCTGGCTGGTCTACGGACTGATCTACGGACTAGACTACGGGTTGATCTAGGGGTCGTTCTAGGAGTTGTACGAGTTCTACATGACATACGTCGCATAGTCTTGCGAGTAGTAATAAATAAATATGTATTTAGTGCAAAGTGGAGGGAGGAAAATGCGTTAGAATCTCTATAAATATGTGTGGTATCTATGGGGGTGTTCTATTGTTGGGGCACGTTGTGTGTACTCGTGCTTTTCTCTAATCTAATTTAAGAACAAGATCTGATACGTGGTATAGAAAACACAGATTATACCTGTAAAAATTAATGCATAATCAAAAGTCTTCAACAACTTCCTGCGGAAACTCTCATCCTTATAGTCTCCAGTGTACGTTTTTAAATGAATCAACGGAGGGTAGATGTATACCAATGGGATACATGCGAAACATCCATTGAAGGAAATGAATTTATCGATGTTCTTGGAGTTGAGGTATGCAATAGTGCTAACTGCAGAAATTATTAAAGCACGAACTAAATTTTTCAACCACTTGATTCCCTTGTTGTATTTACCTGAAATTCGGTACAATTTTCCGTCCTCGTCCTTCTTCTTGGAACCATTCTGGCTAAAAAACAAGGAAGAATTGAAGATGGTAGATTCTACGATCTTGGTGACTGGGAAGATTTGCAAGGGGGCACTTAAAAAGACTGCAATTGAGTACAACACTTGAATCATTTGCACCGACACATGGTCCTGCGGTAAGTTCAAGATAATGATAGATTTAACCTGGTCTCCGAATGAAGTGTACCCCACTACACCGACACAGACAAAAAGCGAAGTGATCAAGGTCATACTGATACTTAAAACTTGGGGGAACTTCTCAGGGTTCTTCATAGATGCTTCAATAGGCAAGATTAACCCGATACCTTCGAACGACGTCACTGCAACTCCAATAAGCATGGACCAGGAATTTGGGTTAAAGGCAACTATATTTGGGCCCAAACCGTTATTCAACAATTGAACTCCAGAGTAGTAGAAGATAATAACCAATCCCACCACAATGAAGGCAGAAGAAATCAATGAAATCATAGATAACTTAGTTAAGTTTCTAATGAGGAATAAGGGGATCAACAAAATACATTGAATCAACACGATATTTCCTGTGGTAACCAAAGGACCATCCCACTTCAAAAAGTTGTTACAAAATGATATCATGTTCTCCGCCGTGAAAAGGATGTAGGTTGCTACGAACCCAATCTGTGACAAGATGATTGAGAACAAAATACTATACTTCAACGGCTTCCCGTAGGTCTTGAATCCTAACTCACCAAAGGAAGCTATTTTGAATATCGTCTTGGACTCAATGAGAACAAGATAACATAAGAATGTCAACAACCCGAATAGGGCCAATGCAAAGATAGAAAACCCGAGTCCACCGTTGTAGAATGCTCTTGGTAAGAAGAGAACACCGGAACCAACAAGTGCCTTGAATACGAGGAAATATGTTTTCGCCACAGTGGTTGTACCAGCTGCCTTAGCAGATCTCTTGCTCTTCTTTGATGGTGGAGGGGGAGGTGGGTGTACATAGATGCCTCTTCTGGCTTCGTTTGTCAATAATGAACTCTCTTCATCATAAAGTGCCTCGTCATCCACACCGTCTTCGCTCTGAGACTCTTCATCGTCATCAGAGAAGTCTTCACCTGCAAAGTGGCCATATATGGCTAAGAATTCTACGAAGTTAGCAGTCAAGAAATTAGGAGGCGTGGTGTTTTCTTGAAGAGCTTTGTTTATAATGAATTCCCTTCTAAATCCTCCGGGGACATTGATATCAGAGGCAGTGGATTCCCTACGCTGTTCTGAAAGATACGTGGAAAACGATGAGGATCTCGTCCTGCGTTTGCCACCAGCTCCGCTGGGACTCGAGACACCTGCGGATCCAGAGTTCGGTGAACTGCCAGAGTTCTCTATTTGGTGGTAGAGGTACCTTGCAACATCACCACCTTGCATTTTCAAGGTCTCCTCGGGAGAAACCATGTGTTTGGAGAGGTTTCTGTAGTCGATGTCCTTGTTCGAGGAGATCAGCGATATCTGTTCCTGATACGAAGAAACGTTATCGTTGTGAACTTGTGGCGAACTACCAGAGAATGATGAGCTTACGGATCCTGAAGACCGAAGTTGTTTGGAATGAGTATCCATCGAGGAGGGCGAGCTAGACTGAAAGCTAATTGGGGATCTCTTCGGCGCAGACATTGTAACAGGAAAGATAAAGTAGTACTCTTGGAAATTTAAGCGATACTAATCAGTGTGTAATTCTTGCAAGACTTATCGAAGCCACTTATTCGATAGGCAGCATGAATTTACCAAAGTGAAAAAAAAAAAATACTAGGAGAAGAATAATACTACGCTCGAGCAAAAGAGAAAGCAGCAACCGTGATCCACTGTGTCACGATTGAGAGCCAGAGGTCTCGAATTGTGGATCCTTCATATTGTATGGCCAGGACGTCCCCACGATGCCCATTCGTCCCGTAGTGAAAAGTGTTGGCTGGGTGTACAGATGTTTCGTTTCTTTTGTGAGAACTGAGCGATGAGCAAAGTGTGAATGGTAAAATGCGAATTGGAGATGACAATTGTCAATTTTAAGACTGGCAAAGGAGTGAGGGCGCACGGGATTCCTCACTAATTTTGCCGATCAGTACACCCAAGAGCACAACTACTTACTTTTTCAATTTGAAACATTTTTAAGCAGCGCACATGAAATTCTGGCCAGCCTGTATCCTCCTCTTTTTCTCCTCCCTAATAAAACCAACACTCTGCTGTTATACTCAACACACTGCTGTCGTACTCAAGTGTATCACTCGTGCGGTGTTCTCCGAAGTCCTATTTTTAGGCACCTCTTCTGGTCCCGCCATAAATGCTAAGTATCTGCAAGTCGTCACTCAAGCCTTAAGGCTTGACCAGATAAATGACGGGGAACTTCTTTTTTTGTCGCTGTCAGTTTCCGATAGATGCGTCTATCTACTCTGGGGAAGCTTAGGCAATTACTTTTCCCTATTTTTTTTGAGTGTCCTGTATGGAGCTACTGCAATCTCATACGCCGTGATTCTCGCTGAGTTTATTATCTGTGTCCTATCCAAAAGGAGCAACAAGAAAAGTTTAACCGTGGGTTAAAGGTCTCACTTGAAATCGAAAGCAAGAAGTCATGCCACTGGTTTTCACTTATTCAAAACGTATTCTTTCTAGGTATGATGTACAAGAACGCTCAGCTGATGCACACACTCCAATATTCTTGCATCATATCTATCTAGCTTTCATATTTTTTCTGTTATCATGGAACAATCACATCGAACAAAGACTATTCTTTATTTTAGCTTTTTTCCTCCACTCGGGCTTAGGCGCACACATTTTGTTCCCCAACTTGAGAAGAAATTGCGTCAAAAGTACACAGAGGAAGAATGTGGAAAGGTATCCCCCAAACAAACAAGATACAAACAACCCTCCTACTCTAGATAGGTTTTCTATTCTCAGTTCTCCTCCCATTTACGCACACTGCGCCAGTGTAGGTCATTGGTGTTTACTAGTTGGTCGCTTTTAGGACTATGCCCGCTATATGCAAAATCCTTCTACATGAGCCGTCAAGAATCTTACAGATGTGCGGCGAAACTACACTACATAAGCTCTGCCTTTCTTTTTTTTTTTTTCTTTTTTTTCATTCCTTGCATTGACAGTAATTTCAACAACTGCAATAAAGTCAACGTAGAGACAATGTAGAGTACAGAAGCTGGAACATTTAGTGATTACTTTGCTTTATGTATGTCACTGCTTGAGAGGTAAGAAGAATGCTTGTTTCATTTTGGTTCACGAAAGTATTCGATCGCTGCAAAGGTCGCTGCAATATTTCTCCAATTTTTTATTTTCTCCCTAGCGACTTTCCAAGCCCTCAAAATTTACTTTTTTCCTATTGGGACAGCTTGAGTTGTCGAATTCTTCCAAGCAAATTCAAGTAAAGAAGAGAACTTGTGAGTTCCCCGTACCACTCCTCCGAAAAGGTGGGTAAACTACAAACACCTCACTATCTTCCATTCCAGTCGTATATGTAGAGTGCAAAATAATATTATACACCTTATAGTGGCTTATATGTAGAACATACATAAATAGATATTAGTCGCTCAAGCCAAGCAAATCAAAGAGTCCGACTGCACCTTCCTACATTGACATATATGCTGTAGAACTGGAATTTAGGTTTTCCTTGTCATTTTTGGTTTCTTTTTTTTTTTTTCTTTTTATATTTTTTTATTACAGCCTCATGCTGGGTGTTCTTTCCTCTACCAAGCTCCCCGTACTAAGGTGAAATCAAGGCGGCTGTCATACATGCCATAGTATGGGCTTGAATCTTTGTAAAATAAGCCTGAATTGAAAATCCCCACTTAAATAAAATTGACAAGAAGTTTCTGTATTTGGTTAGCTTCTTCTCTTGAATCTCGTAGCACTAAGTCCTCTTCTTACTTTTACTCCTTTCCTGATCCTCCACTTATTTCCTCAATACACATCCAAAAACCTTGTCCCGTACTCCTCATTTCCAGCCCCATAGAATTTGAATTTTTCCGACGAGGGGAAAAATAGAAGAGGACAAAATAATAATTTCAAGGTGAGATCTTTTTAGCGCGCCAACAAATACCGTATGTGCGACTGGCTATACAAATTTCTCCTAATTATGCATGTTTCTGCAGAACTTGCATGGTGTATGACAAAAATTCCCCATGTCCCGGTGAAGTCAAGCCAATAAAATATGCAGAGAATACATTACGGAAATTAGTGTCGAAGTGATGCATCTAAACCCTATTTCTATACCTACGTATATATATATAAAGAGAGTGCCGTCTATCCTTCCATGCTTTTTTATTATTTAATTTTTATCACCACACCAATACCATTTTCAAAGACATTTACTTACTTATATAATGGATGATTTCTACTGTACGCCATCGCGTACGACTTTTAATCAAAATATAGATTATATGACAACTGAAGTTTCTCAGTATAACTTATACCAATGCTGGCGTCAAAATAACTGTGTAACTATAAAGAGCCATCATGACGATATCAGCGTTATAATACCTTCAACAGTCTCTAAGAGACTTGAAAACACCTGTTGGAGAAGATGGTACAAAGAAATAAAACAGTTGCCAGTTATACCTGCTAGTCAGATTAACTGGTACAAGGACCAAGACATCACATGGCTCTACGGGCCAAAATTTTCTGAGCACTCAGATTTTGAATTGCCCTCTCCTCTAATTGACCATCGTCTAACCACTGAGAACTTGGCACGCACTGAGGCCATCAACATCCCGGGACAGTGTGATGTTAAAAGCGAAGTAGATGACTACCTTTCCTCTTCGGTAGATTCCGGGGAAACGGATTTTTCCTTGGGAAGTCGCGGTAGCATTACTTCTTTGGATGAATCAGATGCTGAGGGTCAAGGACAGAAGGAAAAATCATCAAATAACATAAACAACTACAGTGGCAGCTTAAGGCTGGCTTTAAAAATGTCACAGGGCAAAACAGGTAAAAAGGTAAAATTCAATTATATTGTGAGTTCACGCGAGTATGTGAATGGGATGAGTTTTGATTATGATTTTTTAGATCATCTGTGTATATAAAAACGGCATGACTTTGGTACGGGATACCTACAAGACACTTAATATTTTACTACTTTTTTTAGAGACTTTTTTTTTTTTATTTATTTACTTCATACCATTAATAAAAAGTTTTATGTTGTACTTATTAATGTATTGGTGTAGGGAAGCGGTCTAGTGGAAGGGAGTCTTTATCTGTTTACTTTGTTTGAGAGTGTCAAACTCTTGAATTGCGGAGGGTTATGATAGCATGTGCGATTCAAAAAAATAAATCGTGGGGGATGAGATTTAAGATATGAGCTTGCATATGATAGGGGCCCAGGGCCAAGCATACATAGCAAAGTAGCTATTAGACGAAACTTTCACCAGACGAGGGTTATGTGAATAAGCAGGAGCAAGGTAGAAGGTAGGGAAAGTTGGGGTAAAAACTGCTTGTTTCATGTTGTTGGAAAAACTATCATGTTGCTCGGGGTTAAGGTCTAAGGGCATTGGAGAAACACTAAAACACTAGAAGCCCAGTACGAGAAGAAGCCAGAAGAAAGAAAATGTAAATAAACAATCTCTATATTCAGCAACAAAGCCAACGTAGTAGTAAGACGTCGACGTGAATAGTAAGCCCTACTAGCAATATGAAGGCAATTGGTATTGGTGCTGGCTAGTCTATATATTCAATCGAGAGTGAAATTCTAAATGGTGTACAAGAAACAACACATCATCACTGGTGTAACCAACAAAAAATGCAACACGGCTACTACACCTCAACTAAGCGAACTGTAATTTTTAGATACTGCTCGGTTACTGGATTGTTGCAATCGCAAACCGGTAAACACCTGCTCTAAGTGCAAAACTCACAATGCTAAAAAATGTTCCTACAGCGCCAGCAGATTCTCTCCAATTCGATCTAACCCCGTAATACAAACATATTCTACTCTAGTTTTAATGTAATTTGTACCTTACCAATCGCTTTATGGTCCTCTCACTGTGAACCTTCGGGAGAAAAAAAGTCAGATCGCGTACACAAACTTTAAAACACCATCGCCTAAGAAAAAAGCAAACACAAACAATACCCAGCTGTAGCGAGTTCCTTGGCTCATGTCTGACGTTCAGTTTAGCGATGAATCTGATGACGATATCTTTAACGACACTATAGATAATGAGACCATTGACCACATATTGAATAAGCCGAGCCTACAACAGCGAGATTTGTACGGTGCGGTGGTACCAGAGTACATCGACAATAGAGAGAAACAGAAGGCGCCACCTAGAGTAAAGACAGTGTTTCCCCCGACTCATCACTTCATAGACTATGACAACATTGGGCAATACATATATCCTACGAACTTTGAAGTCAGAGATTACCAATTTAATATAGTCAAGAATTCGTTCTATAGCAATATATTGGTTGCATTGCCAACAGGGCTAGGTAAAACATTCATCGCATCCACCGTGATATTGAATTTCAATAGGTGGTTCCCCAAGTCTAAAATCATATTTATGGCCCCTACTAGGCCCTTGGTAGCTCAGCAAATCAAGGCATGCTGCGGTACTACGGGGATCTCCACTTCCATTGTTGCAACACTCTTGGATAAGACCAAAAGGAATAGACAAGAAATTTGGGATCTGAAATCCATATTCTTCACCACCCCTCAAGTAGTTGAAAATGATTTATCAACAGGAGTTTTAGACCCTAAACTGATTGTACTTTTGGTAATTGATGAAGCGCATAGGTCTAAAGGTAATTATGCGTATAACAATGTGGTGAAATATTTGAATCGATTCCAAAATCACTCATTCAGAATATTATCACTTACAGCCACTCCAGCATCTGATATTGAAGGTGTGCAAGAGATAATTGATAATTTACAGATTTCCAAGGTTGAAATTAGAACTGAAAATAGCATAGACGTTTCCAGATATTTGATGAGGAAGAAAATAGAAAGATTTAACTTGGGAAATAGTGTGGAAATTGAACAATGTATTGAATACTTGAATAATGCTATAGAGCCAGTATTGAAATTAGCCAATGAAAGGAAAATTTATGACATGAGAGATCCACTGAAGATAAATGCTTTCCAGGTCATGGAGGCATCACAACGATTACTCAAGAACCCTAATATCCCAGAAGGTTTGAAGTGGCTGAACTATTTCATATTGCAATTGTTGAACATCGTGGGTCAGTCTTTAAGAAGATTGGTGGTTTACGGAGTGAGATCGTTTTATACATATTTTTTGGATAAACATAAGGCATTCGTAACCAAATTTAACAATAAGAAATCTAACAATAAAATGGCCGCTGGATTTTATTTCCATGATGATGTAAAAAGATTGCTAAACTATTGTGAAAATGCAATGAGGGATCCTAAATTTTTGGGGCATCCTAAGTTAGAAGTAATTGTCAGCCAATTAACTGATTTTTTTGGTGATCCGAATAATTCAGGTTCACGTTGCATCATTTTCACTGAATTCAGAGAGTCTGCATTAACAATTGTCAAGACCTTAGAAAATCAACATAATGAACACTTGAAACCTCATATTTTTATTGGTCAAGCTAAGGAAAAGGAAAAATTTGATGAAGTCAAGTTTATGTCGAAGAGCAAGAAAAAGAATACAGAAACTAAAAAGGGTAAAAAGAAAGATGATGATGATGGAGTTGACAGAACATCTTCGGAAGATGCACAGATGAAGGGAATGAACCAAAAGATTCAAAAAGAAGTAATTCATAATTTCAAGGAGGGGGAATATAATGTTTTAGTAGCAACATCTATTGGAGAAGAAGGTTTGGATATTGGGGAAGTAGATTTAATTATATGTTACGATTCCACTAGCTCTCCAATTAAAAATATTCAGAGAATGGGCAGAACGGGGCGTAAAAGGAACGGGAAAGTGATACTCTTGTTCTCGTCAAATGAAGAACAAAAATTTGACAAAGCTATGGGAGGGTACGAATATATTCAGCAACACATTATGAATAATAATCTTATAGAATTAAGGGATAGTGATCGAATTTTACCTAAGCAATATACCCCGATAGTGAAGAAAGCGTTTATTGAAATACCCGATGAGAATTTAGAGATCGTCAAGCAAGAAGATGAGGATGAAATTCTTCGGATTGCCACTCAGTACATGAAAAAGGGTACTAAAGTTTCTAATATAAAGAAACCCCAGAAGGCTCAAAAGAGGTTTTTTTTGCCTGAAAATGTGGATACTGGGTTTACGAAGGCTGCAAACTTAATAACAAAAGTGGGCCACACAAAAGATATTTTAGATAAAATTGTGAGTAGCCTGGACGAAGAAAATGAATTGGTAATAGTAGAAGAGAAGGAGGAAGATGAAGAGGAAGAGCATGCGCAAAGGAACAAATCTAAACTGGAAATCGTTAGCAAGAGATTTGCCCCAAAGCTTGATCTGGAGTTTGAACCAAGGAAAAGGGGAACATTAGGTTTGAAGCGGTATAAGCAGGGTCAAATTACTGACTTGATGTCCACGGCATTGCAAGAGAAAACTAGACCCTCTAGTCGAGAGTCAGACCCTACATCTGAAGGAGAAGATGTATTTGATGACGGTTTAGATGATGAATTGGTTACTATGGTTAGGGCCTCTTCAACTACTCCCATACCAACGTCTCAAGCAAATCTCGAAGCTACCCAGACGAATACGATATACGAAAACCTTCATGTGCACAAGAATGAATTTGGCAAAAACGAAGGATTTTTGAATGACAGTGAGCGGGCTCGCCTATATTCTTCCTACTATGTTTCAATGAATCCTTCGGAAATTCGTACTTCTTACGACCCATCGGATGGGTTGAAAAATTTTGTAAGCGGGTATATAGGACATAGCAAAGGTGGGATGAAGCTACAAATGTTTTCCGGTAACTATAGACTTACGAGAGAGAATTCCATAGAGGTACTCGATATGTACCGAAAGCATTCATATAGATAAAACAGGATAAGGAACAACGTTCCTTAGCATTAGCATCTTGACATATGTAGGATTCAGAGTTTCTGTATCATACTTAACAGCTTATCATCAGGACTATTAATCTTCAGCATTTTCAATCTCTATATCGTTACGATCATTGATGCTTCGGTATATCGAATCTCTATACCATAACGATCATGGACCTCCCAGCACAATTGCAGCCATTATACTCACAGTCAAAGGTTACCCGGACAGAAAATTTTGGTATGAGTATATAAGCGATTGGATATTCCTAACTTTTCATAAAATTTTCATTCTAGTTCTCCATCTTTATGCAGGGGCATTACGTGTATCAGTGAGGATTCGTCCGAGATCATGTTTTTGCTGGTTGAAAACTATAACCTGACAGCTCCTTTGTGGAATGGCTTGTCCATAGACACCTAGGGAATTTTTGGAAACTTTCTTAGACACTTCATTGAAGGTCATTTTTCTACTGAATGCCCTTCCTTGGAGAGGGCTGCAGTGAGGACACTGTAACTAGTAAAATGAGTTAAGTGAAAGGTTTAAACAATATCTTCCTTCTTGTATATAGTGCTGTCTCTCTCTCTCTTTAATTCCCTCTGTATCAGCCTTCTGCCTCGCTCGGTCAAACCTCTTGTGGATTAATCTTGAGCTGGATAGTGCATTTAGCGCATTAGCGCTTTAAGCATTTAATAGGCCATAGTAAATAGGTTTTTTTTTGAGTGCGCTATCGCCCTGACTACTATGTCGATGGCGATACTGCAATTATTAAACCTGACATTCCGTAGACGCATGTAGTAAATGGTACAGATTATGAGACTGAGACTAAGATTGTACCCTCAGTCTTGAAACCAACTAAATGCCCAGCTCTAGAGTGGCACCCTGATCAACCGGCGTCGCTGTTCCCATAGCTCAGTGCGCTTTCGCTGATTACATAATCATCAACAGCCTTTCCTTTTTTTTTTTAGCTAGCGATTTTTCCAGCTGGATTGCTTAATTTTTCACTATGGGTTGGATCACTATTCATCACTTACTAGCTCCATTATCATACAAATATGTTCAAAAAATTCACTAAGGAAGACGTCCATTCTCGTTCGAACATCAAGTCGTCGGTCCAAAGAGGTTTAAAAACCAAATTTGTCTCACAATTTGAAAAGTTGGAGCCCGTTATCGATGATATCATACCGAAGAAGTCCCAAGCTATTCTCATAAAATGTGAAGACAGAATCCAATTATATTCCATAGATGAAGAGGTTGTTTTGTTCCAACATTTTGATGACTTGATCCCAACCTTAAAGGTTGTACATAAATACCCAGACTGTTTTCCTAGAGTCCAAGTTGACAGAGGTGCAATCAAGTTTGTCTTATCTGGTGCTAACATCATGTGTCCAGGATTGACATCTGCAGGTGCAAAATTACCAGAAGAGAATTTGCCAGTGGATACTTATGTAACAGTCTACGCTGAAGGTAAGGAAAATGCATTGGCCATCGGTAAATTGTTAATGAGTACTGATGACATCAAATCTATTAACAAGAACATTGGTGTTGAGTTGGTTCATTATTTGGGTGATGGTTTATGGAACCTTACTGAGTAGATGAATGTAAATATATAAAAGATTGAAATATCTTCACGGCTACACACATAGAATTTACAAGTACATATTAATCTATATCAAACTATTTCAATATATATCTTTTGACCTTTCTCCAAGTCGTAAGTATCAATTATCGCAAAGTTATCGTCCATGATCTTTTCCATTTGACCCTCGTCTTCTGCTTCCGTGATGAAGTACTTGAGCCGAATGTTGATCACTGGAATTTTGATCAACCTTCCGATTATCCCTTTGATTTTCAAAACGGTGTTGGTTTTTAGAAAGGTTCTCTGTATTATTTTGTCTTCAATAACCACTTGTAGATTGAGAATCTTTGACTGTAGCTTAGTGATCTCCTCTACATCCCTAACTACAGTTTCTTGTTTCATGTTGTGCTTTCTTGTCAACTGCTTCCATCTTTTGCTCAGTAAATTGTACCTGTACGTTCCTTTTTGCACCATTGATATGAAATAGAGCTCAGAATTGGCTATTTCATCTTTGCTGAGGTAAGTCCCGTTCAATTTGGCTATGCCAGTACCGCTTCTTTCATGAGTGCAATCCAATCTCGCAATTAAGTTGATTGTCATATCATCTATCGACAAGTCCTGGAGTATGGGGTTTCCATTGATTCGTATTTCCAGCAAATTGGTGAAAGATAGATACACATGGTCTATCTCATCCCAAGAATCTATCTCATTGTACCTTAAATCTAGCCCTTTTACTTGGCTAGCGTTGTGAGGTACGGAACAATACTTGATTCGGTTGTTCGAAAGGTTTACTGTAGTTAGATGATGAAAGTCGGGAATCTTGGTCAACTCGTTGAATGAAAGGTCTAGCGACCTTAACGATGAGGGAAACATGCTTAAGACTATATCCTCGTCGCGATAGCCATTCGAACTTAGTGTCAATACCTGAAGGTTAGGGAATTTCTTGAGCATTTCACCAACTTGCACAAGACTCAATCCTGTGTCAATGAGATGCAATGCCCTCAAGTTTAGACAAGTAATGGGTGAACTCGCTTCATTCTTCTCTATCTCTGTTCCAGTAAACTTATTTCCGTTCAATGTCAACTCCTCTAAACCCTTCAATTGGTCCACAATTTGCCAAACTTGTTGGATATCGCTAAACAAATTATACCCAAGATCCAAAGTAGTAAGATGTTGAAGTTGAGCGAGCTGAACCTCCAATTCTTCTCTGGTTGTCGCTGCGAGAGATATGTTACATCTTTGCAAGGATACCACTCTCAAATTGCTAAAGTTCGATTGCATCTTGCTCAACTTCTCAAACCCCAAGCTCTGCGTCGTTTTGGTTCCAAATGAGATCTCCTTCTGTATCTCACTGGAACCGTACAGATAATGCATTGCAGAGACAAACGTCGATCTGCTGTGATCGAGCTTATTGCTACTACTCTTTAAGAATGACCCGGAGGTGGGCTTCTTTGTCTGGAAGTACCTGACTCCCTGCAAAGTTCCGTCGTTCTTCCCTCGTTCAGCTTGGTCCCATTCTATTCCGAACGCTACAGTCTGGCCCCACGCAGGAACCGTTCCAACGTACCGTATAGTACCAAAGAAACCTTCAGTGGTAATTACGCGATCGCCCACAGACATGGTATACAGGCAAGGTTCGTAATGTACAAAAACCTACGAGCACCGAAGAAAACATAAACGATCTCTACCCCATCGCTATCAATTTACGTTTCGCACATCTGTACTGGCATAATTTCCAGCTATGACAAATACGGTTGCACATTCAGTGCACACGTATAGTCCTTGATCTACAACTACTAGGTACTTCAATGCACACGTATAGTCTGCGATCCACAACCACTGAGTTTTATCAGCTATATTTTATTTTTCTTGCTTTCTTCTTTTTATTCTTTTTATTCTTTTTATAAAATTATATGTACTTAGTTACTACTTACTCATGCTTCCAATCCAAAGTTGTCACCCAATAATCCTTCTAAGTCAAATTCTTTGGCCCATTCAGTTACAATGGTGGTTTGCTCTTGCTTTGGTGGTTCTTTATCTCCTCTTAATGAACTCTTAGGTCCATCTACATTAGCCTCATCGACAGTTGTAGCACCACTAGTGCTTCTGGAAGCCTTTGGTAAAGTCCATCCGATGATTCTACCATCTCTCCAATCAGTTAAGACGGCTAATGCAGCAGATTCCAAGTTTGGAATACCACCCTTACCCAATCTTCCTCTACTTCTGGCAACATAGATTAAAAATTGCTTGGTAAACTCGTTAAGATCTTGGGATGGTAATGCAGGTAATTGGTAGAATTTCTTTAATCCGTCTGCCATGGTGGTGTCCTTGGATAACTTCTTCAAAAGTAATTGCACAGCTGGGAGTGGGTCTATTATTTGCTTTGGTGGCAAGGCCGATAACAAGGCCAACTTGGCTTCTTGTTGAGCCCTAGAGGTCTTCTTTGTGTTCATGATTTCGTCTGGGAATACTATACCCGGGGAATCCAAGATCTTCAACTTGTTGTCGATTTTAACTTCTCTCATAGCAGTGGTCACACCGGCTTGGTTCCCTACCGGACATGAAACGACACCCTTGTTACCGTGTCTATTTGTTAAAGCATTGATGATGGACGACTTACCAACGTTAGGGTATCCGATGACACCGACAATTAATGATCTCTTCAAGTTGGACTTGTTGGCGAAACTCTTCAATGCTTGCAACAAAGAGTTAGCTGTCATTGTGGAAGATAAGTTCTTGTTGAACAAGTTGGAGCCAGAAGAGCCTGGAAGAGCCTTGACTGGGACAGTTGGGAAGGAAGACTTCAAGACGTTAAGCCACTGGTTCAAGACGTCGGTAGGGATCAAATCAACCTTGTTCAACACCAAAATCAATCTCTTACCAGGGTTCTGCAAGACTGCTTGTTCCACCTTTCTAGAACGAGTCAGCTCTGGGTCTCTGGCATCCAAGACGTATAAAATGACATCAGCATGGTCTACCACGGTTTTGAAGATCTTATCGTAAGCCTTACGGGACTTATCCAACTCTGAGTTATCTTCATCATCATCATCATCAACACCAATGTCATACTCAACAGCTTCTTCATCGTCTTCATCCATATCCTCCTCGTCGTCATCCTCACCCTCATTGTTGTATTCCTTAGCGGCTCTTTGGGCAGATTCAAGCAAGGCACCTAATCCACCTTCATTCTCAGAGTCTTCTGCATCTTCATCATCGCTCATTCTATCGTCAATGTTCTCTCCTCTGGCTAACGCTTCAGCCTTTTCCTTTTGCCTTTGAGCTTTCAATGTCTCTCTCTTTTCCTTTTCAATTCTTCTGTTTTCCTCTAATTCAACAATAATCTTGTCTTTGTAAGGGAAACTAGATGGAATACCTGGGTCCTTCTTATTTCTTGATTTCCAGGTGACATCTTTCTTTGCAATTTTTCTATTTTTTCTATTCTGTGCTGCAGCCTTCTTCTTAATCCCTTCCCTCATACGGGTGGTGGATCTCTTGGATGTAGGCTTCTTAACTCTCATTGTTATATGCTAATACTGTTGTCCTACGATGAGTGTATGCTTTACAACCGTCTTCTACCTGCTTTCTTTCCTACGCTGCTTAATTTTTCACGTTTGTGTGCGATGAGTTTGATGAGCCAAAAAAAATGAGGAAAAAAAAAAAAAAAAGAAAGAATTTATAGTGCAGGTAGGATCCTGCGCATAGGCTTGTGCAACCAACATGCCTAGGCGGTGGTTCCACAGGTCTTAGAGAGTGGTGTAGGAGATGTGGAAGGAGTATCGTGCTTGACTTTGGAGGACAATGGGAGGAGGATGGGTGGCACATGAAAGAGGTATGAAAGGATGGCTTTGGAATTTTATGGGTGACAGCTTTATCTGTTCTCATGGGCTATCTTCTCTGCGGCTCTGGTCGCTCACCCAGCGCTGGAGAGTGGGTGCAAATGTCCCAGGTGTGCTAGCTTAGTCATGGCCCCCATGGCCAGTGTCCTGTAAGATGGGCTGTTCGTGTTAGATTGTGAAAAGCTTTTTGGCTAGGTGTATACATGTAAAGATGAAGATACTTTTGACGTTATTTACTTGGTTTGTACTCTGTTCAGCTAGCATCTCTCAGCTAGCTATGTCCTCAGCTACCCAGTTTTTGCATCTCTCAACTAACTTTTTATTCAGTTGCTGTCTACTCAGATTACTATTCATCTAGTTAGCTATATATTCATTACTATCTTCTCCAACTACCTAGTTTATTCATCTCTCATCTAGCCATCTATCAGCTCGCTCGCTTCGCCAGTCAGATTCCTACCACCATCGACCTCAAATTGACTGATACCCATCTCCTGAGCAGCTCTTAGTTGAGACATCTTACCAGCATTGTACCTATTCATAGGATTCTCGTTATCATAAATTTCCGCCTCCAATTCATCCTCATCGCTGCTGTCGTCCCCATTTTCATCAGCCTCGTCGTCTTCTTCAGCATTCAGCTCATCACTATTATCTTGTCCAGCTGAATCATCATTTTCATGTGGACTGCCATCTGAGAGCCCCTCCAATAGCTTGGCTTTGGCAGCATCCTTTACTACTTTGAAGAAATCAAGTGCATTGCTTCGTTTCTCATACTCTGGCCGTGTAATAGTTGATCCATAACTGAGAACAACTACAGTACAAATCAAGATGTGTAACTTCATTGAATTTTTTTATATATATAACAAGGCAAGTCTATTCAGTAGCAGTTAATGAACTGAAAAGCATGTGAAACACCCCTAGTTCCTACTTGCATTCTTTCTTATAATATTTCTCTATGATTGTACATATACATTTGTGTCAAAATATAAATTTATCTGTCCAAATGACGATCTTTCTTTATTATTCTATGCCCTTTGCTTTCCGTATAGAGCTACTACTTGTCGTTCTCTGAAGCGATTCTCGACTACCGTGATCTTGGAATAAAAATAGCCCATTACCTGGAGTTCTTTTTGGAATTGTAAATGGCTTGTTCAAAAAATTGGGTGTGTATCTACCTCCATTTTTGCTACCGGATGCACCGTCATATTCTTCAATGTCTGGTGAGCCTTCATTACTAGAAAGATTGGCAGTTGATCTGGTTCTTAAAACGGAAAGTTGGTTCCTTATCCCTTGGTCACCACCCATATTATTGTTGTTGCTATTATTATCGTGAGGGCTATCCTCATAGTCCGGATTTCCAGCTAAGCTGCTGTCCACATTATGGATTCCCTCTTCCAAGTTATAACTCATTTCTTCGTGATCTCTCATTTGCATGTACCCATTCATTCCTGGGATCTTGCTTATTGCAGATTCTCTTATCTTAGAAGGAATAAGATTTGCAAGCCTCTTGAATTTACTCCCACTGTACATTTTCTTGGAGTTGATCTTACGAACAAACCATGCTAAGAATATGAAAAGAAGAAGGAAAAATGGCAAATACACCAAAAGACCCTTTTCCGCTTTGCCCAGGTATCCAGGTTCGTCAGAGTCAGAGTCAGATTCGGCTAGTTGTAATCTAGTAGAACCTCCTCCAGGTACAAACTCTTTTCCAGAAATTTCACTTGGATAGATTCCGATATACTGGTCCTTATCGTCAGTAGGTGGTATCTGACTCAGTGCAAATAATAAGATCTTTCCCAAGGTCCAAGAAAGTTCATCCCCGTTAACAGAATTAGCTGACTTGAATGGGATGTGCTTAGTGGGGAGCTCATTTTTTAACTCTTCGTCTTCTTTGCTTGGCTCCGGAACGTTATCCAACTCTAATCTCGGTAACTCGAAGCCTTCATGTAATATATTCATCACCCAACTTGCCTTGAAACATGCTGATTTGAGAAATTTTTCAGGATCTAAATTAGAATACTTCCCCTGTTCAGCATTCTCTAAAATTGTAGACCAATCGCTTTCACAGAATTCTTTGACCTTTTCGTTAAATGCATTAAAATTATACTCTCCACCACTTTGGAAAATATCGTTGGCCGTGTACCAATATTCTGAAATCCCGATGAACTTATCCTTATTGAAGTTCAATTTGGGTCCATGGATTCCATTGAATAAGCATGGGGTGTCCTTACATGGCATATCTTTCATCAATAACGGGTATATACTCTTAACACACAGCTTATAATCACCCATTCCATGAATAATATAGTCTTTCTCATTAAAAGTGTAACTCAAATCAGTACCCTTTGGTAAACAAGGGTCGTTCACCGTAGGGTCTCCATTTGAATTGGGAGTCGATGCATACATATATATAAGTTGATTGAGGTACCTTCTCCTTGCCTCGTTAGCTCCAAATCCTAACCAAGTTTCCACAAAGACATTCCAAGTTTGAGTTTCTCCATTAATATTACGAAGAGTAACCTTAGATAAATCGTCTTGATGCTTGGCAATCTCCTCGTTCGAAGACGGTACGAAAGCGATTTGAGTCAGAGCACCACCCATATCCATAAAACCAATGGAATCTGATATTGTATCCTTCAGGGTTTTACCTATATTATTGAATTGGCCCATCAAGTAATTTAAACCTATCCAGCCATATAAACCTTCAGTTTCTCCATCAATGATCTGAACAAAGTTATGACAGTTGGGTAAGTAGAAGTCGGTATTTTGACGTAATATGCTACAAGTTTCATGCAAAATCAACTTTTGCTTGTCTTCTGGTAAAAGTCTCATACCAGCAGTGGCCAAGACGAATACTGGAGTCTCGGCTTGCTTATCTTTAGGGACAATGTTTTCAGCAAATTTCATCAATTCCAGGAAATGTTTCGACCAAAGATCCTTCACTTTCCGATCTTTGTTGTTATATGTGGAAATACCAGGACTTATCTTATGAGTCCAGCCGTCTTCCTGTGTAATTTTAGGCGGTGAATTCAATACCACACCATCTTGAGATCCACTCTCTTTGACGTGTTTTTGATCTTCCCATTTGTAAATTTGAATTCTTGATCCAGAAGACCCAGAGTCGATCACTATTCCAAATCTTTCACTACTAGGAACTATCATCTTCTCTCTACTAAACTACTACACGTTACTATGAATTACTGCTATATGAAAATGAACGGAATAAACGTTTCTAAAAAAAGAACACCACTGCTTAAATAAACGTTGCACCTACTTGAATTTTTCACCGGACTAGCATACGCTCGAAGCGCATTCCATGCAAGGAACAATTTCCATAGTGCACACATTTTAAAGAAAACGTTTCCATACAGCATAGACACACCGGTACACACATAGGTGATATCTTTAGTTGAGGAACTTTTCTTTCTTTCTTTCTTATTGAATCAGAACCAGTGCAGAGCCAGTATGATTGTCTTACCACATACACCCCCGCTTCCTAAGCAAATCTCAGTTGCATCAGATAGACTCAACTCTGAGATTATCTCCAAACGGTCATCGCTCATCAACGCACCGACCTCAAATTACAATGACATCATTAGGTTCGTGGTGTCCATGGAGGAATATCTCGAGCAATTGTTTGAATTTACTTACGAAAATACAGGATCTGGGCTCAACGGACTAATTAAGTTTGCTTCTAATTATCAGATTGGTTCCAGTGCAGAACCATGGACGATTAAGAAAGCGTCTAGCTCGCTATCGGATAAGAAGATAAATATTAAGGGAATTAAGGAAGCACCTCGCTCTCGCAGCTTGGAATGGAACTTATTCAATGAAATTGAACTCTCCATATTGTCCATATCATTTTCGTACACTTCAATTGGGTCCCAGTTGATAAACGAACTAATTGAGGAGTCTAGCGCTACCAAGGAAGTGGTTGAAAAGTGGAAACAGGTGGTGAATTTCTTCAAGAAAGCAATTTCTTTTACCCAGTTTGGAGCCCAAATTAACAGAATATCAGCTTCGCCAACTAAGATTAATGGTGTCCTATACAGTTTTTTGGAGAAGTTAAACAATATTAACATTCAATTGTCAATATTATCGAAATCTTCTTGGACCAATAGAGAAGACTTCTCAAGAAATGAATCGTTCAAAACAAATAATAATAGTACATTGGCAAGAGTAGCCATCTATATAGTTAACGAATTAAGTAATTCCCAAAGTATTCTAGTTCAATTGCAGGATGATGCTACAGGTAAAAAGAGAGAAGATAGTAATAACTCAATTAATCTAGATTATTCCTACTGGAAGGATTACCTAGGAGTTATTGAAAAATATGCCATAGCTAACGCTGGGTTATTTTTATCAATAGAAAACTATCAACAAGATAAATTGGGAGAAGCCATTGGTTTGGTCAACTTTAGTCTTTTGACCCTACAAAAAAAGAAGTTTGATGAAAAGGCGCTGACTTCCTCCTCGTCCTCTTCCTCGGGCAAGCCATCATTTAGAAAGCTTCAAGAGAAATTTAAGGCTCATAGAAATGAAGCGTACGTGAAAAATTTAGAATCGATAACTACGTTGAACATAAACAATCTGGCATTTCAGGAAAAGTCTTCGGGGATAATTTTAAAAGATTTGTCTTATCTTTTTGATCAGTTGATTCTATTGCACGTTAAGTTTACGAAGGTTAATGACAATTTAAACTTTGATCAGGTGGCTAGTTGGTCCAGTATCAATTCGGATTCCAGGTGGCCGTTAGGATGTCAAATCCCGGTATCAGCTGTGGAAAAGTACCAACCGCGGAGCATAAAGGTGCACCCAGATCAACAGGAACGAGATGCTGGACAATCCGGTAGAACGCAATACTACTAAAATGATACAATATACCTCTGTTATATCAACTGTGGTACTATTCATGTACAAGCCCTTAGTAGGAATTCGCAGAAGATATTATTTTCTCCGATTTAATTCGCTTGGCTTTCAACATGCTACTACGCAATCAGTACCCTACTGTTCTCCAATGTGTTAATTGGTTCAAATGGGTAATTACTAAGCATATCGGTATCTCATGGTGTCATATCAAGATACCGATCCGTATTCACTAGCTTTAAGGTTTCGCTCCACACTTTTATCTTGGTTATCTCCGATTTTGGCTGGGAGCCACAGCACCATTCGCAATGCGCATCACTTTGCAAGTGATCTAACCACCATGTTGGAGAGTTGATCTGGCAGTGTATAAATTAGATGACAATTGTCGTTTCTGAGTGCGTGGGGGTGATAATCTATATCAATTGCCGAAGAACCAATTTTTAAAAATGTCACCTTCCGCTGCCGTTGCTGCCCAAAATAAGCAAGATGCCCCATTGAATCTTGATGAACTAGTCACCAAAATTTCCCTCTTGAACACCTCGAAGGATCCAAGATCCACTGTCAAGGGAGGATTTGCTGATTCTTGGGTTGAAGCTTTACCTGAAACTACTAGAGGTAGATACGAAAAGTACGGAATTGATTTAAGTAAAGGTTACCCTCAAAGACCTCCTACCGAAAACATTCCAATTTTCGTAGATGAAGCTTTTGCTATTCGTGAAAAGGAACAACCTTTCGTCGAAAGAGGTAAGAATGCCGATCCAGAAAAGAAGGCTCTTTTCGGAGCTGCCAAGGAGGTCAAGAACTTGACGAAACACATTGGTACTGAAATTGTCGGTTTACAGTTGAATGACTTGAACGATAAGCAAAGGGACGAATTGGCACTCTTGATTGCTGAGAGAGTCGTTGTATTTTTCAGGGACCAGGACCTTGACCCTAAGGTGCAAGCTGAGTTGGGTGCCTACTACGGTAACGTCGAGTACCATCCACAGCAGGTGCACGTTCCTGGCCTCCCTGGTGCAACGGTTATCTGGCAAGATTTATTCCGCCATTTGGGTCTTAAAATCGGATTCAAGAACACTGTTAAGGCTGGTACGCTGCAGTGGCACACCGATTTAACTCACGAATTGCAACCTCCGGGTATTACTCATTTGCATAATGATGCAATTCCAGATGTTGGTGGTGATACTGTTTGGGCTTCGGGCTACGCCGCTTATGATAAGTTGTCACCAGCATTACAGCAGTTCTTAGATGGCAAGAAGGCAGTATACTTTTCAGCTCATAGCTACGTTGATCGTGAAAATCCTTTGAAAGGAAGAAAGCATGTAGAAAGAGAACATCCAATTATTAGAACTCACCCTGCAACTGGTTGGAAGTCTTTGTTTGTCAATAGAGCTATGACCAGTAGAATTGTCGGTTTAGAACCTGAAGAAAGCAAAGTTATCTTAGAGTACTTGTACAGTATCTTCGAGAAGAACTTAGATATTCAAGTGAGATTCAATTGGAAGCCAACGAAGCCTGGTTTGGGTACTTCTGCTCTTTGGGATAACAGAGTTTCTCAACACTTTGCGGTCTGGGACCACGAAGGTAAGGAACCAAGACACGGTGTTAGGGTATCGTCATTGGCTGAAGTTCCATATTTTGACCCTAACTCTAAGTCTCAAAGAGAGGCCTTAGGCTTATCTTTGGACTAAATGTAGGTGTCCAGGTGTTAAATTTATCTGGGTGTATGGGTGTTTCTTTTCTTTAAGAATTAACCGCTTTGAAGAGTTCTTACTATGAATTTAGAAGTATATATGTACATGAACATCATTTCTGATTAGTGTTGTGTGACTGAAGGTGTAGTTTGTAATAGATATTGTTGATTTAATGCATCAACTTTTGCTGATTTATATTTTATGTTTCTTGAATTTTTATACATTCGCAGTTTAAATCAAAAGTGGTGATGTATTGTGAAAGAGGTACTACTTACTATAGGTGTAAAGATGTAATAAAGAGAGTGCTCAATTAAACTTATTACTTGATGAATATAAATTCCTATTTAGTGAATTTGACTAAATATACTATGTATCTCATTTTTGCTAATATTGTACTCAATTTCTCTATCAAAATTTGACCTGACAATTTTACCTAATCTTTCGAAATAATCAGTTACTTGAGCTTCCATGTCTTTCCACAATCTGTCAAGTAGATCCTTTTCAAACATATCACCACCGGTAATAAAATGCTTTTCCAATTTCTTAAATATTTCATGTGCCTTCAAAGATATATCCTTATGGGTATAACTGCTGAGCAATGATTTAACCACCTTTTTGTTGTATTTCTTTTGGCCACCCATCTTACTCAATGCTTCATAGTTGTCAACAAATTCGACCAACTTACCTACATTTTTGTGCAAGAGTCTCTTGAAATAAGCCTCTTCAACCTTCTTAAATACAGATTCAAAGCTAGATTTCAGTTTCCTTAATCCATCCGAAGTGTTATTAAACACCGACAATTGTTCAGTGAGGTAGAAGATATTTTGCAAGATACTGACGTTTCTGTGCTGCTTCTCTTTCTCGTCAAACTCACTATTCTTCAATAAGGGATCGTCTCTCAAGAATAAGTGAATACTTGCCTCAGTTAAATCTTGATAGGACTGATCTAACATGCCTCTAATTAGAGTACTGCTGCCATTACCAACGTTAGAATTATCTAAGGAAGATTCAGTTATCAAAATTAACTGATTGAAACTCTTAATAGCAGGCAAAATTCCACACTTAGCAACAATAATGGAATGATTCAAAGAATCCACCTTATTTTTAATTAATTTAGTCCAAGTAGACTTAAACTTCTCCAGAGATCTCCTCAAGAAATTGAACACTAAAAATTCTTGATTAGTTGTTTTATTCTCTTCCAACAATACTTCCAAGTAGCTTAATATTAGTGGAATATGAGAGTCTTGTGGCACCAACCTTTTCATTAACAAGTTAATGTAACCCCCAAATATAGCATTTAAATTAGCAATGATCTCGTTAGAATAGCTTTTAGTCAAATCAAATGAAGGGCTATCAAGTAACTTACGCCTTTCTGAATATGAGTGAGCTTTCAAAAAGTCGTTGAAATTGATAATATTAGTATCATAGTGAAACATACTTCCAACAAAATATTGAATAATTGATATAAGTTCTTTGGAGTACGTTATTAATTCTATAATTGACTTTGAATCTTGGGATTCATTAATCTTTTCAGCAAAGGAAGTAGATGCATGTGGTGAAGAAGGCGAATTTACATTTGCTGTAGAAGACTCTGGAGTTTCGCTTCCTCTAAGCCTAAATTTCGTCTTCGTTGATAACCTAAGTGACCTTGAGGATCTTGAATTTTTCATACTCACATTAGTTGCCGATTGAAGATCAGAAATCGAGCCTGTAGCTGAAATTGGATTGGATTGCTTTAAATGAATCAATTTTTGAGTTAAAATTCTTTCTAACAAGTCGCTCATATGCTGATTGAAAAATCCATTCAATTCCAAGTAGTCATCCTTAGCAACATCTTTAACAAAGAACATGAACCCTGAATAGAATAAGACATTATTCAATTCTCTTGTTAAGGTATGAGGTGAGATTCTTTCAAGATCTCTGCTTAACATTTTTATTAAATTGGTAAATTCGCCTCTTATGAATGAGCCAAAGTGATAAGTGAATGATTCAGTTACCTGCTCATACGTTGCTCTGTATTGCTTCAAAGCCTTCATTGAACTCAAACCCTCAGAATTGCTGCTATCATTATTATTTGATCTCATTGCTCCTAAAGCGCTGAATAAGTTAGACAATTTCATTTCAATTGATTCCACCTTGTTCAATCTATCAAATGCAGTAAACGATTCAATAGCCTGCAAATCAGCCCCGTCAATATTAACATTGGTTAATATTTCCTTCAAATCGTTGTATAACAATTTCTTATTAACTGATTTCACTTGTAATCCTTGGGAATTATTTTCAATCGCATTAACTTCCGGTGATAGATATTGGAATTTAACCTCAGTCTTCTTAAAGATATGCAGTAAATTCTCAATTTCATTCAAAGAAGTTATTAAGTCGCTGGATACGGCATTATTTGAAAAATCTAAAGATATAACTTCATTCACATTATTGAACTTGACTCTATTCAATTCTTTGGTCAATTTTTTGATTAAAGCATCAGAGTCATCGGAGATATTCCAGTTAACTTCCTCTAAAAGCTCTTCAATCTCTGGATCCTTCTCCAATGATACCGATACGTCTGCACTATCATTTTTTATGATATTTAAGCCAAGATTGGAATCATTAGTGTAATCCAGAGTGAATACAGATTCATTATCTACCACGTTTAAATTGTTGTTATGAGGAATATCCAGATTGGAGCTAAAGATCAGCCTTGGTCCTCCTCTTGTGCCTTTTTTAACATCCATTTGTGATTCCATAAAGCTTTCAATTTCTTGGATTGATTCAGAAACCGTATCCAAATCTTCAATATTACTTGATTCTTCGAGTACTTCTGGGCTACTGGAGATCTTCTTCTGGTTAATTCCAAATCCATTTCCTTTCCTTGAGTCGCTGGTATTTGATCTGGCAAATAAAGGTTTTTCCTGATCTTGATCATCACTATATTCATCATCGTCGACTTCTTCAATGCCAAAATCCGGAGAGTCTACAGCCTTTGTTTTCGTCAATGAAAATCTATGAATTGGCTTCTCAAAGGAATCTCTATGAACATAATCCATATGATGTTCTAAGGACTCAGTTGACTCCACCTGAGGAACAGATTGTTTTCTGAATCTATTGTCTCCCATTGGAGATCCGCCATCTTGATGTTGAGCATTACTCTTCTCACTTGTAAATACAAAGCTCAGAGATTCTTGAGATGTATCAGCAGCATAATTTGGGTTTGGAGATCCACTTATTGCTGTATAAGGATGCGAATGGCGCTTTGTTTCTTGGTATTGATCCACATTGGTACTGCTTCCTGCTCTATCAACTTGCATTGGCATCATTGGCTTCATGGGTAATTTACCGTTTGCAGTAAAATCAATATCTTTATATTGTTTCTGTGCCTGTTGTTGGAGCTGCAAGCTCACCGGTTCTGGAGGTAATACTGGATTAGGCATATTTTTCCTCTTCAAAGATTTTGATTTCAATAATTGCGGATGAGCAATTGGCTCATTCAACACTATATCATTGGTTTGAGGACTGTCGCCCCCACGCCCAGTTGGGTTGACTTTCGCTGCTCCAGGAGGTTGTGGCGGAAGTTTCAAATCTTGAATGGTCCATCCCCTAATCTCAGGATACTTCCCAACGAAGTTTCCATAGGAAATCGCCAACACTCTGGTAAACTTCCAAATCCTTTCCACACCTTCATCTATATTCCAGTAGTAGTCCTTATTCAAGGTCAATACAAGACCCAGGTTGCCTACTCGAGATATCCTCTTCAATTCATCCATATCCCAGGTTCTACCGATTTGATACGACCCTTTGACTTCGTTGAACTTCCCCTTCTGAAGTAGAACTCTACCACTAGACTTGGCACAAACAACCAATATACGGTCTTTCACCGAGCCAACCTGAGACTCGTCCAATTCCTCTGGTGGTGGCTGTGAAGGGAACAGTGAATATTCTTTTATATTGATATGTGTCTGGTAAGACATGTCTAGGATCTTTCTACCATTGGCATCGATCAGAAATTTAGAATAGCAATCATGTATCAATTTGTCATATTCTTGTTTCCTAATTGCAGTGGAATCTCCACCACTACCTGAGCTGCTGTTATATTGTGCCTGTGCCTGTGCCTGTGCCTGCTGCTGATGTTGTTGTTGGTACTGATGTGACGGCGGCACACCGTTAACCGGAGGTTTGTTGTATCTATCGCCTCCTCTGCTCGCATACGGTGCCGATCCATACTGTTCTGATCCTGGTGCACCCCTATTCCCATACATCCCAGTAAGTGGTACTCCGCTCTGCGTAGCATATCCATATTGTCCGCTTGGTCCACTTCCTGCTGCACTTGGCGCCTGGCCCTGACCGCCATACTGCTTCTGTCCCGGATAATCCCTAGGAATTGCTTGATTTCTTCTAGGATAACTCATCTCAATGAACGAATAATATACTATCTAACAATTCGGAGCAAGAAAAGAACCCCTTTCCAGTAAAATCAGCCTTTAATTGAGCTCTGCTATGTGTGTGGGTGCTTGTAGCTTCTTTTCGATTTCTCCACGGTTTTTTTTTTTGTTTTTGTTGTTACAAAAAATGTACTGATCCTGCATATAATCCCAGGAACGACGCAAAACTCTAATGCCTTTAGTGCCAGAGGAGAGGAGACAGTTGATGAACGGGCATGGCTACAGGGCACAACTCCAGCTAGAATTAGCCTTTTCGGGTTCGTTAGCTTAGTATATATATTTATCTAATTAAAATATGTTTTGATATTTACGCCTTGACTTTGGCTTCCTCGGTTTTCTCTACCGTTGGCTCCTCTACCTTTTCCTTTTGATTCTCAATTGCATTTTTTTCCTTTTCCACTGGTGCTGGAGCAGCAGGAGCACCTTCACTCTTGTCAACAAAGTACTGCCATTGAATACTGAAAGTCTTGGATCTCTCGTCCATGGAGGCCAATCTTCTTCTTAAGGCCTCGTTGAAGCAAATTTCTTGAGCAACCGGGAAAAACTGGTTAACCCATCCTTTCTTGTAAGTCTCACACTCTTGTACAATATCCTTCAAGTCCATTTCTTGAAATTTGGCCTGGAACTGGAAATTCTTGAACATTTCATCTCCAATAAGTCCCTCTTGATAGAGTCTGTTGAAGCTAGGTTCGATTTCCTTTAATTTTAAAGATCTTCTAATGGCCTCTACACCTCTTCTTAAAAGAGCGGCCTTCATGACCTTTTCGTGTGGTTTACTTTCCTTGGTGGCGTCCGGGTTGGTATACTGTTGCTTTAAAAATAAATAGAGTGAGTGGGTGTGATTCTCAGGAAAAATAGGCTCTATTTTGGATAAATTCTCCACCTTTCTCCTTCTGTAAAGTACTGAAAATACAATGAAACAGGTCATGAGGACACCCACATAGAGCAATGGGGTCCAAATGGAGACCTTGATGATCTTTTCAGCGGTTTCTTCGTCCATTTTGCTTGTACTGTTGCTAGGCTCTTAAATCACTGAAGTGGAACTCTTCTTTTTTTTTTTCCACTTCTATTCAAAAATGCTCCACACTGAAAAAAAAATGCTAACGTGTTTAGAAAAGAGATTAATGTGCAGGATTACATTTACTATAGCTCAAATAAATTGTTCTAGTGCATTTGTTCCTATAGGGTAGTTGATACGCTCTTAGATATATATCTCTGTAAGGATCCATTCTTCAAAGAATGATCTATTTTAAAAGATAAACTGTTTCTATACCGTTATAAATTATTGTTATTATTAGTTTTTTCTTGTTTTTCATTCTGCTTTGCTTGCTAAATTTTCTTACATACTCACTCTTAGTGCATTGCTTTCTCACCATATTTGATACACACATATACGTTTATAAGGACCCAACATTCATAGAACAAACAATTTAAAACAGAACCTATTTCTATATATACCGTTATTTATTTATTAAATTTTTTTTTTTTTTTTTTGCTTTCGCTTTCCATTGCTTTGCTCTTTTACCATACGCCCTCTTGGGCTCTGAATTTTAATCCCATGTACCTGGCTAATTCGTCCTTTAACTCGTCCAACTGGCCCGGTGTCAATGATTCCACTCGCTCGTTGAGCGGTCTAGTCTCACTCAACTGCTTTTGTGCCTCTTCCAAGTTCTCGGCATTCTCCAAGTCAACAGGCTCATTGGATTGAACCAATTCGTAAAACTCACATAATAAAACTAAACTGCTTGCATCAAGATCTAAAAATTGCTGTACGGTTTTTGGGTATAACTCACCACTGGGTTCCTCACCATCGCGGTTGCTCAAAGGTGCTATAATGTTGGTAGAGTTTTCATCCAACGCAGAGTTGAAAAGTCTCTTGATACTTCTGTCTTCTAAGAAATCCAACTGGCCCTGTAATTCTCCCACCAATTGAACGATATCTTCGTTAGTTACAAAATCGTCAACGTCAATATTCGAGCTACTTTTTTTGTTCACATCAAAATCATCCATCTTAGACCTAACATTCTTCACCTGGATATCTAATACTTGTTGTCCAGTTTGAGCAATGACTTGAGATTGCTTTTCAACAATTGCCTTAAGGCTGTTTAATTGTGCCGTTAATTCTTCCAACAGCATGATCTAACGAGTATAGAAGAGATGCAAACCTAACCACAAAGAGTGTACTGCCTTCTTTCTGTCTCGATAGTTAAACGCACAATTAGTTGGGACAATCGAGACTCTCCTGCACAAAGGGAATGTTAGCATCTTTTATATTTTTTCTTTTGCTAATTACGTCATTGCTTAACCTGTAGATATGACATAGTCCACAATAGTCTGGGGAATTTAAGACTAAGCTTGCTTTTTTTTTTTTTTAAGTAGTATATATAGGCAAGCACTGTAGGCACGAAGTAAAGGCCAAAGCAAAAATCAGTAAAAGGAATTTTTACCGTTATTTGATTATTAGAAGCTTAAAACTTTAAAACATTAGTGACAATGGGAGATAAAATAGAATTGCAAACTCAACCTGAGAAAAATAGTGGAACTGAAGAACCCCAGCACACAATAGAGAAATTGAAGGAACTTGTCAAAGAATATCCCGCTGAAGACGATAAAGATGAAGCTGGCAATGACGGCGACAAAAAAGAGGATGAGGATGACTCGGAAAGTGAAGAGTATGACGAAGACGGGTTCAAAGTCCCAAGTGGGAAGATACCAATCGATGGACATTTCACATCTAAGGAAATTGAGCAGTTGGTTAGCGTAGCGCAGGATGAAGGACTTATCAAAGATGATGTCACCGTTGAGGTATTACTGCGAGATGAGAACTTTGGCGATAAGGTGGTGATAGAGGAGAAAAGTGAAGATGAGAGTGAAGATAAGGATGTGGCTGAGAAGAGCACACACAAGAAAGGGGACAAAGCAGAAGAAGAAGAAGAGGAGCCAAAGAACGACACCGAAAAAGAGAAGGAAAGGGAACTGTTCAAAGAACACTACTTAAAATAAAAAGCCTTCTCCTGTACTACTTAATTATCTAATTAAAAAAGAAATACACCTATTGCACCAGTTAACCTATTCTAGTATTCAGCTGTAGACCCCCCAGGTGACTATGTGTTGTGTATGATACGAACATAGCTTTTGCTTTCGACTCTATTCCCAAAACTGTGCCATGAAACGAACTTACGCACCGCCTTGATCGCTAAAATCTCCACGCCCACGCTAAATTGCGCAGCCTAGTTGGCGTGCATGCGAAATAGACGCACGGAATGCAAGGGAAATCGAAATTTCACTCACTAGAAATTTAACGCAGCGGTAAAAATAAATACGTTAATTAAAAATAATAAATACAGTTTACGCACTGAAATTTGATAGAACCAAGCCTATATCGTTAAAAGAAACCTTGGATGTGTGTGTAATTTGTACATGTGTATGAGAAAAACCCGTTATACAGAGCAACCACGCATACAGCATTGAAGAGCACCAACTTAGTTATTTAATTTAAGGTTAGGTAATTTACAAAATTGTTGTCATACACTAAATTAAAAAAAATCAGCATTATTTTGAGATTATAACACTTTATATTCTTCAAGCATCACCTTTACTCTTGCATAAATAGAACAAAAAAGTCATAGTGTTGATTGCTTCACGATTTTACATGCTGCAGTTCAATGGTAGGATACGTCTTGGACGTAATATACTACTGGTTGTGGCGGCGGTTGGTTTGATGCTACTATACTTAATGAGTTTCCTATACACCAAAGCGCGCCCTTGTGATGCAGACAGACCCGGTTGTCGCCAGGTATATATGTCACCGTCTTATGCACGGTTAAAGGCTTTGGATGAAAGCCATACTAAATTAGCTTCCAAGTACTCGTTATATCTATATAGAGAGCAGGGTCGAGATACTTTCCCTACTGATGATAACTATGAAAATTACTTGAGTGGCATTCCGATTTTATTTATCCCAGGAAACGCTGGGAGCTTCAAACAAGCAAGGCTGATAGCTGCCGAAACTGCTAACCAGTTTTATGGTGACGAGCACTCAAACCCATGGGCGAAGAACTTAGACTTCTTCACCGCCGATTTTAATGAAGACTTTACTGCCTTTCATGGCCGGACTGTTGTTGACCAAGCAGAATATTTAAATGATGCCATCAAGTTTATACTAGGATTGTATGAGCATAAACCTATACCCCCTCAATCGGTCATTTTATTGGGCCATTCGATGGGTGGAGTAGTTGCTAGAGCAATGCTTTCGTTACCTAACTACTTACCAAAATCTGTAAATACAATAATAACCTTAGCTACTCCGCATGCTGCTGCTCCATTAACCTTCGACGGTGACCTTTTGAAAATATACTCAGCTGTTGATAGATTTTGGTATGAGGGGTACAAACAAGGGAATAACAACAGCGATGTCAGCGAATTTACTAAGTTGGCTAGAGATACTCTTTCGGACGTGTCCTTGATTTCGATTACAGGAGGATTACTTGACAACACATTACCAGCAGATTATACCACTTTAGGGTACCTTGTCCCCCCAGATCATGGATTCACTGTGTATACCACAGGGATTCCCAACGTTTGGACTCCAATAGATCACCTTGCTATCGTATGGTGTGATCAATTGAGAAAAGTGGTACTGAGAAGCTTATTAGCCATTGCTGATAAGAATTCAGTCTTTCAGACATTGTCACTTAGCAAAAGAATGAAAATGTTCAGGAAGTACTATCTTTCTGGCTTTGAAGATTATTCCACTCAGGATTCGCTTGCTTTTCAACTGGACACGAAAGTGATTGATCTAAAACTAGATTCCAAGAAGATGAGATCGGTAAAAATTGGCGATAAGGTGCTAAGATTCAAACCAGGAAGCCCCCAAGCTAATGATATTGATGATAAATCCATTATGAACGTATTATATTTACCAGTGGATGAAGGTATTAGGACTAAGTTTTCTTTATTATCATCCCTTCCCATAGTTGATTGGCAAACGTATCAAGAGGATCCAGAAAATATATCACCATCAATCTTATTGTGCTCCAACTTAAACAGGAATATCATTGAGAAACAAGAGTTGGAAGGAAACATTTACGATTTTACGACTCAAGCAACAAGTGAGTACGTTGCACTTCGCTGTATAGATATCAAGGACGAAGCTAACATAGTGCCCAGGTCTTCAAAATCTTCCAAGTCATTGAGTGAATCAAGTATAGGAGGAGAATATAAGCCATTCAATGGCGTTCAATTGAATCTGACCATACTTAAAGATTATGATGTCATAATAGTGGCAGAGTCTACGACAAAATCTGACTCTATGACTGACCAGTTCGTTGTTGCTGAACTTTCGGAATTGTCCTCAACAGAATATGATTTAGGAAAAGATATGCTAACATTAATGAGAAGAGGTGCTGATCTTTCTTTGCCTTCCAAGAGGCCCTTGTCTACAAACATAAATATTCCCGGGGCATGGAGTAGTCTTTTAGCTTACAAAGTCAAGCTTGTTTATTCAAACGCTGAGATGGCTAGTACAGACAAAACAAAGGAGAAAAAATTACAGGACAGCTCAAATGCCCATAAAGGCGCATTTGCGCCATTCATCAGGCAATGGACATCTGAACCATATGAAACCAAATGGCATATAAACGTTGAAGAAAACAGTAACATTCTATTATCAATGCATGGAATTGCACCATTCACACCTTTTAGGATCAAGCCAGATGCTAACTATGGTGTGAATATCGAAATTTGGAGTGACTCCTCGAGAGATGAATCAACACTTGATATAATATTGTCAATAGATTATTTTAATAGTTTGAGATTATTGATCTTGAGATATAGATTGGCGTTGGTTTGCTATTGCGTTCTGATTGTTTTGTTAGCATTCTTATTCCAATTTAATTATTTCATTAATTCGAACAACTTTCCAAATATTGTTTATGGACTCAGCAAGATTTGTTTGCCAAAGAACTTGGGGATTATCTTGTTCACATTATCTGTGGCCTCACCGATCGTAAACATCACATTTGTACAGAAGATACTTAATTTAATTGATCCCGTGGTGTTGCAAGATTCAAATGAAATCAATTTGAGCCTACAGAAAGATTTTAAGTTAAATTCATTTTTTTTGGGATTAGAAGAGCCTTACCTTTGGCTAGTAGGACCAATATTTTTTATAATTGGCGTGTCAATTGTCCTAGCTACTTACTATGCCTTAATGGTCATTGGTATAATAGTATCAACTGTTGTCAAATTTGTGCAATTCAAGAAGAGCGTACTTGTACGCAGCAGGAATAAAGAGGAGGAAGAAGATGTAGAACGTGAGAAAGGAGGAGGCAAGACTAATAGTAGCGCATCTTCATCAAATACATCAACACCACTGCCAATTTCCAGAAGTGGACTGATATCTCCTGCCAAAACCTATACTGCTCCAAACTTAGCATCAGCGTCAACACCAACATTAGCATCAACATCAACAATAGCAGCATCTACGCCATCATGGTTGACTTCATTGAATGGTATATTTTCTGGTAAGAAGAATTCTACATTATCTATTCGAAGATTAACGGCAAATATTGTCATTTTAGGAACTATTCCATTCTTTTTGCCATACCAGTTTGCGTATATGATTTGCACCACCATTCAAATTATCACTACTATTAAAATATTGTGCTCCAATAACATCAATAAAAACGCATTTAACTATCACTTAACCATACTTGTCCTTATGCTTTGGGTTTTACCAATCAATGTACCGGTGTTAATTGTGTTTATCCATAATTTCACTGTAAACTGGAAGACTCCATTTTCATCGCATCACAATGTATTAGCTATATTGCCTATGCTTTTATTAATGGAACGCCATGCTTCAGGATACTACTTACCCAAGTTACCAGCTGCTGGCCATCATCACAGTCATTCTCGTAATTTGAATACTGTTGCGACCAACATCAGCAAATACATCACTAGGTCAATTATTGGGTACTTTATCTTCTATTGTATCATATATGGGATTCGCCACACATTTTGGCTTCATCATTTGCTAAATATCTTTTTTTGCTGGTTATTAATATTTTATTTTATAAACTGAGTAGGATTACAGGGTATCACCAATATAATAAAGAGTTGTATCAGTTGATTTCTCCGAGAGTAGTCACTGAAAAAGGTTTACAGTGAGATTGAAGGGTAAACGTAGGCTAGACGTAGACTAGACTTCGGTACTCTATCATCAATTGATGTAAGAAAGCAATAAATGATCTCCTATATACGGAATAAGGAATTTCTTCTACAGTTTTCCAATTTTTTTTTATTTCATATTCATTAACACTAATATACATACAACTAAATCAAATAATCTAGTTAGCAGCGGAAGAGTACTTGGTAACAGCTCTAGTACCTTCGGAAACAGCGTGCTTAGCTAATTCACCTGGTAAGATCAATCTAACAGCTGTTTGGATTTCTCTAGCAGAAATGGTAGACTTCTTGTTGTAGGCAGCCAACTTAGAAGCTTCACCAGCGATTCTTTCAAAGATATCGTTAACGAAGGAGTTCATGATAGACATAGCCTTTTGAGAAATACCAGTGTCTGGGTGAGTTTGCTTCAAAACCTTGTAGATGTAAGAAGAGTAAGTTTCCTTTCTGGTCTTAGATCTCTTCTTTGGTTCAGAGGAAGCGGTCTTCTTGGCAGCTGGTTTCTTTTCAGCTGGAGCTTTGGAAGCTGGTTTCTTTTCTGCTTTTGGGGCCATTTTAAATTTACTAGTTTATTAGATTATATACTTTAACACAATAACAAAAGGGAAAAAGAAAGAACCAAAAAAAATTCTCAAACTTGTATCCTGATTGATTGAAAAAGGGATTACACTTTATTTATATGAATTGCCTCTCTGTCCCCATACAGGACGGAGGAGGGACGTTTGTTATTTTGAAGCTTTGGCTTGTGGAGAGCGCTCGCTCGCTATCTAAAATTTGTTTTGAAAACAATTCTGAGAATTACCGGAGAGGGCACGTAAATTGTGGCACGTACTGTTCCTGCACGGGGTGCACTTTTACTTAGGGCCCAGAGTTACGCGGCCTTAGTGTAAACGACTCCAGGAGCGCTCTGAGTAGAAACTGCACTACAAAACAAAGAGATCCCGTACTGGCACCTACTGCCGCGCGATTGCCTCACTGCACTGTTGCCCCCCGTACACACTCTCCCTACCCTTCCTAGTTTGTTATTACTAGATTGTTTTTGTTTTGGTTATCTTTGTAGTGAGGAAAACTGCCGCTAATCCAGCAAAACTGTGAGGGAAAAACAAAAGAGTCTTTGCACATTAAATCTTATAAAAAGATTGAGGGTTCCTTTGAATTGATAAACAGAACTTTGATTTAGAATTTTTTTTTTCTTCTTCTTTTCCTTTCTTCTTTTCTTACTTCATATATTTATTCATATAATTATAATAATAATACTTCATAATGTCAGGTAAAGGAAAGGCCGGTTCATCCGAAAAAGCTTCAACATCAAGATCCTCCAAGGCTGGTTTATCATTCCCAGTCGGTAGAGTCCACAGACTCTTGAGAAAGGGTAACTACGCTCAAAGAGTTGGTTCTGGTGCTCCAGTTTACTTAACTGCTGTCTTAGAATATTTAGCTGCTGAAATCTTGGAATTGGCTGGTAACGCTGCCAGAGACAACAAGAAGTCCAGAATTATCCCAAGACACTTACAATTAGCCATCAGAAATGATGAAGAATTAAACAAGTTGTTAGGTCACGTTACTATTGCTCAAGGTGGTGTTTTACCAAACATCCACCAATCCTTATTGCCAGCCAAGAAGGCTGCCAAGGCTGGTGCTTCCCAAGAATTGTAGTTAATATAACTACGTGTATATTAGTTATGAACAGAGAATGAAAAAAAATTAAAAAAAAAAGTTAATGATAACTTGTAGATCCACTGTATTGTAAATGTATTGAGAATGTAATGAATATTGTATTGCTCCTCAATCCTTAACGTATTTTTCTAGTATTAGGGGGCTTCCCTATTTTTCAAACTAAAGGTGCTGACTGTTCGGTGGTGGGAGGTGCGCACTGACCTGGAAAATGAAAAAGGTTATCACCACGCTCATTTCGACGATGTCTCTCTTTCTTATAACACCGTCTGCCTAAATGGAAAAGTTTTCTACTTGGAGGGATAAGGGTACTGGGATTTCTCCCTTCATGCCTGTCGATGCTCCTCCCAGCTCGATTGCAAGCAAATACTTGGCTCAACCTGTTTTGTATGTGTTCAAGTTCCCGATCTTGATCATCACTTTGGCGTTGTACTATGCCCTCATCCCATTCCCAGCAGTTGCCAATTTCATAGTGACCAAGCTTTACGGTTTTAGAAGAATCGAAACCACTGTAGATGGACTCAAAAGGTCCAAGGTTGCTGAAATTCAGGCTGCTAAGCCAAAGGTCAATGACATTGTCGTGGTGAACTATGTTGCACCCATCAACGGCTTGATCTTAGCAAGTATTGCGCAATGTTCTTGGAGGAGCATTGTTATACTTATACCCGCTGCAAATGGAGAGTATTACTCCTACTCCATTTGGGATGTGTTCACCAGGGCCATGGATGAAATTAGCACACCTAATCCAAGTGCCCAACCGATCACTGATTTGACAGCTCTTAAGGGTAAACTTGTATTTATATTCCCAGAAGGGACACCATCTAACAATAGGTCTATTTTACCATTTGTTACCCTGAAAACCAATAAATTGAAAGTGAACAACGTATTCACCTTTAAGACCTTGCTGTTGAAGATCTCACCGCTCCATTTCACCACTCCGTTACCCTTGACTTCGAAATTTGCTTATGTGTATTCCTTGTTAACGAATTTACATAACAAAAGCGTAATATCTGTAAAGATCTTTGAGCATGGCCAAAGCAATGAATTAGACTTCAATTTATCAAAAAGGTCTTTTGAAACGAATCAATTGAACTCGGTAGGTGACTACTTAGACATCCAAATGAAAGAAAAGTTCTACGCTGAGTACATTAAAGTAAAGCGATAGCTATTATCGTCAAGTGAATAATAAAAATACAATATAAGCAAACTATTAATATATGGTATGTGATGATGTATAGAGTATATAATACAAATAGAATACAAGGTAGAAGTAAGTTTTGCTTAACCATTTTATGAGTCCTTAATTTCGAATGGGAATAGAGCTCCCGTAAAAATATATATTTCTCATGGTAGGCAATATTGATGGGAGCATATAATGCAGATAGGACTTAACGTAAGGTAAAACTAAGTCATCCTTAATTGTTCTCTGAGTCCTTTGATTTCGAATGCAAGGAGCTTCCATGAGACGAGCTTCCATGAGACGAGCTTCTATGAGACGAGCTTCTGTGGGACGAGCTTCTGTGGGACGAGCTTCCACGGGAAGAACTCCCATGGGAAGAGCTCCTACGAGTAGAGCTCTGCGAGGATGATGTCCTATGAGAGCTTGACTTAGACCCACTTGATTTACTTGACTTATGTCTCTTCCTATCTCTCATGTATTCCTCCATTGGATCTTTAAAGTCTTCAATCGGATCCTTAAATTCATCTATGGGGTCTTTGGATTCGTCTGAGCCATCAGCTTTGCTGAGCGATGCGAGGGCACCATGTCCATTATTCTTAGAATCAGCATAAGTCAACAACTTCTTCTCTTTGCCTTCAACTTGTTTTTTCTCCTTAGCTTGCTTCTTGGCATCTCTGTAGTCTACTATAAAGTCGTCCTCATTCTGGCCATCTTTCAATTGAAAATAAACATGATCCACCTTCAACTTCTTGTCCAACACCGATATCCCATTAAAATTGTCAATGGCCAAGACGCATGATCTATAGTCTTCGTATTTCAAGTAGCAAAACCCCTTGGATTTGCCACTTTCTTTATCTTTTATTAAATTTATATGAGTCGGTATCCCGTACTGAGAGAATATAGCTAGAATATCTGGTTCCAGAAGTTCTTGGGGCAAGAATCCTATATATATATAAGGCGTATCTCTGTAATCTGCATGCCAGGATGCTGAATCTGTAACATTGCTATCAAGCTCCTTCTGATTTATAGAGTTTATCTTCTGAATCGAGTTCATTTCTCTGATACCAGCAATAAGTAATAGTATGAACGATGAGCACAGATGGGAACTAAATTGCCTAGACAATTATCGAGAGCCATAGTGCGTGAGCCGCACAAACACTATGCGATGCCTTCAAGGTCGTCCTTCTGAAGATGTCCCAGTACTTCCAATTAATAGTCGATAATTATGGGCGAGTCTCTATGGTTGCTACATTCTATTGATATCTTAGATACTTACTTTTCAATTTGTGTATTTGGTTCAGGTTGTATACGTATTTATTTCAATATATCTTAAACTCTTTCAGTATGGAACACTTTTCGTTTACTTAATTCGCAGCCATTATCTTAGTCCAAGGATAAGCCTAATGATTCCCTTTGGGACTTGGAATTAGGATCTAAGTATGGTACCTCAGCCAATGTACTCACTCTCGTTCCATGTCTAGGTTCCAAACCTTCATGATCCCACACAGCATAATGCTGGGAAATTCTATTGTCCCAAAGAGCAGAAGTACCCAATCCCTTCTTACTTGGTTTCCAGTTGAATCTCACTTGAATATCCAAGTTCTTTTCAAAAACGGAGAACAAATACTCCAAAATAACCTTGCTTTCCTCTGCTTCCAAGCCGACAATTCCAGTTGTGTATGCTCTGTTAATAAACAAGGATTTCCACCCAGTTACAGGATGTGTTCTAATAATTGGATGTTCTCTAACTACAGGCTTTCTACCCTTCAATGGATTCTCGCGGTCTAAGTAAGTATGGAGAGATCTGTAGGTTGCCTTCTTACCCTCTAAAAACTTTTGGAGAGAAGGGGACAACTTGTCAAATGCTGCATACCCAGAAACCCAAACAGTATCACCTCCAACATCGGGGATTGCATCGTTGTGCAAGTGAGTGATACCTGGAGGTTGAAGCTCGTGGGTCAAATCGGTGTGCCAATGTGCTGTTCCTCCACCCCTCTTGAAGGAAAGATCTAAACCTTTGGACTTTGCTAAATCCATCCAAATAACGCTAATACCACCTTCTCCCACAGGTACTCTTGGGGCTTGGGGGTGGATCTCGACCGGTCCAAAGTACTTACCCAATTCGAGTTGTTTCCTTGGATCAAGGTCTTGGTCTCTGAAATACACAACCACTCTTTCAGCAATCAAGAGAGCCAATTCGTCCTTTTGCTTATCGTTCAATTCGCTTAATTGCAAACCGACTATTTCAGTACCGATGTGCTTAGTTAAGTGCTTAACTTCCTTTGCTGCACCAAAGAGGGCCTTCTTCTCTGGATCGGCATATTTACCCCTATCATCGACTTCAAAGAGTTCGTTTCTGAACTGTTCCGCTTCGTCTACGAAGATAGGGATCTTTTCAGTAACAGGGATTTCAGGGTATCCTCTGGCGTAGTCTACCCCATATTTCTCGAATCTCACCTTAGTCGATTCAGGTAATTGAAGGGCACCGGCCTGATCCAAACCTCCCTTTACTTGAGGTTTTAAAGTTGCAAGCTTACGAACTGTTTGTTCTAATTCTGTAGTCATGATTCAATATATTGATATGCTTGGGAAAACAAGGTAAAAATGATCGAATACAAAGATCTTTACCCTTTATATACCTTAAATTATGACACTTCTTGCACTAATATTAGCCACAGTGTGGATACCTTTGCAATAACCAACGTGAAAATGGCAATAATTAGTAAGCTAATAATATCCGATTACTGCTTGTCTTTCGGTGTTATCAAGGCTTTCATCAACAACAAAGAACCTATTATGTACTGAAGCAATTCCTTGCCTTCTAGTATGTGGAGCTGTCATAGTTCTTACATTTTTTGCATTAAATTGATTTTGTATATTTACATATCAGTATTTTTATATATAGAGGTTATATAAACACATTCTATAGGTCAATGGCTCTTTAGTCCAATGACAATCCTAATGCTTGTCTCTGGGACTTAGAATTAGGGTCAAAGTATGGGATTTCAGCTAATGAAGTGACTCTGGTTCCGTGTCTTGGTTCTAAACCTTCGTGGTCCCAGACTGCATTATGCTGGGAAATTCTGTTATCCCAAATAGCAGAAGTACCTAAACCAGGCTTGGATGGCTTCCAATTGAATCTCACTTGAATATCCAAGTTCTTCTCGTAGATGCTAAACAAGTAGTCCAAGATAAGCTTACTTTCTTCAGGTTCTAAACCTACAATTCTGACAGTCATTGCCTTGTTGACATACAAAGACTTCCAACCAGTTGCTGGATGGGTTCTGACGAGCGCATGTTCTCTCAAAATTGGCTTTGGACCTCTAAGTGGGTTTTCACGATCAATGTATTGATGAGCTGAACGGTAAATAGCAGTCTTACCATCCAAGAATTGTTGAAGAGCTGGAGACAACTTATCGTAAGCGGCATAACCAGATGACCAAACGGTGTCACCACCAACTTCAGGAATGGTATCATTGTGTAAATGAGTAATACCAGCCGGTTGATGCTCATGGACTAAATCAGTGTGCCATTGAGAATTACCACCAATGGCATGCTTGAAAGACAAGTCTAATCCATTAACTGCTCTAGAGTAATCTTGCCAAATGACAGTGATACCGTTCAAGTCATCACCGTTAACTCCATTTGGAACTCTTGGAACTTGAGGATGGATTTCAACTTGACCCCAGTACTTACCCAATTCCAATTGCTTTTGAGGAGCTAAATCTTGATCTCTGAAGAAGACAACAACTCTTTCGGCAACCAAAAGAGCCAATTCATCTTTCTGCTTGTCGTTTAAGTCACTCAATTGCAAACCAACGATTTCAGTACCGAGATGCTTAGTCAAGTGCTTGACTTCCTTAGCAGCGCCGAAAAGAGCCTTCTTTTCTGGGTCGGCGTTCTTTCCTCTTTCGATATAAGCGTAGTCTTCATTTCTGACAGCAAATGCTTCATCAACAAACTTAGGGATCAAGTCTGGATCTGGGGTAATTGGGTATCCACCAGATAAATCAATGCCGTGTCTCTCAAATCTCTGTCTAGCAGGTTCTGGAAGCAGCTCTATCCATGAAGCCTCCTTACCAAACTTCGTTCTACCATCTTTATGGTTAGTGTGGCCAAGTGGCTTCAAAGATGCGAGCTTGGCAATAGTCTTCTGAAGTTCCTCTTCAGTGGTTGGAGCAGAACCAGCAGGTGTAACGGTAGCAGCAGTTGGGGCCATATTTTTTTTTTTTTATTCTTCCGTGCAGATTAATCTAAAAAATATTTCAAAATACGACAGATAAGAACAATCAGCTAGTGGTACTATTCTTCGTTGTACTTTGGGTATAACAATGTAAATTATTAAACTCCAGTCACCGAACTTCGATCTAGTAGCCTACTTTTATAGTCCACGAGTGTCGGAGAAATTTAGTAATTGCTTACTCATACTGATGCCACAGTGTTGTATTAGTTGATAAGAAACCTTAAGCCAGAGTTTAAACATGGTGAATTTGCGCATAAAATTAAAAATTTGTGTGGCTCACTTTCTTCTTTGGGCATGGTAATTGGTGATCGGATCAGATCACAATGTTTCCACCAATGATTTCAAAGGCCGAGAGAGGTTAGGATTCTGTGAATATGTAGGTGCTACTAAGCTCCCCGCCTGTGCTGATAAATTGGTAGAGCAAGCCTAGAAGGTGGGAAAGGTGTGCCCGACTTGGTGTGCCCGATTTGGTGAGTGATTGCAGTTCGAAGTACGAAGTGAAAAATTGTATAGCAGCAGCACTGCGCCGCACTGCGTTTGTTGTGCTTTCTTAGTATTAGCATCTAGAGTACAGTGTTCCTCAGTAGATTGTCTTTTGATTTGAGCTGCAGGTGTGTATGAGCTTAAGTAAGAGCAGGTATACTGTTATTGTGATTGGAGCAGCGCTTATTTTTTTTTTTTAGTACGAACTGTAGTTACGTGAAGAGCTGAGAACGAGCACCGCACTATATCAAGTGTATTCTAATACATTGATACAGATAGTGATTACATTGATATATATGAAGCGCAGTGTTACATTGAAGTAGCGATTGTCTTCTACGAACTGTAGCGATATATTGAAATCTATCTAAGAAAGCTAGCGAATTTTTGAAGTTAAGATACTCTTATTTTATACAGGTTTAGATAGTATACCCTTATTTTATACCGATAGAGATAGCATACTCTTGTTTTATACTGATATAGATAGTATAGCTTTAGCACTAGCGTAATCTTCGATGGTGCTTTTAGACTGATGTCTAGCTAAAGAGTTTTACTGCAGTGATAAACACTGCAGCCTCGCCAGCATACCTTCATCCAACTGTTGTACACCAGTTTAGCCAATACACTTAAGTGACAATTTGCTTGACCTAGGTACCACAGTACCATATATTGAAATATAGCTAACGGAATCTTACTGCAGCACTACGGTATAACTTTACCTAGACTTGAACTTAGCTAATGCAAAGAGATGACCCTTTGGTACTTTCACACACTGAAATCAGTACCAGTCGTATCTAATACACACCCTCCAGCTTATGTCCATATTGCTTGATCCACGTTCCCATACAGTTTTGGTCGTTCAAGTTCTCCCATAAACTAAACTTTGCCGGAGTGCAACCTTCTACCAAGGGGCTGTTTGGACAGTTGAAGTAAGGATCGTGGAAGTATCCGATATCTTGGAACCAGTGTACGTCCTTTTCCAAATCTGCAAAAAGTGCCACACCAATTGAATGGACTGGAGCATCACCCCACCTCTCATAGTAAAACTTTCCTGTAGAGTCTAAATGTTTAAACCATTCGTTATAGGGTTCCAGTCTGAAGAAATCCATGTCAGCGATTTCGAAATTGGACCAAAAGTGGCAGGTAGAATAGCCTCCTGCCACCTGGGCCTTGATCGGCTGCTGCTCGTCATAGAGGAGCCATTGGAAGGCACCATTTGGATTGACATACTTATAATTGTCGCCCTTGTTCAAAAATTTCATCGTTTCTGGCCACAAACTAGCAATAGATTCATCAATGTCATACAAATTGATGGTGAATCCGTACTTCTTTTTCTTTTCACTCATATACTTGAAGATGTCGTAGTTAACATCGGTATAGAAGTCCACGTTGGGTTCAATTCTCCAGTAGTACTTGTATTTTTGTAATTCAGGCACGTTATAGAAATTACCCAGATAAAACCTACACATGTTATGATAACTTGCCAACTTGGCGTACGCAACGTTGTGATCATGCATCACTTGCATAGCTTTGCTCTCCTTTTCATGGTCAATCCAATCTGGCTTGTCCCAGAGCTTCTCTGAGATGGTGACGAACTCCATCTTGGCTTTAGACAAGCCCCTCATTTTCTCTTTGAACTTTTCGCTGAATGGCTGGTCATTGATGAAAGTGTAAGGGTACTGGAACTTGGAATTGAACTTGGCTTCCAATCTCTGGATGGTCTTCTTGATTTTGTTGGCTTCCTGTTCACGGACAAGCGAAAGGATCGTAGCGTTGGCTCTCACGTAAGTTTCCAAGTCTTTTGGCGGTCTAATCGACTCCATATCGAAATCCTTAGGCTCCTTAACTTCCACCTTAAGCGTGGACTCGTAGAGATGCTGGTTATCTCTCAAAGCGTCTTCGGGTGTCTGTTTCGTGTCCCCTCCATTACCCAAGTACTTGAACTCAACCTTTCCCTTTTCGAGCTGGAAACCTGCCTTGTTCAACGAACTTCCAGTGTATTGACCTTCATCTACAACTTCAGGTTGAGACAGAAGGTAATTGAACTCAATCTTGGACAACCCACTGCGTAACCCATCTGTCACGGTCTTAACATGCTCCGCAGGGATAGTTTCCATGTAGAACAACATAAATATCAAAAGTATAAAGTTTGCAAACACAAGAAGGATGATCTTGCGCTTAGTAAGACGAACCCCAGCATTCATCATGATAAAATAACTGGTCTACGCTGTATATTCCAGGCCTCCTTACTCTTGTCTTATCGACTACAAAGAATCAAATGAAAAGGTCCATGTCCCCTTCGAGGTCACGTGACAAACTCTGCCTCGCTGCTCGTATTTTTTTTCCTCCTGATATTTTCCACGCTGATGGTCATCGGTGCACCCAGACGTGCAAGAGAAGGAAGACGGCACACTCTTAAGAGGTGGGAGGGAGGGAGAGTAGCGATTCCATAATCTTGAGCGCCGTGCTATAAAGATCCAAAGCAAAACCAAGTAAAGTGAAAAAGACGCGTTCTTTTAGGTGTTTGCTGTGGCCTACATCTATCTCCCATACATATTCTCTTCCCCACAAAAAAGACAGAGACACAGGGCAGTTGAGAGCATTTCTGCCCAAAGCATTTCTGCCACTTCGATATCTTTCACATATCGTTTTTTATTTCAGTCAATGGTCTCCTTTCCTCTCTATCATTCTATATATTATTAATATTGTAATACAGCTATCTTATTTCTACTAGAATTCGTGCATGGTGTGACATGATTAGGGTATTTAGCACTAGATTTTGTGATGTAACATGACTAAGTCATACAGCTTCTGGTCCTTTAGCACTAGATTTCGTGACGTAACATGACTAGGGTAGGTCGTATAGCTTATGGTCCTTCGTTTGGTAGTGGTACCTAAATACCTTTCTCACAGCTTGACATCAATCTCTCACTTGTCTTTCTCCATTGCATGTCCTGCCACGCTCTGTACAATGCTGCACCTGCTTGGATGAATTACCTGAGCATGCAGTTTTGGACCTTGGCACGGCACCAGCTGGATATTCGTCTAGCAAGATACACCAATACAAATTCCTCTTATGCTTTCTTAACAGTCTCCTACTTGGTTTACCACACCTTCTTCAACGAATCGCCAACCTGGTTGATCCATGTGGCCATACAGTTTTGATCATTGCCATGCGCAAAATTGCAAAACTTACCAGCTTCACATCCTTCCACGAATGGACTTGTGGGGCAGTTATAATATGGATTGTGCACATATCCAATATCTTTAAACCAGTGGACTTCTTTCTCAGAGTCTAAGAACAATCCGACTGCTACAGAGTGAACAGGCGCATCACCCCATCTTTCATAGTAGAACTTCCCGGTCTGCTCTAAATGGTCCATCCACTTGGTATATGCTTCACCTCTATAGAAATCCAAATCAGCAATCTCAAAATTAGACCAGAAGTGACAACACGAGTATCCGTTAGCCACCTTAGCCTTCTTGGGCAATTGTTCATTATATGTCAACCACTGGAAGGCTCCCTTTGGGTTAACGTACTTGTAATTGTCATCCTTATTCAAAAAGTCCAAAGTTTCTGGCCATAAAGTTTCCACAGTCTCGTCGATATCGTAAATATTGACAGTAAATCCGTACTTTTTACCAGTATTCTGCAAGTACTTGAAGGGATCATAGTTCATATCAGTGAAAAATTGAACGTCAGGTTCAATTCTCCAGTAATACTTGTATTTCTGCAATTCAGGAACATTATAGAACTTCCCCAGGTAGAACCTACACATATTATGGTACAGGGCCATTCTAGCGTATGGGATATTCAAATCGGCAAGGGCCTTCATCGCAGTGGTTTCCCTTTCTTTATCGATCCAATCAGGTTTATCCCAAAGTTCAGCAGGGATCACTACAAACTCACATTGTGCATTAGTCAAGGACAACATTCTTTCCTTAAATTCTTCAGAAAATTGATCATTGTTCAAAAATGTGTAAGGGTATTGGAATTTGGAGTTGAACTTGGTTTCAAATTGCTTAATGGTGTATGTAATGGAGTCGATTTCCTGGTTTCTTACCAACGAGACAATGGTGGCACTCACTCTGTCATAGTCATCGATCTTGTCCACCGGTGGTGGCCTAATAGTGTGCATGTTAAAGTCCTTTGGTTCCAGGGCATCCTTGGCCATTTCAGCTAAATAGATCTTCTCGTTTTTCAAGAATGCATCTTCTTTGGAGATGGATGGGTCATCGCTTATGTATTTGAACTGAACGTCATTTGGTTGAATTCTGAAGCCATACTCCTCCAATGTATCCTTCACCTCAGGCTTAACCTCAGGCTTAACCTCAGGCTTAATCTCAGGCTCCACATCGGGCTTCACATCGGGCTTCACTTCAGGCTCTATATCAGGCTTCACTTCAAGCTCCAGTTCAGGCTTCAGCTCTGGCCCTGAGTCGGTACCGGCATGAGGGGGAGGAGTAGTTGAAAACGTAGGGCTGGTATTTGGGGTCTTGAAGTACGAAGTCAACGCCTTGGTATGTTGCGATGGAATGCTTTCCAAATATAATAATACAAAGAACAAGAACACCAAATTGACAGGAATGAGGAATATGATAGTCCTCCTAGAGAAGCGGAAGTTTTTCAAGGTAATCATGGTAGGTATGAGCTAGATCCCAAAATATCAAGTGACCAAAAAAAAAGAGTTCAAAAAGGGAATATTCTGAAAGCTATATACTCATACAAAACAAACAGAAAGATTTATGCCGGGAAAATTACGCAACTGAGTGGACCTTAGAAATTAGATACAACACCAGGCATAAAGTTTCATGTAGAGTCTGTAAGGGTCCTTCACAAAGTAGCGCTCATTGACACGAAGAGTGAAAAAATAAAAAAAAAAAAAAAAAAAAAAAAAAGAGAAAGAAACCAGAGATACAAGGCTCAAGTCAAAGGGCTATATAGCAAAGCAAAAGCATAAAAACGCGGTGTAAATAAACAGGCATTGTTGTGGGTAGTGGAAAGAAAGGAAAATAGGCTTGTGAAAGTGGAACGGAAACGTAGAATAAAGTATTAGGAGTGTAGCTTATGGAATCAGGGTGAAATTAGCATTACGATTACGATAAGAATTAAGCTTTTGTCGAGCGCTCCCAGCGCATGAATTGCAACCTCGTGCTCACTAATTTTGGGGGCAGAAGTGCTCACTAGCGCCTAATTCTCAGATCTTGGGAAAGTGTTGCACGTCAATAAAAAACGGTCAGAGAAAAAAAATTACAGAGAGGGAGACATGAATGCGATGAAATGGAGTGGGAACAGAGGTAAATAGCGAAACCTAGATGTTGTTGGCTATTTAAAGATAACCATAGACTTCCATGAGTTTATTCTTCGTGTTCTTTGAAGTCCCACGGTGGGAGTCCACGGTGGGAGCTGGAGCTCTAACCAGGGCAGGGCGGGCGGCGCAGTGAACTGTGGTCTTTTTTAGTGCACTAATTTTACTTGATTTGATTATTTTATTTTTAATTTTATTTTTATTTTTATTTTCTAATTTTGTTTTTTGCATTTTCCACTAACTTCATTTCTCTAGTAATGTTGGTTTTAACCCTTCGCTACAGAGCTTGATGGCTCTGTCCTTCTAGCTGACTTTCGAAGCCCCATGAACTACAGAAAAGCCGATTTTTTGAACCTCTAGTCGCTTAGTGCCGAAATTGGTGCAGTGAGCGTAGATTGAACTGGTGCTATACTTTATTCTATTTCGCTGTATTTTATTTTTAGCTTTATTTTATACCCTCATTGATTTCTCGTATTGGCCAGTTCAGAACACAACTTGGATAGCCGTCAGCCCGTCTCCAGTATTCTGTGGCCCAATGCCGCTGGAGGAAGCAATCCTCTTGAAAATGGGGCCCTCTTCTCCAACATTGGACTAAGATAAATTGAACTGTTGCGCATGCTAGTCTATCAATCTCTCATCATCTTTCTCTATATTTTACTTTATTTTTTGTTCTTTTTTGCACTTTTTATTTTCTACACTTGATTATTTTCTCTAGTCTGTCGCTGTGGCCCTTCACAACTGAACTCTAAATGGCCGCCTGCCCTTATCACTGACTACTATGTGGACTAATGCAGCCAAGGAAAGCAGCACTCATACAGAATGGGAAAATTACCATCGTATTTAGAGAACGCGTCGCTCTCCCTCTATCTTCTGCCTTCTCACCGTGCTGAACGCTACTATTCCTTAACGCTACTGAATCAGGCGTAGCTTGCGCTACAAGATTCTTGCATAAAATAACGAACAATAAATAGGAATGACTTTTTGGCAAGCTCTAGGTGGTTTCCGGGGCTGAAGGACCGATACGATGCAGTCCCATCGTACTTATCGTACTCCCTGGTACTTATGAAGCTTCTGAAGCACTGATCTGTTGCAGTCTTTATAAGAGTCCTTAACAACCTGCACATAGGCGAATCATACATGCAGGAACATCAACATTCGATTTTACATCTGAAAAACGAACTGCTGCTCAAGAGTTTGCAGTTCGTATGATTTCAAACCACCGCCCACAAAGACCTATGAGAAGTGGAAGGCTCTTCTTCAGAACGTACTCTTCCAGAGGAACCAGGCTACCTTCTCTTGGAACAACATTGCCGAAATTCTCGTTCCCTGAATCGACTGCGGACATCAAATCCATCACCTCGTCTTTGGACTCACTCTTGAACTCGTCTAAAGATGTCACAATATATGGACATCTCAATAGAAAGCCCAGAAAAATGTCAGTTAACACCTTTGGTGAGCTTAGAGATCACAATGGAGACTTGACGCAGATTATTATGACCCCTCAGCTGACGTCACTGGAGCTCATTGAAGAGTTGAGAAGTGGGATACCTGAAGATTCCATCTGTGTCACAGGGAAAGTCCAGCTTAAAGTGCCCAAAGCGGGCGAAGAGCACTTAAGGAGCTGGGAGTTGATTGTGGAGAAATTCCAGGTGCTCAATAAATCAAACGAAGCGGCCTCGCAGTTGGACAAATTAAAGCATTCCAACCCTGAAAGCTTACCACCTCATTTACGCTACTTGCAATTGAGAACGCCAAAGTTGCAAGATGCCTTGAGGAAAAGGAGCCAAGCTGCCAACGTAGCTCGCCAGACTTTGATAGAGAACCATAATTTCGTGGAAATAGAGACCCCACTCTTGTTTAAGTCTACTCCTGAAGGTGCAAGAGAATTCCTCGTCCCTACAAGAACTCCCAGCAAGTTCTACGCATTACCACAATCTCCACAGCAATATAAACAGATATTGATGCTGTCTGGATTCACTAGGTATTTCCAGATTGCTAAATGCTTCAGAGATGAGGATCTTAGAGCGGATAGACAGCCTGAATTCACACAGATTGATTTGGAGATGAGTTTCATAAGCGACAGCGATCAAGTTGGAGCTGTGGTTGAAGATGTAGTGAAAAGCATCTGGGAGAAAGTGGCAGTCAAACCAATATACAGGCCATTGGGCGACGACTTGTTGGAAGAAGTGAAGAAAACTGATAATACCAACCTGTTGTCATTCCCCAAGATTTCATATATTGACGCTATGACCAAGTATGGAATTGACAAGCCAGACTTAAGATCTACATTAAAGTTTGTAGAGTTGTCCAAAATTTTCAAATCGAGCAACTCACGCTTTCCGATCGTAGAAGCATGTGTTCTCAAAAATGCTCTCAGCAATGGAACTAAGATCCCACATAGCTTTAAGGACAATAGTAAGTATCCCGGAAGAAAGCCAATAGTCATTGGCATTAGCACTGAAGAATTGAAAACTGGCTGGTTCGAAAAGTTTATCGAGAAGGGTGTGCTACAATTTCAAGAGGGTGCCAGTCAGGGTCAATTGGCAGAAGTGTTAAACGTTGAAGTAGGTGATATTCTAGCATTTTCCACCAGGGAGGAATTACCGTATGAGAACCCAACTTCTTTAGGAAGGTTCAGACAATTGGCTATCGAAGAATATCCCAACCATTGGCGCAGAAAGATTAAAGAAAGCTCAGATGGAACGATAAGAGAGGTCCAGGACCCATCTACTTTATTCGTAGCCAGTTGGGTGGTTGATTTCCCATTGTTTAACCCACCGGAAGAAGAGGGATCCGAACGCCTTCAATCGACGCACCATCCATTTACCATGGTAAAGTTGGAGGATTACAAATTACTTGAAAGTGATCCTTTGAAAGCACGAGGTGAGCATTATGACTTGGTCATTAATGGTGTTGAAGTAGGAGGGGGTTCAAGAAGAGTTCATGATCCGGAGTTACAGATGTTCATCTTGAAACTGTTACTCAAGATTGAAAATCACGAAGAGCTCTTCGGCCATTTGATTCAAGCTTTGAGCATGGGCTGCCCACCACATGCTGGGTTGGCTTTAGGCTTCGATAGATTATGCTCCATGTTGATTGGGAGTAATTCGATTAGAGACGTCATTGCTTTCCCAAAGAACCAAGCTGGCGCAGACCCAATGGTCGAAAGCCCTACATCTGTTCCAGCCGATGTGTTAGGCAATTATCATATCAAATTAGAGGAGAGCAAACAGTCTTAGACCTAAAAATTGTACATAGTATAGATGACTATATTGTAAATAGAATACACTTGGAACTTAAATCTTACCGTCTTTCTTTATACTTTTACTGATAATAAGCACTCTCTACATTCTACATTACAGGCTTGGTAAAATAATGCTATTATTTCTATTAACTATCATACACGGTTACGACCTCTAACCTTTTGCTTCTTGTTGTTATCATTGAAGACGTCTTCAACCTTGAAGTCTCCAAGACCAGCAAATTGCTTTTGTTGATTGTGACCACCATTCTTTCTTTTCAAGTACCACTCCTCATTTTGTCTACTTTTCTCTTCTTTCAATTGCTTCTCTCTTAAAAGTTGCTCCATTTTAAGTTCAATTGGTTTCTTTATCTTCTCCGCATCTTCTCTGTTGTTTCTGTTATTATTATTATTGTCATTGTTATCACCCTCATTGTTGTAGTATTCCTCTTCCTGTTGTTTAATTAAGCTCTTCCAGTCATACTTCTTTCTTGCAAATAATTCCATTTTCCAATTTTTCCAAACCATTTTCCCATAGGTACTTTCCTTTACTTTCTTTGATTCTGACATTAATTCAGATCCAATACGATCCTTATACATATTCAATAACACTGTGAAGTCCCATAATTTATCAACAATGTGAGAACCATATGAGTTACAGGACATGTTAGCTACCTCACCTTGGAAGATATTCAAGAATCTTTTTCTCAAGATTGTGATATTTTTAGGTTCACCTCCTAAGCTTATAGGCAATACAACCAAAGAGCTTTCAACAACATGAGAGAAGACTCCATGGAAACACATTTGAATGAATCTAGCTTGTGGAAGAGCTAAGAAGTTGTACCAGACACAAATGACAAACGAAAAGTCGTATTCCATCAATTTTTCTAAGAATAAGGATCTTCTTCTTTCCTCGGCTGTTGGCCAGTCATCTCTTGTATTACCCAATGTAGATCCAGTCAATTGTAACGTGTTTTCCAAGAATTCCACAGAGCTATCGCTTGGGTTCTTATAGTCATAGTTTGGAGCAAACTTTAAGAACAATTGTTGAATGATTTCATCTCTTCTGTAGTTTCCTCTAGTCAAAGAAGCGTCAATTACACTTCTTCCTAAATCCAAGTTTTGATTCTCGGAAATTGAAATCAAGTTCGACAATTCTGGAATCAACTGGTCTAAGATGTGCTCAACTTCAACTGGTTTCAATTTCATCAACAATGCTTGGATAATATAGACACCGGTAGTGGCTCTTTTGGAAAGTTTGAGAACTCTATCCTTCATGTATAGCTTGTAGAGCCTTTCAAGGTACTTCATTCTAGCACCACCCCTCTTTATACAATTTTCTAAGAAATGGGAACCAACGGAGTCACTTAACAAATATTCTACGAAAGCTTCCTCTTGTTGCTCCTTTTCTGCATTGTCCTTAGCGAAAATCAAGTGCCACACGGTTCTTTCGTTATCGAATATTCCTTCAACTTGAATAATCAATTGTAAGACTGGAGAAGCGATCTTATGAATTGCCAACTCTCTCAACTTCTTCATATCGCTCCGGGAGTATTTTGCACTAATTGACGTAATGACGTCTCTTAATTCGTTTTTGAAACTAGGAGGAACTTGGAAAGAACGATTGAAATCGTCATTGTCCTTGATTTCAATCATCTTTCTAGCGATCTTAGACTTCTTGGATCTCAAGGTTGAGTTTGAAGTTGTACTGGAGGGTAAATCCTTTCCAGCAAGGATTAAGAGCAAAAGTCTAAGGGTATGCGAAGAGTATTGGTGGTCAATCATAGCGTTGACATGTGGCTTGTATTCATTGACCATTTGAATGAAAAGTTCTTCCATGGTGACTGAAACATTTTCATCTTCATCGTCTTCGTCTGCGTCTTCTACTTCTTCCTTGACTTCGTCGATCAATTCCTTTTCGATTAATGCAGCTGCTCTGACAAATAATGTCTCAAGAACATGGGAGGAATATTTGTGGTGAGCCAAGGCTACAAAATGATTAGAAAAGGCCTTGAAAAGGTTCTTAAGTTGCCTGTCAGTTGCGGACAAGATCAATCTTTCCATCAACTTAGAGCAGATCTGATTTGTCACAAGTTTCAATTCTTTCCCGCGTGCTTCCTCCAATACAGATCTAATAAAGCCCTCTCTTTCCTCTGGGCTCTCAAATGCATTGATATTGAGTGTGGCTTCTGCTTGCTTGAAATAGTCGATTTCGTTGGCATCTACAAGACCAAAAAACGTGGTGGTGTTCTGTTGCTTGTTAGACTCGGCTGCAGCTTGGTTTTGCACATCGGCTTGCTCATCTTCATCTTGCTTATCCTCGCCCCCAAATTTTTTCAAACTGTCCTTTTTGATCGCTTCTGGATCAATTTCTTTGGCAGATTTCTTCTCTGCCCTTCTGCCTCTTACTTTAGCCATGATATCAGTCCTTGATGTATGGGAAATGTGTTGTGAATGCTCCTCTACTGATGCGCTTCTGTGGTGAAGTTTTAATTTTTTTTTTTGAGATGAGCATTGGATTTTTCAGTACTGCATACAGTGTCTTATCTCGTATATTTATAGGCATGTGTGGGACCAGCTTGTGAAGATGATGGGAGATTAGAGTGTAGTTGGAAGAGTATAGAGGACGACGGGTGGGTCGGAGAGTGGATGTGGAGTTGTCTTAGGTATGGAAATTGAAGAAATGTTTATATAAAATCAACTATTTTTTGCAGAAAAATGGGTATTACTACAGTGTTGTGCTGTGTTGTGGGGACTTCTTTGCTTTATTGTTACCTATCTAAATTGATTCTTTGCTCAGCAGTGGTGCACTACTGTAAAGCGTTGGATAAAGTTGCGTGGAGATGTGCTGCCTTCTTGCTCTTTCATTGCCGCTCTTGGGCAGTGCTACGGGAGGACACCTCTTTGCCCTTCATTACTCTTTCATTGCCGCTCTTGGGCAGTGCTACGGGATGGCACCTCTTTGCCCTTCATTACTCTTTCATCGCCTAGCTTATTAGACTCTTTGAACTAACGCAATTGTACGCGTTAGGCTCCTCCTTGTGTGCATACTGTACAACAGTACTTGTGATAAGTTCTCTCCTCCTTCATTATCTAACTGACTTGGTTGTCTGATCAACTGTGTTGTACAGGCTGGCTCCTGTTCATGTGCTTCCCTTTTGCCTTCTTACCATATGGAGACCCATAATGAGATGCTCGTGGACCACTCACACAGTCGTTACCTCCTCTCTGAACTCCTTCAACTGATCAATATACCTCCCTTTTCTGAGCAGATCGAGTTCAATCAATTTCTCAAAGGCTTCTTTAATTTCCAGCTCCACCCTATACTTTTGCTCTTTGTCCACTAATTCCTTGGCTATTAACTTTTTGATCACAATTATACTCTTTAAGCACCAAACATGGTCCTTGTTTTCCGGGTGATCGTCTTTCTCCAATTCGTTCAATTCTTCAATGATGTCCAATTCCTCATCTAAAATGGATCTAAATGATTTCTTCCCGTCACTTCCATCCTCACGCTTATTCAAATCATCCACAAACAACTGGTCAGTGAGCAACCACTGCAAGTACAACCAGATTGAAGTATCGTCCGCATCCATGTACATTCCTGTTTTGATTAGTTCCAATTCGTGAATCAAGATCGAGTAAGGTGATTGGAAAGTGGTCACGAGTTCCCTATACTGGTCAGAGTTTTGCCCGTGCAGTTTCCATAGCCTGTACAACTTCGGAATGACTTTAGATCTATTGTGCCACGCAGAGAAATTGGATATATTGTTGTTTATCTTGGCGGTAGTGTACTGATATTCTTTGAAGGTTATCTCCAATAATTCAGTGGCATATTCGTCGCTATTGCTGGCATTGTGCTTTTTGCTATCCTCCATGGATTCCACCACGAATCTTCTGTACTGCCAACCATGGTAGTTCCTGGCATCCATTTCCAACAACTTCGACACTATGCCCAACTCAAACGCCCAGTTGGCCTCGTTAGAAGTAGCTAGCTCCTGAAGGCACCACACACGATGGTTCCAGATCCAGTAGCATTTCGGGTACCTCCTCAAAAACGCCATAATCATCTTCAAATCGTACTCCAAACGGGTCTTCTTGGATCCCGGCTCCTTCTTTATCAAATCCAAGAGGATTTCTCTCCGGTAGTTCCATACCGAGTAGAATTCCGGGTTCAAATTAAGTAAATTGGTGGCCAATTCTAATGCTTCTGTGGAAAAGTCCAGCTCTGCTCTTCTCTGGAATATTGTAGCCGTTAAATTACGGTACGTGGAGATCTTTATAGCGTCTCGTTCATACTTGTCCTGTCTTGCCTCTTTGGAAAGAATCGTACGTTTGATGCCGTGTTGCTGTTCAGTTAGAATTAAGTCATATGATGCGATATATCTACACGTATACTTACCATGCTTGGCCACAGGATGTAATATCAACCGATTCAACACTGGTGTAGGTTGAAGTATGGCAAATGTGTACTCTGGCGAAAGAAGAACTCGGTTGTCTTTTCCACCCCGCCAAAGTTTAGCGGCCGGAGCTGTGCGCACCAGTTTTTTGCACGCTGTTCTAGGGGCTCTGGACGCAGACGGTGCTGTGCGCACCAGCTTGGGCACGCTGTTCTAGGGGCTCTGGACCCAGACAGTGCGAGTTTAGCGCATTTTGGAACGCTAATTTTAGCGCCTTTGATCACGCGCGCATTCGCTAGCGATATGGAACTCGCTACATCACAGCTGGAAAATCACAAACAAAGCACCGTTCACGTAGGTTCCTCTGCTTAGGAGCTTATTGTTGCACCTATTTTTGCCGTTTTTTTTGCCTTCTCGATGCCGTCTAAGCTAGCCATAAAGGGATCGTCGAAAATCGTGGCAGATTACTTCGAATTCGCCATAAATAACATCCTCTTCCAGCGTGGGATATACCCCCCCGAAGATTTCCAAACAGTGCGCAAGTATGGGCTCCCCATGCTATTGACTTCCGACGACGAAGTGAAACAGTACATCGAGGCCATAATGATCCAGGTGAAGAAATGGATATACGGTGGGAAAATCAACAAGTTGGTGGTGGTAATTGTGTCCAAATCGACGGTGGAGTCTGTAGAGAAGTGGGAGTTTGATCTACAGGTGCTAAACTCAGGTCAACAAAACCAACAAGATGAGCTCGAAGAGCTCGACAGCAAAACGAAGGAGGAAACTCAGAGAGAGATCCAGTCTCTTATCAGACAAATAACGTCGCTGGTGTCGTACTTGCCGATGCTCAAAGATGACGAATATACGTTCAATGTCTTGGTACATACAGACCCGACGGACCCATACACACCTAAAGAGTGGTGTGAGGGAGAAGACAGAGGATTGCAAGGCCCTAATGTGGAAAATGTTCAATTCAGGTCGTTCAGCACCAACATTCATCAAATTGGAACCCAGGTAACCTACAATTACGAGAAATAGAATATACTCATTCTTGTGTATTACTGGTGGATACAGGGTGCACTACAGACCACGCCGGACGTCTTTTCGTTCCTTGTATTGTACCTAATTAATGCTTCTATAAAAACAGCAACCGCTTACTCACTTTGTTACACGCTGCTCACTTCACTGACTTTCTTCTTCTTATACTCCTGCTCAAACTGCAACTCCAACTCAAACCTTGCCCTTTTGTTTCCCAACATAAACCTGCTGCACCCCTTGGCACTTAAACTATAATCCCATGGCTTCAAGTAGTAATCTTGGCGCAACATATCTCTTTCACTGCAAGAAGCTTCGTCCAAGATCTTCAAGTCGTTGAACCTCGACTTCAAATCCATAAACTTAAATATTTGTTCCTTTCCAGTGTCGGCATCTATGGCTGGCATGTACTCATTCAAGATCAGGTAGTTCATATTATGTACATAGTAGTCTAATACATATATTATCCCCTCGTTTACCAATGTTTCTGGGCACCTGAACTGAGAGTAACAGTCCAAGCTCTCCAAGATGACGTTTAAATCGTGCGATGAGAGCTGCTGCTCTCCTCGGTTGAACTTGTGCACTATGTCTTTAGGCTTCACGTTCAAGGTAATGATTATGATAGCCACGGCAATGCAATGCGATGGGATCATCAAACACAATGGCGTTGACATGATGTCAAAACTCACGAGCCACGAGTACATGGTATGGATGTAGTCAATCCCCAACTTCTTACAAAACTGAACAAGCAACTGGTCTACACTCGTGTTCATGGTGGATCCATTCAAGAAGTCAAACTTGATCACCTGTAAGATCTTGAATTCGATATTTAGAATGGCTTTCCTTTGGAAATCCAAATACAACCCCTTAGAGTCTTGGTCGTCTATATCTCTTAGTTTATTCCCGACAACTTGTATATCTTTCAATTTCTTGATGCAGTCCTCGTTCTTGGAAGCCAAGAGAAGACAACTCATGGCAATCACGAATGGGTCTCTCTCATGCTGTTTGATTATGAGTTCATGTGCCTCTTGCACCGATGTTGGTGTGCCTGTGGTACCGTTGGTCCCACTGGAAGTAGATTCCTCCCACTTGTTGAACAAGAAATATCGTTGGTAGTAGTTCATGGTAGTGGCCAACACCCGAAGCGGGAACTTCACGGTTTTTATCAATTGGAATACAAATTGAAACACCTGGTGCTTCTTTTGGGAATACAACACCTTTTTGGACTCTGGGATGGTTTGTTGAAGGAGATACTTCAATTCTGAAGATGTGAAAAACGGACGTGACACTTGAGTAACCGCCACTATCGGAGGCGGTGCCTTGCTCGACGGTGGGTGCTGCTGCTGAGAGCCTGTTTTCGCACCAGACTGACTCACATGCGGTATAGGACCGTCGCTAGCTGACATTTACGGGAAATAGCGATAAAATGAGCCCAAATAAGTGATGAATACAGCAAGAGGGTGTGGTGCTGCTTCGTTTTGGACTTGAGCTTTTTTTTTGATACCCATGATGGGCTATATGCAGTCTCAGTAAGAATTTGATGTTTAGTGTTATATGCAGTACCGGTTTAGTTTCAAATTTGTTTTGTGCAGGACGGTGATTTAGAAGAAAAAAGAAAAGAAGACAGAATGCCACTATTCACGTGCCCTCCATCAGAGTGTCCATGTAGAGATGGAACACAGTGCAGCACCATGCCCCAGCAGCATCGCTGACAGGAGTCCGAATAATCCCTCAACCAGACCAACATTTGAGCTAATAAACGCAAAGAGGAGAATAAAACACCCAGTCGTTTATTTACGTTTCAGTCTTTTGCTTTCTTTTCACTTCTGGTCTATTGTTTACTTAAGCTTAATTACGTCTTTTTTTGGCATTTTTCTTCGCTTGAGCGCTGCAGATTTGCTTACTCTTCACGCTAAAGGGTGGGGGTTCATCGTAAGCAAGAAAAGAAAAGCAATTTGCATAGTACTACAAGGTTGTGTTTCTTAAACGACCAATTGTTCTATTTACCAATTGTTCTACTTCTGTAAGCAGGGCCAACACACCCTATACTTTCATATACTTTCAACACACCCCTATACTCTGGTTTCACCGGGTCCATCTCTTATCTTGAACTTTGAATCCCCCTCCGGTTCGTAGCGTGGGCCACTTTTAAAACTTGACTATGGCGCAACCTTGTTGCTCAGGCACCTACAGAATTCTCGGAAAGTTTGATTTGTGCCGAAAATTTCATCGCCCAGCGAACACCCCCATCGTCCCACTAAAGCCGCCACACATGCCAGTCCAAACGGTTTTTCCACTTTCCGATCGTCTGGGGCACATCACTGATAAAGTTTCAGGCGGGCCCGGCACCCCAGGAAAATCATCATTTGTAAGTCATAGTTTTGGGGGGTGGGTGTGTATGTAGCAAAAAAACATTATGATCGATGGTCATCATCGAGTACAGCCCTCAACTAACCAACCAGCTAAACTCAAAGCAAGGGGTCCGAGCTACCGGTACCTATAATGCATAAACGCTCTTGAAAGTTGCTCTCATAACCTACAGGCACCTTCTTGATCCTTCTACTACTCCGAGCTTCAGTAGCCCGAGAAACAAGCACCGAAAAAAAAAGAAAAGATTATGCACCAACAAAACTAAGAAAAAAAAAAAAAAAAATTAAAAATAAACCCGCCGTCCCCACACGCGCTAAGTCAAGTCACTAATTTCCTTCTCCTGCATCAAAATCTCCCGCCTTTTGCTGAGAAAAGAAACGGTGACAGGCGGGAATGGTTTGGGTCACTGTAAAAACAAACGATGCGATGATTACAAACTGGTACTATTTAAGTAGGCATTTGGGAGAGCATTTCGAAATTGTTGATTTGGGAAAGGTTTTTTTTTTCTTCTTCTTTAGTTTAAGTATATCGCAACGCAAAACTCATTGAAAAGTATCCGGTTCACCCCTGGATTACCAATTACACACTAAAAGTAGAATCCAGTTACTCCCTTTCCCTGGTTTAGGTACAGGAAGCATTACAGGAAAACAAAACGGAAATTAGTAAACAGCAATTAAACTAAACGTATCCTAGTTTAACCCAGTTTACTTCACCACGAAATAGATTTATAGATAGAATATGTCAGACTTCACTTTAGACAACATTGTTCCAAACTTCCGTCTTGACGGTAAGTTGGCCATCCTTACTGGAGGATCCGGTGGGCTTGCCTCGGTCATCTCACGTGCTCTCATTGCTCAGGGTGCCGACGTTGCCTTGGTGGACATGAACTTGGAAAGAACCACCGCCGCCGCCAAAGATGTCGTTCTTTGGGCAGAAGAGCACTTGAAGGGTTCCCCCAATGCCATTGGTAAGGTATCCGCTTGGGCCTGTAACATTGGAGACGCTGCCTCCGTGGAAGAGTCTTTCGCTTCCATTAACGAACACCACGGCCAACCAGCAAACATCTTGATCAACTCTGCTGGATACTGTGAAAACTACCCAGCTGAAGAGTACCCATCCTTAAACGCCGAGGGAATCATGAAGGTCAATGCTTTAGGTGCCTTCTACGTATCACAATCGTTTGCCAGACCATTAATTGCCGGTAACTTGCCAGGTTCCATCATCTTGATTGGTTCCATGTCCGGTACCATTGTCAACGACCCACAACCACAGGCCTTATACAACATGTCCAAGGCCGGTGTTATCCACTTGGGAAGATCCTTGGCTGTGGAATGGGCCAAATATAACATCAAGGTTAATGTATTATCTCCAGGATACATCTTGACTCCATTAACCAGAAACGTCATTTCTGGCCACACAGAAATGAAGGACGCCTGGGAAAGCAAGATCCCATTAAAGAGAATGGCTGAACCAAAGGAATTCATTGGTTCTATCTTGTACTTGGCTTCTGATACTGCCTCAAGTTACACCACCGGTCACAATTTAGTTGTTGACGGAGGTTACGAGTGTTGGTAGTTTGATCCGGAGAAGGTGATCTACCAACTATTCAAAATTCATATAAAAATCTTTTAAAGTCCTTTCAAAGGAAGAGCAAAAAAATGTACATGAGATGATCCATATATATATATATATATATATATATATTTATATTACATATTTAATGAAACTGTTACACGGAACTGAACTTATATATACATATTATTACTGTAGTTGTCGATAGTCTAGTCTATCTGCTTAATTGTTACTCTATTCTATTAATGTTCACCAGCATTTCTATTATCATTCTGGGGTATATTTATCAACGTGGAGTCATAAACTAGTTCATAAGCGCACAGAGACGGGAAGCCAGTACTTCTTCAGCCGATGCAAGAGTGCTAGTGCCGGCAAGTTAGTACGCCTTCTATCCTTAGCGCTATTGACAGGTAGTGCTCTTGTGCAAACATAACATTACACCATGGGGGCAGGAACCATTACCTCTTGTTCAAACCCCGCTGTGGCAGCTGCTCTATCTCAGTTCAAATACTTGCAACGGTGGCTCTCTTTGATGAGATTTCTGTTCCATCTCCGGCGCCTTACCTTGTCGTATCTCTGTCATGTGGCAAGTATCCACAAGCCACCGTCTCGGCCACGGGCCTCCATATTCGAATGGGAATCCTCTTCTGCCTCACCTCTTCACTCGCCTACTTGCCCGTCTAGATCATAAACCAACCGTGACCTTTCCCGCATACCGTCTCGGTCACTGGGCACTTGCCTTCCAATGGGAATCCTCTTCTGCCTTCACCTCCTCACTCGCCTACTTGTCCGTCTTGATCGTAGACCAACCTCGAGTTTTCCCACATCTTCATTAACGATTTCTTAAAATGGTTCACATTATAGTCAATGATGGCCAAAGTTGAGTCCAACGAGAGGTTGTTGACTTCGTCATTTCTAATCAATGCAACGAGCGCCAATCCTCTTATCATCTGCTTGAGATATAAACTAGATCCGTTTGACAAGTGGGACACAGATTTGAGGTCCTTACCGCCGCTTCTGTTGTTATTGCTCTGGCCACCGCCGTAAGTAGACTCATTCACATCGTCCACGTACAAGTCCTCCAAGTCGATCGTTATATCGATAAACTCGGCACAAACTTCATAGGTCTGGATATCTACAGGCGAGGAGTCCGTGGCTACGTAGATTTTCAGGTTGGCGTCGAAAAGGAACACCTTATCAATCAGAGAGTGCTGTACCAAGTTATCCAACATGTTCTCCAACAGGGGCAACTCTGGGATCAATTTCTGTACGATACGGGAGAACGCCTCGTAGATGGAGTGGTCGAAGATAGACGTCAAGTAGAAGCTCACCTGTACGCCTTCCAAACCCAAGTCCAAGAGCTCGTCCCCTGTTCTCTGCATGATATCTCTCTGGGCATCCATCCGGTAGTCTTCCAGGAGCCCATCGATCTTATGTATCAACACCTCGATGTGAATCTTCGGGTTCACCAGGTATGCAAATTCGATAATCATCGACAAATTGGTCAACGCATTCAAGTACTCGTCTTGCGAGTCGATCACGTAAACCAACGCCCCTACCGAGGAAAACAATCTCTCGGAGTCTACATTGGGCTCAAAGTAGTTCAACTGGCCGGGGAGTTCCATCACAGACAAGTCGATAAGCGACGAAAACTGCTCCGTCGTTGGTTTGGATGTCAGCTCCAAGTATAACGTGTCCAACGGTTGCATATTGTGGAACACAACCTTACATATGGACGACTTTCCGCCTCGACGGAGTCCCATCAACAAAATGGTAGCGTTGGAGTCCTTCGGGTTGGGTATAAGCGTGGCTTCCATAATGAATGTATAAAGTGAATTTAAAAATCTGGCTACCTCAAGCAATTATGCACCTCAGTTACTGCAACGAATAATAATCCCTCGAATGCTATGCCGTTGCTCTACAGCTGTCGTTTGTTTATTTTAATTCACCTTCTCGCCATTTGGTGGAATGTAATCCATGGGTTTCTTGCTTCCTGCATGTGTATGGTACTGCATGTAGTGCGTCCTTTATCTTGCATGTTGCGATGGGAATGCGTGAGTGGGACCGATGGGATGTCTAGTGTGTGAATGTTTGACGAGGGATAGTTTAAACAATGGAGAGGGCTGGGGTAGGGGGAGTGTGATTATGGTGTAGGAATTGTTTTGCAGAGCGACGGGGAGAAAGGGAGCGATAAAGAGCTGTAAGAAGATGGTGAATTGAGCTGTGAGTGGTAGATAGCAGGGCTGTCGCATTTGTTTCACATTCGTTTCATATTCGGTTGTAGATAGCTAGAGAGTTGATGGGAAGGTTGCACTTTTCAAAAGATGTAAGCAAATTTTGAGTGACTCTTTGTAAAGTTAGAGTGATAATTGTTCATTGGTAGTTTTTAGGTAGTCGACTTGTCAATTGCTAATTTGTTTAGTTCTTGAGTTCTGGGCTCCTGTTCTGGACTGTATGTTCTACATTCCATGTACTGTGTTCTACGTTGTACCCGCTTCTTGCTTTCTTTCTCTCTTCCCTCTCTCTTCCCTCTTACACAACATCACACCTCCTTTGATCTCTCCACTTTATTCTCCTCTCTCCTTACTACACACACTCCTTTCGCTGGTTTTCTTTATTACTAACTACATACCCTCTATGGTCTTAATCTTCTGGGGTCTCTTGGGAACAATGAAGCTCTTCTAATGTTCTTTAAATCCAAAAAGAACATAACAACTCTTTCTAATCCAATACCACCACCGGCGTGTGGAGGACATCCGTAAGAGAATGCATCAATGTAATCGTTCAATCCTGGTACATCTGGGTCAACTTCGTGTGCCTTGATTCTTTCTGTCAACAAATCTGGGTCGTGGATACGTTGAGCTCCTGACAAGATTTCCTCACCTCTCATGAAGAAATCATAAGAGTTAGAGTAGTTGGCATCTTCCGCATCTGGCATGGTGTAGAATGGTCTAATAGCCAATGGGAACTTGTCCAAGATATAGAAATCGGTGTCGTACTTCTCACGGACTAACTTACCCAAGAACTTTTCGTTCTCTGTCAGTAAATCTTCGTATTCGTCAACATCCTTACCTGCTTCTCTCAACATGGCAATACCTTCCTTGAAGTGCAATCTAACCATCTTTCCATCTGCTGGAAGCTTGAATTCTTCCACTGGGTACTGCTTTCTGACAGTGGCGATTTCCTTACCGTATCTCTTCTTCAATTCGGTGAAGATGAAAACGAATAAATCACCCAAGACGTCCAAGACTTCGTGGTAATGGTTTTCAAAGGCCATTTCCAAATCTAAACCTATGAATTCGGTCATATGACGGTGAGTGTTGGAGTTTTCAGCTCTGAAGACTGGAGCAATCTCGAAAACCTTTTCGAAATCGGCGGCAATCACTTGCTGCTTGTAAAATTGAGGAGATTGCGCCAAGTAGGCGGCCTTCTTAAAATATGACACTTCGAAAACGTTACCACCACCTTCTGAGGCAGCTGCGATAATCTTAGGGGTGTGGATTTCAATGAAACCCCTGTTCATAAGAAATTCTCTGAATAATTCACAAACACCGGATTGGATTCTGAAAATGGCCTGGTTTGTTGGGGTTCTCAAATCAATGACTCTAGCATCTAATCTGGTGTCCAAGTTAACGTTGGTGTCAGTTCTTGAAGCGTCTTCAATAAGCATTGGCAATTGTTCTGGTGTCTCAACAATGGTGTAGAACTTGGTAACATGAATTTCGATGTCACCAACTGTAGCTGACTTGATCTCTTCGTCAACCTTTCTAACTACACCGTGGACAAGGACAATGGATTCCAAGTTAACTCCTCCAACCCACTTGACCATTTGCTTCGAGATAGATCCCTCAGAGTTAGCCTTGATCAATGCCTGGATGGTGTCTGACTGTTGTCTCAAGTTCCAGAAACACATAGTGGCACCTTGTTGTCTGGAATTGTGAGCTCTGGCTCTGAAGATGACTTCTTCACCATCGTTCTTAGCGGATAAGTCCTTGAAGAGCACTCTCTTCTCACCTTCGTTGTGGGAAGAAGAATTATTCAATGGGAGCTTCCCGTAGTTGGCCTTGGCAGGATCGTTGGCCAACTTGGCTTCCTTTTCTGCCTTTTCCTTGGCCAATTGTGCTTCTCTTTCGGCCTTCTTCTTGGCCTTTTCCTTTTCCTTCTCTAACTTCTTCAATGCTTTCTTAGATAAAGGTAACCCATCTTCACCCAAGATAATCTCAGCTGGAGCGGCTTCGGCGGCGCTTTCAACGGCTGGTGCCGCTTCTGCCTTTTCTTCTATCTTCAACAGTTGAATATTTTGAATTTCTTCAGACATCTCGATACTATTACTGGCTTGTTAAGAGGAGTAGTGGTGCTGAAAGTGGAATGCTTCTTCACTTTGAGCGCACGAACGAATGCGAAAAATTTTTGTGGTAAAAAAAATGGAAAATGGTTGGGGGCCCTGTGTAAGAGTCATGATCAGTGCAACCTATGACTAGGGTAGGTGAGTGGCAGGGAAGGAGAGGAAGGTAAACGATAGGATAAGAGAAAGGTAGTTATGAGTAGAGGCGGCAGTTTGAGGTGATGAGTGGATTTACGCTGTTTTACTCTGCGCTGTTCTATTTTCCTGGTATATTTGCGTTTATTGGTTGGTAATGGCCCTGTTATTGTGAGGCTGTATGTTCTGAGGTCAAGAGTCACATTTTGCACCCAAGTGTATATCACTCCAAGGGACTGGGATGTGGTAACATGCACAGCGTTCGAAATATAGAATTGCAGGGCATTGCGCTTGATTTTTGCTTACTTGCGTTTACTAGTTGGTATTTGTTCTACTACTCTTCTTCTTATTGAATACTGAGGTGCACATTCTGCACCCAAGCGTACACCACTTCAACGAACTAGGGCTTGGTGGACAAAAGAGGCTGCTTAATTCCTAAATGTTCGAAGGATAAAAGTTCAAATGAGCTCTAACATATACTAGGATCGGATCTATGGAGATCAATGCAATTTGGAGTAAGCGGGCCACCAAATAATAGCCACTGAGCCAGGTAGACCTAACTTTCAAATATTTCAGTACAATTTCTTGGACCCTCTTTAAATAGAAAAGGTTTTCGAAGCACATCACTGATCTAAATCTTTGCCAATTCAAAGGTGGTAGATTAAGTAAGACTTCAGCCTCTCACTATATACATGGACAGTTATCGCAGTTATGCTCTACAGCTGAGCTGGAGCAGATGCTCCTACTGCTGTTGCCGCTACTGCTGCAGCCTTTTCCTGCTTCTTCTGCTCCTTCTCTGCTCTCACGCCTTCCCTTCTAGCCAATCCCTCTCTTCTCTTTCTCTCTTGCCTTTCTTCCTTACTCTCCTCCTGTTTCTTAGCACTTTTGGCACCTCCTTGTTTCATAAGCGCAATTGCATCTTCAAGCACCTTTATTTTCCTTTCATTCTCTTGAAATCTGTCCAATGATAACTTCGTGATCATCTTCAAGTAATTTTTATCTACAATCAGCACTAAAGAATCGCTGGCAGAATTATAGTATCCAATAGGTATATCCAACTTTATTGAAATACGAATGGCTACAATGTTATTGGTTCCAATCCCCGACTCTCTGAATCCACACCCCATGGCTGTAGTATAGAGCGCATTGGCTGATTCCAAACTACGACACTTTACGTGTAATATCAACGGCTCGAATTTATATAGAATGTACCTGGTATTAGCGTCAACTTCTGTGGGAGTACCATACTTGAATTGCACATTTTCATACCAGTCAGCAAGGTCGCTGGAGTCATGCGTTACGAATATCCACCTACCTTCATTTCCCTTGGCTCCAATTTGGAGATCTGCTTTATTTTTTATACCTTCAAGGAACACTGATACTCTTCCTGAGCATGAAGAAGTCGTGACCATGTCAGCATCAGTATTTATGATGCGCATTATTGGAAGGCACTTCTCATCGATGGTTCCCTTTGGTGACGCATCTGGCGTATCAACGTCAGTTATTCCAATTTCCTTTAAAATAGAAGCTTTCTTCTGGTCAAATGGGTCTTGCATTGTTCCTCAGAATAAGACTTACTTCGCCTATTTGAGCTTTCTCGTAATGCTGTAAACAAACAGATGGAGAGTTTAAGGTATTTCATTTTTTTATTTTCCAGATCTTCCCTCATCGCGATGACTTTAACTTTAATGTATGGATGAGCTATCTTTACGTTCAAGATGTGGACGAATAATGCTTAATGTTTCAGAAACTCCACTTCTTTTGATGGGGCGGCAACTATCTACGTAAGGACAGCTCACTCGTTGTTCCTCTGGAACTAAGAACATTTCAATTGACTTACTTTGAAATCGTACTACAGTATCTACAGTTACATGCTTGCTTCGCACCTACATCTAATCATTCTGCAACACTTCTATATGTATTAGTGAAAGAGCTCTTTCTAATCGTGAGTTGCAACTCGACTTAATACCTGTATTATTTAGTAGCTTATTTAACAGCTTGCGTGAATTTCATTTCATCTTCGGGGCTAAGCTGAAATAACATCTTAAGCACTGGTAAAAGCATTTCTCGCTGGTCTTTATGTTCAAAGTAACCAAGCAAGACATTCTTCAAATATGCTATATTTTGTTGTGAATTGCCATTGCCCTTTTCTCCATCTTCACTTCCGTCCAAGGATCTCTTACCTTCCAAATCCGCAGCCGTAGCTTTGAGTGCACCATTACTTCCTCTACTGCTTATGCTGCTCGTACTCTCTCTTCTTGAATTGTTGGCATCATCTTTAGCTTGCTTATACTGTTGTGTGACAATCTTATAATTTTTGGATAGCCTTTCAAACTTTAGGTTGGCCTCTTCATTAAGTTTCTTCAATATATTATTTAAGTTTTCAAATTCTTTGACTCTTTTACTTGAATTTTGTAACGAACTCCTTAAGGTTTCGATAGTTTGCTGAGCATCTTCAAAATCAGCACTATCTCCTGCACCATTAGCGAATTTGGATTTACTAGTGCCCTGCTCTTGAAGATCGTCATATTTAGCCTTCAACTCATTACATCTGACCTCTAATTCTTGAATTTTCAATAAATAATTTGAAGTGATCGATTTGCTCTCATCGATTTCCCTTTGCTTCTTCTTAATTAATGTTTGGAAATTACTCTCAATCATAAACTTTTCTTCTTTCCATTTCTTCAACTCTGCTTTGAATTCAGAGGCTTTCAATTTATTTTGATCTTCTGAGTCAAGTAATGCTCTCCTTATGCTTGAGCCTTCTCTCGTACGTTCTTGAAGCATATTCCTAGCTTCATTAAGCTCGTCTTCCAAACTGTCTATTCTAGACAATGACTCTTTTGATTTCATGCTAAGCTCTTCATATTGTTGTTTGAATGATTGGAAATCTTCGCTTGACGAGGATTTCTGCTTTAGTAACAAATCATATTTAGTCTTGACGTTGTCTAGCTCCGTCTTTACTAAATGCTTTTCAGTTTGGAGTTTCGAAAGTTCCAGACTTAAAGATTGAGCTCTCTCAAATGACAATTCTTGCTTATTTACTAATTCATTCTTTTCATTGATTAATGTTTTGTTGCTATATTGTAATTCCTGTTGACCATTCTTAAGGAATTGAATCGTTTCCCTTTGCTCCTCTTTCAACTTGGTCAATTCTTCAACCTTACTACTTAAATCTTTAATTTTGGTATCTTTATGATTAATGGAAACTTGGAGAGTCGATATTTCAAGTTTTAATGAAGAATCATTGGCCTTATATTTGGTAAGTTCATTGATTCTGTTATTCAAGGCAATTTTCTCTTCCTTTACGCTGTCAAGTTCTTTCGTGAGCGAAGTGATTCTTAATTTCAATTTTTCTTGGTCTTCCAATTTAGATTTTTGACTAGCGATTTCTTTTGATTGTTGTTCTACTGTTCCTGAAAGTTTTTGAACTTCCAGTACATTTTCCTTTAATTGAATCTTAAGGCCACTCAATTCATCGTCATTCGATGAATTACTTTTCAAGTCTTTTATTTCTTCTCTAGCTTGAACTAAGTCATTGCCAATATTCTTTAACAGATCTCTCAAGTTTTCCAAATCTTCTTCTTTCAGCTCCAATTTGGACTTAGTTGACGTGTACTTAGCGTACAATTCATCGTGTTCCTTAACGAGTGCTTCGTATTTCATTGTCAAGGTTGATAATTCAGCTTCATCAACCGCCTGCTTTGCAGCAGGAACAGTGGTGGCAACGTTGCCGCCTTTATTACCTCCCTTTTTGTTCTTTTTCTTTTTGTTATTGCTCAGATTGTTCTCATTGCTAGCAGAACTTGCAGGGATTACTGTCTCTTGCTTAGAGTCGTGGGTGGAAGCAGTGGATAGCACTGCGGATGCTGTTTTATCCTTAAGTTCTTCAATTTTTTCATTCAATAATTTAATCTCCTTAGTGAAGTCAGACTCCTTTGACTCGAGCTCTTCTGTTAGCTTGGTGTTATCTGCTTTCAACGTATCATTCTCTTTACGGATCGATTGGACTTTCTCTTCATTATCAACACTCTCTTTCAACTTAGATTCCACTTCTTTCAATTCGAATTCCTTCTTTTCAAGCTTAGCTTCAAGCTCCTCAATAACTGACAGATCTACTGTAGTCGATTCATTCGCTTTGAGACTTTCAATCTCAGTCGTCAAGGCATCGATTTTGCTCTCTAATTCCTTAATATCTCCTTTACTCTTTGCCTGTGATCTTTCGAATTCAACTAAGCTCAGCTCGAGCTGCTTTTTCTCCTTCAACAACTTGGCGTTTTCGCCTGTAACTTTCCTAAACTCGCTGTTTAGCATGCTTGTCTTTTCGTTCAACCCGTTCAAGTACTCAACGAGCAGTCCAGCATCCGATATGCTCGTAACAGGGGTGTGCTCTTGCAAGATTTTCTCGAAGATCGCTATCAAGTCTGTCTTTCTCTTTTCTGTTTTGTAAGCATCAAGTAACACTGGATATTTCTCCTCATACTTGGCAAACTTTTTCATTTTGGATCTTATTCCAGTTGGGAGGGACTCTATATCAATGCCAATGGTCGATGAAGGGACGGGTGACCGACTTTGCTGGGGAACGGGCGTGGCAGTTTTCGATCTAGCGACTGGGTCTCCGCCTTCCTTCTTCTCTGCACCGTCTTGGCCAACCTTCTCGCCTTTTTCGTCTACTTTACCGATTTCGTTTCCTTCTCTTGCCTTGTCCGCATCTCCTACTTCTTGTTCTTCCGGTTCGTCCTCCGGTTGGGTCAATTCACTCGCAGCTGGCGTACTAGTTTGAAGCACCTGGTCCCCATTCTTCAACTCTTTGATCGCGGCAGCCTGGCGTCTCTGGTTGATTGCATTCTTTCCACCATTGGTCCCCTCCGCCGCTATTAAATCCTGGTTGATGGTCTTAGCAAGATCCTCGGAGAAGTTCTTTAACTTGGAGAACATCGCTGAAGAATCCTCTTGCTTACCTACTCTACCTCTAAGAGAATGATCTCTCTGTTGGCTGAAAAAATATCCGACTGCCACAAACTACCGAATTGGGCTTAGTAGGGTGTGATCTATGCAGGATGGTATTGAACATGGTATCATTAGATTGTCTGCAGTCCGTGGTTAGGATAGATGGGATGGCGGTGGTGTGTGGGGGGGGGACGAAGGGAAGAGAGGAAGAATGAGAAACTAGATATGCGTTTTTAGTTGGGGCTCCATGTTTAGTGGAAAGGGCGGCAGAGGTCTTGGGTTAAATTCGTCTTTCAGACATTTTCTTTTTGGTAATATTGTGTATTGTCTACTTATCTTTTATGGCTGTGGTGAGGTTGTGGTGAGGTAATGGAGTGGATTGGTTTGGTTTGTTACATTATCTTATTGGCAATATTGTGTATTGTCCACTTATCTTTTATTGTTGTGGTGAGGTTATGGTGAGGGTTTGGAGTGGATTGGTTGGTTTGGTGCACTCCTTCATGTCTGAAATTGTGTGTACAGGAATTTATATATGGGAATGGTATATGGTTTCTTCCTTTTTGTATCTTTGTATCTTTAGCTTCTTTCATATCCTGGTTTTGCATTTGTTCCAGATATTAGCGCCTAGCATCTTATCTCAGTTTGCTTAAGCGGAAATTACCCCCTGGCTTCACAACTTCTTTTGGCTCCAAGTTCAATGACAATTGATACTGTGCATCGATCGTCGGACACTTGCCAAACCAAGAATCAAGGTACTGCTGGATTTCTTTCACAACTAAGAAATTGTACCCATTATACTTAAATCTCTCCATGGCTGTGACTATTTCAAAAGTCTTTGCTCTCTTGGCAAAATTGACCATTCTGGATCTATTCATCAAGATGTCCAGATTCCCATGGAAAATAAACGTCAAATCACTTAAATAAACCCCAAAGAATGGAACACATGGTTCTGATCCAATGAATTTTAATACATCTCTGTACTCGTTGAAATTTCTACTTGAATTCATCAACTTGTTCATGTTTTGCAAATGAGATAAAGTATCTGGTGAGACTAATTTCCATGTCTTTTTCAATCTATGGATAGGAGAGGAGTACAACGCTGATATGATGGCCGTCATCGAAGAATAATTGTTGTACTGTCTACATTTCTCAGCCACTTGGACAAAGAAACGGATTAACTGCACTCTTTTCCTGATTTCTTGCTTTCTCAAGATCATATAGGCAGCGTAATTGGTCAATTGATTTGAAGACTTGATAAAATTGGTAATATCCTCAATACTCTCGTTAATTCCTGATTTTCTTCCCCACACTTTTGAAAGACAAGTGTATTTGTTTATCTTAGCATACAACTTGAATTCTCTGATCGTCAATTGTCTTGCCAATTCAATATAGTCAATGTCCAATAACTTCATTTTCTTTGGAATTAAAGATCCTTTAACCAACGGAGCGGGAGGCTTTGTGTTGGGAATTATAGGTTCTCTTTCTATATAAATAATGTCCCCTTGTAACAATTTTTGTAAATGTGACAGAACAAGTTTACCTGTACTAATGTTTTGAACGGTGGGTGTAGTTTGAATGAATTGAAGCCATTTCTTGAGTACAGATTTATTCTTCGAAAAGGAAGCTGCCCAAAATTTTTCAATTAAGACTTTCATCAAAGTCAACACACGATTTCTTATCGGGATTTGTTTCTTATTAATCCAAGTGTTATACTCTTCATAACTTAAGCCTTCTGGTGCTTCAATGTTATATCTTACTATCAACAAGCTTATGAGTTCACTTAAGCTCATGATTGTTGGGAAAGTAAATAAAAATGCGGAGTTGAAATTCACATCATACAAGTCATGTCTAGTCAAGTGTGCTATAAGAGCTTCTTTACTACCTCCCTTGATGTTGCCCTTAATATCTAAAAGTAAGTCATATTCCTCATCCCCTTCCAAAAACCACGGAGTGTTATCTCTCTTCTTATTACCGGATGACATCACCGCAGCACCTTGTTCAGCTTGTCCACCTCCAGAAAAGTACTCGTCAGATTTATCGCTCAGAATGGTATTATTCCTTTCAATCACCAATAATTGAACGTTGAAATCATCATGCATTACTCTTGTTGCATAATTTAATATAGTTTCTCTTTCATCAATTAATTGTTGAATCAATGATAAAATACTATCAAGAAAGTTGATTCCATCATCTAGACTTTTGGACATCAAAACATCTGCATTCAATGATATTGCATCTCCTTTAACTTTAGTGGTCTCTTCTAGCAAAATATTGAGAAGAAGTTTTGCTGCCTTTTCCTTAGGGTCCCTCATTATGTCTCTATCATACAATAGTTCATCTTCTCCATGCATTCCCTTGAACACTTCTGGATCTTCAAGCGTCAACAGTTGAGTGGCCATCACAATTTCACTAATTAAATCATGGAAATGTTGTTTGTATTGGAAAAATTCCAAGACAACAGGGTAATCGAAAGTCAAATTACTATTGTTTTTGTTACTATTACTGTCATTGTTGTTGCTAGGGATTCCAACATCTTCTTCATTAGATTTATACCTCTTAATCAAACAAAATACAGTGAAATCAAATGCTTCCAAGATATCGACTACCAGTCCAGCATAGTACAAAAACTTATATATCAATCTCAAAATGTGAGTATTCCTTTCTCCTTTTAATTGGTCATTAAAATAGTTGTGCTGAACTTTAGGATCCAAGTACTTCATAGTGTCCTCACTTAATTTTTTCATCTCTTGGCTGAAATTTAATATGGACTTGTAGGCATCTCTGTCAATGATAATTTTCAGGTGATATCTATTCTTCAACTCATCACCACTGGCATTTAATACTGGGTTAGACTGACTGAAAAATGGATTACACCAATTACCCCCATTGAATTCCCCAGCGATGAATCTTGGATATATCTGAGGCAAAGTGTTGGATCGGTCTTCGCCTTCATCATCAGATGTATCAGAGCCGCCATTGTAATCATGCTTCCAAACTCTCTTTTCTTCGGTAATCTTAACGAAAATCTTCACCAATTGCTTTATATTGCTTCGTAAGGAAATAACATCTTCTTCTAGTTGATTTGTATACGATTCAGAAGAATGGTCGTTCGCTTGTGGATCATGAGTCAATTCTTTCAACTTGCTTGTCATGATTTCTTCATTTTCAAGTTGGCTCACTGTGACAGACTGATTGCTTACCACTTGGGAAGTAGGCGAAAGTGGTTGTGTCGCTTGCGATAAGCTTCGCAATGACCTGTTGTTATTGGGTACGACTGTTGTCTGAGAAGAAACTGAATTCATAGCAGTTTCCGCTGGACTTGTCGACTTATTTAACTTCGTCATATCCAAGCTGAACAATTTACTATCCAACGAGGAGTTGTAATGCATAACACTCAAATGTAATAATCCATTGGTGTAAATTCTTGTGTAGCACGCCGCTATCTTTTTCAACTTTCTCCTAATTGTTCTTTCATATTTCGTTCCCACATAGTCATTGTGTTGTAATCTTAAGCAACTGAATAAAATAGATATCATTTTATTCAAACGAGTAAAATGCGTACTGAACAACTGTTTATTGTTTTCTTGTAATGCTCTCCACGATAAATCCAACAAGAACTGAAATTTCTCACCCAAAGCGGTCCAACTCGAGATGTCACCAGGATGTTTGTAAAAGAGGTTCTCCATGGCAAAGAATGGTTGATGGAAATGATGGTACAAACTATTCCCACTGCCCTGAGAATTCACTGACGATGCATTTGATTCTCTTTTCAAATCTTCTCTCGAATTATGTGAGTGTCTTGATTTTAAACTAGACGAGCCTACTCCATCCTCTGAAGTAGTATGGGCAGCTCCAGTCCCCCCTGGAATGTTTTCACTGACGGTGAAGACACTGCTGTTGCTGCCTGATCTATGGTTGGGTTCGTTTTGAGACAACGGATTCTCACCGTATGGCAGAGTTGATATCACTGAAACGTCAAGAAGATTTTTCATGGAGGGTATTTCAAGATGCAAGTCGAAATCTCTTTTGCTATCGTATGTTGAAAGTGGTAGATTAGATGAATAAATATCCAACTTTTCGTTATAGTAGACCCAATTCCCCTCTGAGGTAATTTTACCTATCCAGGTCAACTGACCCTCAAAGTCTTTATCGTTTTCTCTGAAGTCTTCAATAATTTTTTCAACGTCATCTACAGTGTTGAAGACACTATCCTCGCCCTTGAAATCTGACGTAATAGTTGTCACGGATTGTTGATGGTAGGACAGTGACAGGGTCAGCGGAAGGTGAGTTTGCGGAGCAGGTTGCAAAGAGTTATTCTGGCTCTGGTTCAGTGACTGGCTCGTTGATGCAGATGTAGGGAAAGAAGTAAGATTAAGGGTTGGCGGTGCCAGAGACTGGATTTGCTGTGATTGTAGCTGAGATTGGGGTTGTGATTGAGACAGGGATTGCTTGTCACTAGTATCAGAACTGGCAAAACTGACCACCGAGTTCTTTCTTGTGTTACTGCCAGTAGAACTCTTCTCCGACTCTATCAAGTTTTTCTGAAGTAAGGTGGTAAACAGGGGTATCAATACATTGGCTGCAGTGTTGGCTGCAGTTATCGAGTCAATTTCCTTGTTACTCTTCAACTTGTTCAACACCGGCTGGACATAGTTCACAGATCTGACGTAATTCTTGGGGAACCAGCCCCTTAAGAGTTCACCGTTCTGCGCTACAATTACTCCGTCCCACCATCCCGAGGGGGATTTAGATAGCACGAACACAGTGTCGCCCAAGTTCAATGGTAAATGTGAGTTTTGGGTTCCTGGGAAATCGTACAATGCCACGACAGTATCAAGGTGCTTTAGCGGACGATCCGGTGTTGTGTTGAGGCCGCTGGTGAAGTCGCCTGGAGATATAGCATCTGGTGCAATCTCATCGTACGACGACATTATCAATTAATAAGGGTTTCACAAGGAGAATGGTTCGTATTAGTTGTTTCTGCGCCAAAAAGTAATACAACAAATAACAACTAGTCAATTGGCCCTCTAAAACGTTAATAAACTTATAAAATGCGACTACAGTCCACTTAGCAGCTTCAAGGTATACGGATCTGAAGGGAATGCCTGTTGGATGTAAGAAAAGCCAATTGTGTTTTTGATTTTTATTTAATTTTTTTTTCCTGAACCTTTTTTTGGCTTATTCAGGATTTTTTTTTGAGTTAAAAGCTAAAGCTAAGTCCGGAAGAAGACGGTTCCCCAGAGTTTAGTGACAAGGAGATGGAGAGATTTTACAGTATACGAAGGAAGAGCCCGAGAAATCTCAGTGAAGGGCTGAAAGAGGCAAAAAAATATTCAGGGCAAAAGATCCTGCCAGTGTTGTTGAGCTACCACAGGTGAAGCTGGTATCGGTATCACACTCGGATAGGACCTTGTTTCTGATGAATTATTTTTTCGCAGTTAAGATCAGTAGTAATTTCTTGCATAGAGCAGAGATCTACGGCGGCATTAGTGCTGTGGGTGTGCGGTATTTTGAACGCTGGTCGCTGACAGTGACAGGATAGAGAAGGAAATGAGTGCGCAAGGGGAGAAGTACGCTGCAGAGTATTTTTGTGCTGGAACTTGTTATGTGGGCGGTAGCGGCCTGGTTTCTTGTGTGCGTAGTGGAGGTGCGGCCTCTGTTTTTGTTCTTTTTTTGACGGTTAATTGCTCAATGGCCGGCTGATTGTCGTCGTCAGAGGGCCGTCTGGTCTGCTCTCCCACTGCATCATGCAGATCGAACACACATCATTATATGCACGCGCACGAGAGGAGAAAAGAGCGTTTCTGGAAATTCGAAGTACGTTAGCTTGAACGTGCAGTTGGGCGAGCTACTTAGGCTGGCAGCTTTGAAAACATGGATGGATATGGGGGTGAACCCGCTTTTTTCCCCTTACCTGGCTTATTTTTTCTTCGTCTCTCCTCTTGGGCATCTCTTCCTTTGTTTTCCACATGCAAGCGACTGCTGGAGTCAGTTTTCTTGCCCTCATCCGATCCTGCTGTTATATGCAAGCAGTAGCATTCTCTGCAGCAGAGCTCGCCTGTTTCGGGAGCATCGCACGCACTACTGCAAGCTGATCATACTAACCTCTGCCCTTCCATGAAAAGCTTCCTGGGCTCTCTGCGTAAAAAATAAACGTACTGTACGAAGTGTTGCAGTTTACACTACTGCAAGCTGAGCACACTAACCTTTGCCCTTCCATGAATAGCTTCCTGCTCTCTCTGCGTATAAAATAAACGTACTGTACGAAGTGTTGCAGGCTACATGCAAAGGAGAAGAAGTCATAATCATTTTTCATTTATTCTTCGTTTTTAATAGTAACTAATTAGTTAAATCCTATAGCTTGTGGCTTATAAGTTGGCAACGTGCTCTAATAAGTCAACAACTCTGGTGGAGTAACCGTATTCGTTATCGTACCAAGCAATTAACTTAACGAATTGTGGAGATAACAAGATACCGGCCTTGGAATCAAATACTGATGAGTATTGGGATGTTAAGAAATCGGAGGATACAACGGCATCTTCGGTGTAGCCTAAGACACCCTTTAACTTACCTTCAGAGGCCTTCTTGACAACAGCAGCGATTTCGGCGTAAGTGGCTGGGGTCTTCAATTTGACAGTCAAGTCAACAACGGAAACATCGACAGTTGGAACTCTAAGAGACATACCAGTAAGCTTACCGTTTAATTCTGGAATAACCTTACCAACAGCCTTGGCAGCACCAGTGGATGATGGGATGATGTTACCGGAAGCGGTTCTACCACCTCTCCAGTCTTTGTGGGATGGACCATCAACAGTCTTTTGGGTGGCAGTGATGGAGTGAACGGTGGTCATTAAACCTTCCTCAATTCCAAAGGCATCGTTGATAACCTTGGCCAATGGGGCCAAACAATTGGTGGTACATGATGCATTAGAGATGATGTTTAAGTCTGGGGTGTATTTGTCTTCGTTGACACCAACAACGAACATTGGAGCATCGGCAGATGGGGCGGTAATGATAACCTTCTTGGCACCAGCGTCAATGTGCTTTTGTGCACCTTCCAACTTGGTGAAAATACCGGTAGATTCGATAACGAAATCAACACCGTCTTTACCCCATGGAATGTTAACTGGGTCTCTTTCCTGGTAAACCTTGATAACCTTACCGTCAATGACTAAGTCACCATCCTTGTGGGTAACTTCACCCTCGTATTGACCGTGGGTAGAATCATACTTGAACATGTATGCAGCATAGTCAGCTCCAATAAATGGATCGTTGACAGCAACAACTGTAATGTCCTTTCTAGATAAGGCGATTCTCAAGACTAAACGTCCAATACGTCCAAATCCGTTAATTCCGATAGTAACCATTGTAAATTATTTAATTTCTGTTTGTTAGTGTGTGTATTCAAATTCCTTTTGCAATTGAATGATGTAGAACAAAATTCAATATTCAAAGTCCAAACGGAAAAGGTTCCATTGCTTCCTTTAAATATAACAATTCTGCACCTTTCCCCTTATTTTTTAGCCCACACCACCAGACATTTCACCCACACCTGACCTTGTCCCACAACATCCGATCTTTGAATAATTTTCATCTGGTGATGTTGCATATGCGTGCCGGTTGTGAGCCCGCGCACAGTAACCACTGTGAAGGTTACCCAGGACTTACTGTCAAGAGGTACACCTAGGGGGCACGTATTGGTTGCGATCAGCCCCTAGGTTGTGGCAATTGACCGCTTGTGTTGGGGCTACAGAGCATAGGTACGGTATCAACAGCCATAAAAGTGTAAAAATAGGAAAAACAGCGCAGGCAACGCCGAAGTTCGTTGTGCCTGTGTGACTAGTATGCCATGGAATTACCCTACCACTGGTGTAAGTGCATACATGCAGATATAGCTTCTGAAATCTGACGGATCGTGATATTTTTTGGGCCAAAATGGTTCTTTGGGAATGTTCGAAGCTCTGCCGGAGTTCATTTGACAAATTCAATCAATGCCAGCTAGCTGAATGTGCTGACTGTGCTGTTCTTAGGCTGTAAGATTTCCAAAAAAATCGATAAATACAAAAAAAAAATGCACAGGGTGCAACTTTTCACACATCCTCACACCCGCACAAACTGATTAAAAGGAATTGTTGCTGTAGACATGTAGAGAGGGGCCCAGTGTAGAGCTGTACGACACTTTAACTGGCTCCATTTCTGGAGAGAAGTACCGCCATGACCCAGGTACTGGGTTCTCTGTTCTCTGGTTGGAAAATTCCACCCTCGGTGCTCAACAACTTCGTGGGTACTCTATTGCATTATGTTACAATCAACATGCAGCATTATATTTTCACTCTCAGTTTTGGTGAAGTCAGCTAAAAATCCCATATACTACAGCAATTGGCTCCAAAATAACCAGATAGACGCAGTTACAGCATGAAAACCACTGTCGTTCAATACAGCACAATTCCTTCTACACTCACCTCAATACACTACCCACTACACTACCCCAGTACACTTCTTGTCACCTCTGCGCTAACAACCGAGCACCACCGCTATCCAAGTCGAACCTGCATATAGCCCACTATCAAAGGCGACAACAAGCCGAAAACCAAATGAACTTCGTCAGAGGCAAGGGCTGTCTTTAGGCAAGCATATAGCACGCTAGAAGCACAATGTCACTCTTTTTCAAGGCCCCTCTTGACATTGAAATACGTCTTGATAATGAAGAATCACGCAAACACGTAGATGTGAAGACTCCGCAAGGGAGACTCGAAAAGCTTCCGATATATAAGGACGGTGAATCGGTGAAGGGGACTGTCACTGTAAGAACCAGAGATGGGAGGAAGGTCGAGCACTTGGGTATAAGGGTACAGTTACTAGGATCAATTGAGACGAATATTGACGGTGTGGTACTGGATGATTTTCTTTCGTTGGCAACTGAGTTGGCTGCTCCTTCTCAGTTGACCCATCCAGAGACATTCCCATTCGAGTTCAAGAATGTGGAGAAGCAATACGAAAGTTATAGGGGAAAGGCCGCTAGATTGAGGTACTACATCAAGGTGTGCGTGAATAGAAAGTCGGGCTCCGAAATCACGAGAGAAAAGGAATTGTGGGTGTACCAAATAGTCAACAGTACTGGAACCACGGCGGTGAGTTCCACTGCTTCGGCTGTAGTCAAGACTACTCCAGATGGCGACAAGAAGGCAGCCGGCACAGGATCGAGAACTGGAGGAGGAGCTGGCACTGGTGCTGGTGCAGTGACGGCCACAGGAACGCCGATACCTACCACTGTCAAAATGGATGTGGGGATTGAAGACTGTCTTCACATCGAATTTGAGTACCTGAAGTCGAGATTTTCCTTGAAGGATGTGATAGTGGGAAGGATCTATTTTCTACTTGTGAGGTTGAAGATCAAGCACATGGAGTTGTCGTTAATCAGGAGAGAAACCGTTGGTGCCCCTCCGAATCAAATCACCGACAGCGAGACCGTCGTGAGGTTTGAGATTATGGATGGTGCTCCCGTGAGGGGTGAGGCTATCCCTATCAGGCTATTTTTGGGAGGATTCGACTTGACCCCGACATACAGGGACGTCAATAAAAAGTTCAGCGCTAGGACGTACCTATCGTTGGTGTTAATTGATGAGGACGCCAGAAGGTATTTTAAGCAAAGCGAGATTATACTTTATAGAGATCAGTAGGGCAGTGGAGGAGAAGAAATAGGAAAGACAGCCTGGGCCTCCTCTGTGATTTCGGTGTATCTATTGAATTCCAGGGCCAGGTCTAATTGGTACACATTGAACCCGGGAGTTACTAAACTATACTAAACTAGACGAGCTCGAGGGCTACGGCGGAGCATTTCGCCTCACCCCTTTGTATACATAGGATAATATATGTCATTGCATTTAGAGAGATGTCAGCCGTGTAAGAATCAAGCCCGCAAGCCAAAGCGGCAGCGATGGTGCTAGTATTCCTCTAAGCTAGCTCGGAGCGAAAGCCAGGCGTCTCAGGGTTCGTCTAAAGGAACCAGAAAGATCCCGATTTTGGTACTTTAATTGCAGATTAACATACCGTGCACTACAAGCGTGCCATCCTGTCGGTTTCGACCTGCTGGGTGCCCCATGGAGCCTCCCAGACCGCTCCCCTCTACCATCTTCATCGCTCTTGGTTTGCACCCAAATTTCACGTCCGTGCGGCTCAAAAATTTGGGCCATCAAAAAAAAAAAAACACACACACAGATCAAAGGCAAACGGAAAGGAAGAGCACAAGAGGCGACGGTACTGGATAGAAACAGGTGAAAGTGATCAAGATAGTTAGGCGCGGAGGTTCAGATATATCGACAGTTAACATGTCTTCAATACCGCGGTCGGAAGACCAAGTAGCAGCCACTCACAAGTCTTCTAACCAGGCAGTGTCTGTGTCCACAGCTGGTATCAGAGCCCTTATCTATCAGCTACAGGCGCTATACCTTAGAACACCGGTCAAATTGTTCCGTCCTTCGCGGTTTGACTACCTTGCGTACGTCAGAGAATTGGCAAACAAGCACGATAACTTGGACGGGAAGCCGTACTCGGTGAGAACACACTCATCTCTTGCGATGCTCATCAATGTGATCCGCAAGGAAGGCTGGAAATTCATTCCAGAGAAGGTGCTACCGCCCCTTTTGGCCAATTCGGCGACGGGTTTGATATTGTACGGAACGTACTTGACCGTGCTAGATCTGTATGAAAGTAAAAGAGTAAGAAAGCTGGAATTGGAAAGCGCTGGCACTGGTGGTGGCGGGTTCCTCCAGAGGAAGCACGATGAGTTTTACTTTTACTCGCCCATAGACACCTGGAGGGCTGGGTTTATAGCGGGGGCTGCGCAGTCGTTTGCTGCTGCCCCTGTGGATGCGATATACACCAGACTGACTGCCGCAGAGATGCTTAATGGGAAGCATCAGAACTTCTGGGTGTACGGAGCAATGAAGCTTCGAGAAATTGGACTTACGGGAGTCTTCGCAGGCTACAGCTTTTCCCTTATCAAGGAGAGTTTGGGCTTTGCGTTCTACTTTTCCACATTTGAAATCATCAAGACTCAGGGCTATAACCTCACCTACAAGCTAATTGCATCTTATAGAAAGTTTAAGATGAGGATCCTGAGTACCTTCGACTTGATTCTTCCCCTGTCCGGCAAGGAGCCCGAAATAGACCCGGAACTAGTCAAGCTAGAAAAGACCCGACTGACCAAGATCTTGAAGTCTTCATTCGTGTTACTAGCCGGGGCCTCGGCGGCCTTCTCCCTACTTGCTGTCCAATATCCTATTTCCAAGATACAGAAGATTCACTTATCGAGATTGGAAATGTTGGACAACTACAACGCTTCACACGCCGCCCAGTTCCCTACGAGACGGAAGAGACCCTTCATAAAACTCTACTACAACTCTTACATCGATACTTACTACCAAATAGTCAAGTACAAGAGGAAGTCCAAGCTCACATGGTTCCAGTTGGGGTACAAGGGATTCGTCAGGAACGCCCTAACCGCTATACCTGCAACATCTGTTGGATTGCTAGTGTTTGAAATCATGAGAACCAAAATGTCAGATGACCTAGATGAACCATTGGCCTAAGGTTGCATTCCACAGACGAATTGTATATAAAAACTTTATTTATTTATTACAAATGTACATAGCTAAGCTATTCTCTTTTCGTATGCCTTCCAACCAGCATCTCTATATCTTGCACCTTCCACAGTTGGGTCTCTTCCCTTACCAAACAATCCTCTTCCAACGATAATGATGTCGGTTCCGGTGGAGACAACCTCGTCTACGGTTCTGTACTGTTGGCCCAATCCGTCTCCCTTGTCGTCCAAACCTACACCTGGGGTCATGACTATCCAGTCAAAGCCTTCTTCGCGGCCTCCCATATCTCTTTGCGCAATAAACCCGATGACAAATTCCTTATCGGTCTTGGCAATGTCTACAGTCTTGTCGGTGTATTCACCATAGGCAATGGAGCCCTTGGAGGACAACTCTGCCAACATTAACAAACCTCTAGGTTCATCAGTGGTTTCTTTAGCAGCTTCTTTTAAACCTTGCACAATACCAGCACCAGTAACTCCATGGGCGTTGGTGATATCGGACCACTTAGCGATCTTGTAGACCCCACCAGAATATTGTGACTTGACAGTATTACCAATATCTGCAAACTTTCTGTCTTCAAAGATTAAAAAGTTGTGTTTTTTCGAAAGCTCAAGCAATGGAAGGATAGTACCTTCGTATGAGAAGTCATCTATGATGTCAATGTGGGTCTTGACAAGACAAATGTAGGGACCTAATTGCTCAATTAAATCGAGAAACTCTTTGGTGGTCTTAACATCTACAGAAGCGCACAAGTTGGTCTTCTTCGCGTCCATCAACTTGAAAAGACGCTGGGCCACAGGTGAAGGGTGGGTGGAAGCCCTCTCTGTGTAAGATTGTGATTTAGACATGGTATTGGCGAGATAAAGCAGCTCTAGTGCAAAAGAAGAGTGAGGCAATGAAAAACGCTGAAAGCTTTTGATGCTCATCTTAGTCATCTCTATATGCAGGAAAATCATTACAAGGTGGGGCATGCCACTTCATTGACATTGTACTTCCCAAGCTACAGTGTACCATTTCATTAAACTAGTCTATAATATTATAATCTATGAAGTAGAAATAATGTGCTTAATATAATATGTATGGGTAATTTCGGTATCTTCTCATCTATTTCTCTGAGGTCTTGGAATCCTCTTCGGAAGCTGGAGCAGGAACAGCAGAGGGAGTAGCAACAGTTTCATCAGGTAATAGCAGTTTCTTTAACTCAGGATCCAATACGTGTATCCTCTTTGAACTCTCATCCCATAATTCTTTTCTCTCCCTAGTCAAAACGCCGTTATTCTGCAATACAAGAATTAGATTCTTCAAAACTTCTAACTCAGTTTCATCTTCAGAACCTCCATCTGCAGCAGGAGAGGCGCTCTTACCTCTTTCCCTCTGCCTTTGTTCCTGGTCTAGCTCCTTTTGTCTCTGGTTGAGCTCCTTGTAGGAAATCATGTGGTCCAAAATTCCTAGCCAAATATTCTCAGTCTCTCCCTCTTGGAAATTATTGGTGAAATTTAAGTAAACCTTACTGACAACGGATAAAACCTCTACTCTTGTCTTGTTGAACCCAGTAGGGTCTGTCAATAATACCTCATCTTTATATAATTCAGAAAGTAATGGGAATAAGACAAACTCGAAAATACCTTCGGATGTTATGTGTAATTTATTATCTTCGATTTGAATTTGAAGAATGGACAGTTGAAGCACCCCAATGGCAAATGTTCTAATCTCTCTACAGGGGTTGAAACACTGATGAGCCAATGCTTGGTACAATGAATAGGACATGTCCTTACCAATAAATTCATCCTTGGATGTAATCGAACTTAATTCTGAAGTCAAAGTTATTGACTTTTTGGAGCATTCGATAAGATCTTTAGGGTATTCAATAGGATTATTAGAATTGCTCTGGATCTGTTGCTCAAATTGAGATCCAATTGCGCCCAAGGAGCTCAATTCATCCAATAATCCTAAGAATACCATGAAATTACCAGGATGTACAGCCTTTAATCCATCGTCTTCCTTTAAGTTGAAAATAAATTCAGTAATCTGTCTCGAATGAGTCGCAACGGTCGAAAGTATTCTGAATATGGTCCAATAGGTTGCTAAACTTAACACCTTTTCTTGACACCATGAATCATGGTCAGCCAAAGATATCAAGACTGGGATTAATTGAAGTCCATTCTTAACTAATGCCTCGTTATCAAATTCACTTAGATCTTTGATTGTTTTGACCAACGTTTCCTCATCCTTAGAATCACCCTTTCTGAATAATAATAACTTATAAGTTGCAAGTCTTAATTGCCCCTTCTTGGAAATATGCTCATTGTAGTTCTGTAACTTTTGAAGGACACTCTCTATAAGTTCCTTCTCATTGACTAACAATGAAAAGCAAACCGCAATTTCAAATATGAAAAGTACTTCACTTTCATAAAATCTTTTGGTCTTGACTTCATGATAAACTGGCAATAAGTTCAAAAAGAAGTTACAGAATTTAGCCAAATCTTCGGGCAACAGTTTAGTGGCAACAATTTCGAATATGCTAGGTATATTAATACTCTTTACACAATCAATTGTTGACAAAGTACTTTCCACTTCTTGATCGGTAGGCTCAGGTGGAACATCCAGATATCCCTTTAGGAATGAACTGAAGGTAGACAACAAACCAGAATCCTTCATTGGCTTACTTCTATTGATAACATACTTAGGCTTTACCTTTGGCAAAGCAGTCATGTTCAACTTCTTCTGGAAGTCTCCAAACAAGTTTGGATTAATTAAACAGTTTTCAAATAAAGTAAGAATAATTTTCACAATGCTGTTCCAAGATGAAGTGACTTTGAAACCTACTTTCTTAATGAGCCTAAAAAGGACAACCATTGAAATCTGGGCCTTAAATTCTCTACCGAACCAAACTGCCATTTCACTAACAGTTATTACATCGGCTTTACCCTTATCGATTTGAATTTGAGTAATCGGAATTTCATCACGATCTGAAGCAGCATCTCCCATAGAAAAACTTGATTCATCATTGGTATTGTCATTAGTGGTAGAATCTGAGGCAGTATTTCCAGCGACTGTACCATCTACTCCTGAAGCAATTTCTGATCCGGCTCTGTACTTTTTATCAACTAATCTAGTCTGATCAGCTAGCTCATTAATTAACTTATCAATACTGTCAGTCAAATTGAAGTAAATACAAATACTGGCACACTTATCAATGGAACTCATAAGTCTTGTTATTATATGATCATCACTTGCCTCTTTGAATACTCTGATTAATGTACTAATGATATTATCAACAGTTTCTTTGAAGATTTCCTTGTCAAACTGAATTATCAATTCTAAGTCCTTAAATTCCTCTTCATCAACTTGCTCATTGTCGATCTGGTCGCCTTGTGAGGAAATTAAGTTGTGCCAAACATCATCGAACCATTTATCAGTTCCATGATGCTCTTCAGGCATAATGATTTCACGATCTCTAATAGAAGAGTAAATTTTCGAAAGGTACCACGCAGGGAAGTCTCTTCTATGATAAATACCTCTCAAATTTCTCTTGTAACTATCTAAGGTCATTTGTTGCTTGACTTGAGGGTTATGCTGGTCAGTGTTTAACATGATAATCGAATAAGATAAAATGAAAACCGCATCTTTGTCGGGCCTCACAAGTTCTTCTTCGTTTTCATCTTCCACACCTTCTTCTTTTTCAGTACTTACACCTACTTTCTTATCCTTTTCACCCTTTTCTGCCAAGTTTGCTTCCGATTGAGCCAATTTTTTGTCTTCTTCTTCTTGACATTTGACATACTTTTCAGCAAAAGTTTCCACAATTCTTTCAATCTGTTGAGATTCTCCTGGTAACCTGAAAGTCTTCAATAATATTCTTAACGCTTCATCGACTCTTAAACCTTCAAACTCAAAAAGATCAATAAATTTCCTCAAGAGTTCGCTATTAGAGGGTTTTGCAAGATATTCACCCAACACTTTCTTGTTAAGTCTTCCGGATTTGGTGAAGAAGAATTGTGAAATTTCATCAATATTGTCAAGATCTTTAATAAATCCCTTTTCGTTTAATGCCTTAATACCTTGTTTTGGGTTCTTGTTTAATAATTCTGTACACTTGACAAATGACATTTTTTGATCTTTGTCTGCAATCAATTTATGTGATTTTTGAGCAGAAGATGAGGTGGCTTGCACCAGACCTTTCTTGATTCTGTCATTAATAGAGCTGACGAAACTCAAAACAGACTCAAGACATATTGGTGGAACGTTATCGGTGGTGACAGACGCGGATTCAGGTAATGATAACTCACATAAATAGTTCAATACTAAAGTAGATAAATCAGATCTATCAAACTCACAATCATAGTTAATAAATAAATTGGTGAAGAACAAGGGAGATGTGGTCCAAAGTAAGGAAACAGATTCAATTAGCATTTCCTTTGACGATGCAAGACGTTCTACCGGGTTGTTGCCTCCATTAGTAGTTGCTTTTTTAGCAGAAGACTCATTTTTCACCTCAGATGGCAAAATGGATCTAAAGATTAAAGTTAAGGCTAACTCAATTTGTGATTTCAAATGTTTACCTAACACTATTGCTATGGTGGTAAACAATTGTAAGGAAGCTTGAAGTAAAGCTGGGGAATCAGAAGTGGTCATGATTTGTAAATCATGCTTACAAATGGAATCACTTACCAAGCTCATTAAAGAAGGATGAGAGACGATTTCTTCACCTGAAACTTCAATAGCCGTTGTGATAAGTGATAATGCGAAAACACGGGTACTTTCCATATGTTGGTATTGATTTGTTGGAGATATCATTGAAATCAATATTCCCAAAAATTCATTGATGCAAACAATTCCAAAGGAAGGAACAACCAGGATACTATTTACTGAAGTCTCACTTTCTGCAACGGCAGTAGCAGTGGTGGCAGAAGACGATACACCTCCTTCTTCCATTGAATCCTTCCTACTTTCAGTTCGACTCAAGTCAATCTTGCTTCCATTTTCAGTACCTCCAATGATATCTTCTGGTAACTGAGTATTTTGGAAATTGGTTTGTAAATCATCGTCAACATTCTCCAAAGGTAAGCCCTTCAATTGGCTGAAAATCCTAAATGTGATCAGAAACATGGACATTTCAGCGGATTTCCTCAACACTTCACTTCTCTTCTTATTACACGCTAAAGATAAACATGTCTGTACGACTTCGGATACTACTTCATTGGGTAATAAGTTCGACAAGTCGGATTCCAAGATTTGTTCCAAAAGCCTTAACACCTTCAACAAAACAGCATCGTCAGAGTTCTGATCTGCAGCCTCGAATCTACAGTGAGTTAAGCTTGAAATGATTTGAATAGCGGAGTTTTGGATATTTATCGAATCCATGGAGATAATGTTATAGTTTAAAAACTTGGAAATGGAATTAAGCGCCAACAGTGTGATATGGCCGGATGTCGACGAAGACTTGATGACCAACAAAAATGGTTGCAACAAGGTTAAGCTGTCTAGCGCATCAATGGTAGTAGAAGAACCGTTGCTAGGCTCACTTAATATGGATCTAAGTTGAAAGAATGATGATAAAAGTGGACTATCAGACTTGATGCGTGTGTTTGAAGACGATGAATTTCCACCTCCGATGTTGGAAGAGCCATTTGCACCCGCACCGCTTGCACCTCCCATAGCTCCATTGAGAGAGTGGATGTCTATGTCAAAGTCGTTATTCCCATTACTATGACTTCCAAACATGTCTCCTGCCCCAAGGATAGCGGCAACACCACTCTGAGACCATCTGCTCAGTTTGCGCATGGCTGACGAAATAATCATACACTCGTTGATCACCAACGTGACTGGGTCAATGCACACGTTAACATGGGGACGAGGTTGTACCGTTGCGTGCAGATTTGTGTGCCTTTGATACGATGGTGTACTCACGCTGGGAGCTGGACTGCCCCCGATCCTGGGACTAGCGCCTGGGGCCGGCGAGGCCATCAACAGACGAATCATCACGAATCAAATAACAGCTTGTAGGGTGAAGAAAAAATGTAAAACGATAAAAAATAAATGTCCGCTGCGTCGAAGTCTGTATTTTTCTGTATTCTATTGTCTCAATTTATCAACAGAAAATGCGCTACAACAAGATACAGACACTACTACGAATATTTTCCCACAAATGTTAGCTCTATACAAGTGGCTTCTTCTCTGTGGGTACCTCTGATTATTTTTTTGTTGATACGTAACGCGCGAGAGAAGCGAAGCGAGCGCAACTGAGGGAAAAGATCTAAATAAGCTTTGTGTAATGACTATGTACAGGATACGAGAGTAGGGTATATGGTGGGTGGTGGAAAGCTGGGGTAGGATGTGCAACAGGGTGACTATTGATGTTTCAAAGGGGGAAGGGGTTGTAAGAAGGGGGGGTATGGGTTGAGTTGTGGGATAAAAAGGGAAGTTTAGTGGGAACCAGTGGAGAATCATGTGTAGTAGTTGATGTGTAGTGAGTAGTAATTGGTAGCCTAGGTGCAGGGTGCTAGCTACAACATAGTGGGAGGGAGTTAGCTAGGACAGCGTAGAGGGAAGGAGCTAGCTAGGACAGCCTAGTGGAGGAAACAGGTAGGTGTAATTGGCATCTCGTAGTATCTCAAATCCAGTTGTTTTCTGTACCATCTTTCTTGTCCAGAATATCTCCAAGAGTGTGATTACATCAGCCTTCCTATCAGTATCAGTAGTTCTAAGTAAACCCAAGGTTATATTCTCCTCTTCTGGTTCCCATGTATGGCATGCAAGCCATTTACCATTTTGTTGCACTTAATGTAGACTCATTTTATAATCTCCTCCTATGGTACCCCATGTATGGCCCTCCTCTCCTTTGTTGCACTTAATGAAGACTCATCTTATATTCTCCTCCTATGGTACCCCATGTATGGCCATCCACTCCTTTGTTGCACTTAATGAAGACTCATCTTATATTCTCCTCTTATGGTACCCCATGTATGGCCCTCCACTCCTTTGTTGCACTTAATGAAGACTCATCTTATATTCTCCTCCTATGGTACCCCATGTATGGCCTTCCACTCCTTTGTTGCACTTAATGAAGACTCATCTTATATTCTCCTCTTATGGTACCCCATGTATGACCTGTAAGCCAATTTCCACTCCTTTTGTTGCATCTTCTTGTTCAAAATGTCAAAATCGCACTTCTCCAACTTCTCCAAATACAAACTAGTGGGAATACTGACCAAAAACGGCGTGAAAATAACATCTGGAATACCAGCCTTCCATTTCTTACTGAATTCCCTCAATTTACTATTCTTCGATGCATTTTCTTTGACCACCTCTTTTATTTCATCCCTGACCTGGCCCAATTTGGATCTGGCAGTCAATATATGGTCATTGGCAACGATAGCTGTATCATACACTACAGACTTCAACTTTTCACGAACGTCTTCCAGATCACTGGAACTGTGACCCTGAGTGATTCTGAAAACATCTTCCTGGGACAATTCGTATTTGGTCATCAAATCCACTGGGAGAGTCACCTGGTTACGACTCTTGGAGTAGTACTCAACCCCCAAGATCATCGAACTAATAGCTGTTGCCTGGCCAATATGGGCGGCAATGTCTGTCACCTTCAGTTGCAACGTGGGAGAATACTCCAATAAACTGATGGTAGAAGGTGATATAGATGGGGATAATAAGAGTCCCTGAGTAAGATAGTTCAATTGAGAGTAGGTACCCTCACCAAAAGAGCAGATATCCTGCGCAGTTTGGAAAGTTTTCGTCTTCAAGAAATGTCTTCTGGTTTGCAAGAACTGATGGAAATATACTATATCCAAATTTAAATCGTTCCTAAGAGCTTCTCTCAACAATATAGCAATTGGCTCACCAATGGTTGTCTCAGAGTAAGGATCTTGAAAAATTTTACTAAGTAAGTCTGACCAAAACTTAAACTTCACATCGATGGTGGAGATCCCCAAAGTCAGCGAAAGTTGCGACGAAGCCTTCGATGCCGTCGATTGGCGATTGGACCCTCCGTCGTTAATCTTGTTTATTTCCAAGTTAAATGCGCGGATAGCAAGGAACGCATCTCTGGCGGGCTCAGGTATGTACTGAGCTAGTATGTAGGATGACCGGTCTGAGACTTCAAGCAACTGGTTTACATTCTCACGAGCGTTGTAGACACTGGAGGAGAACCTGATGGAAACACAGCTTTGCGATGGTCTTTTGAAACTTCTTTTCAACGGAATTGAAGCAAGATTGGCACCAGATAGCATTTTAGTTCGAATATGTAAGAACTCAGCACAATGGATGCCCAATAGCTGGAAAGATGGTGTGTTGCTGGAGCTCAAATCAACGGCAGCCATCACGGAGAATCATATGGCGATGCTTACGTAAGCAGCACAAACCTCACAAACTGCAGTGATGGGGTGCTATATGCAGTGCAACGACAGACTCATCGCTGAAAAAGTCACCTCGGCGACACCATGGCGTTGCTACAGCTCATTGTTAAGGCCCTAGATCTGCTATCTTGAGCATAATGATCGTAGAAGCCGTAAGACCATGTGCATACCTAGACATTGATATTGATTCCAAGCCGGTGGGCCGCATAGTCGTAGAGTTAAAGGACGACTTGGCCCCCATCGCTTGCAAGAACTTTCTTGCCCTGTGCAACCACAAACTGTACCAGCACAACCACTTCCACAGAACGATAAAGAATTTCGTGATACAGGCAGGTGATCTTGTGTACGGCCAGAGCAGCAACCTAGATGTGTCAAAAATCGGACAGGGAAGCAAGGGAGGACCCTTTGAGGACGAGAATGCATCGGAGCCCTTGGATCTGCCCTTCATGCTCTGCATGGCCAACGATGGGACTCCCAACAACAACGGCTCGCAGTTCTTTATCACGACGTATCCACAACCCCACTTGACTGGCAAACACACCGTATTCGGTAGGGTAATACACGGAAAGTCCGTAGTTCGAGAAATCGAGAGAGTGGACACCGACTCCAAGAACTTCCCCACGTTACCGGTGGTTATTACGGACTGTGGTGAGTGGGAAGAGGGAATGCCAGTCCCAATTTTCAACGCTTCCTATGACCAGAGAGGTGGAGACATCTACGAAGAATACCCGGACGATGACGTTCACATCGACAAGGAATCATCTAAGAGCGTGTATGAAGCTTCCTCTAAGATCAAGCAGAGTGGGACCCTCCTCTTCCAGGCCGGTGATAAGGAAGCTGCCATGCTTAAGTATAAGAAGTGCTTGAGGTACGTAATGGAGTACATCCCGGATCAAGACCAAGAGCCCGAGTGGTACAAGCTCTACTTTGAGCTCAAAATCAAGCTCTACTTGAACTTATCCCTAGTCTACCTACAGCTCAAGAATTACACCTCTGCTGTGGCATACTCCACGTATTTGATAGAGATGGATGAGCTGGTGAATCTTATTTCGAAGACAGACTATGCTAAAGCACACTCCCGTAAGGGTACTGCACTTATAGAGTTGAAGAAGTACACAGAGGCGGCCAGAGAGCTTACTACAGCGTTGAAGTATCTTCCTAACGACAAGGGTATTGCCAAGGAACTCGAGAGAGCCGAGCTCTTGTTGCAGAAGAAGAAGGATGGAGAGAAGGCCAAGTACGCCAACTTCTTTAAGTAGTGGTAGTGGTAGTAGGGGTAGTAGTAGGGGTGGTAGTAGGGGTAGTAGTAGGGGTAGTAGTAGGGGTAGTAGTAGGGGTAGTAGTAGGGGTAGTAGTAGGGGTAGTAGTAGCAATATTACTACTTACAGTAGGACGACATCATCTCATTAATAGAATAAATATGCATAACATTATTATCAACTTCTAAATTATCTATATACGTGATTGACTGGGTATCATTAGTTTCCACTATCTCCATGCACTCCATCTCTATCTCCATTTACGCTTCTACTCCCACTATCGTTTTCATGATTAGTATTGCTATCACTGCTTCTATCATCATTTGGTATGTCATTATTAGTAGATTGGGTCTCAGTCGTTGTAGTTGTCGTAGTGGTCTGGTCATCCGTCAAGCTTCTCAAATTCAAATAATCTATTATTTCATTAGTGTCTCTCTCGTTGGTCTGCCTCGTAATCACTCCATTGGCACTACGCCTGCTTGATACTCCAGAGGGAAATAAACCTTCATGCGATGCTGGTGGTCTTCTTAAAAATGCAAAAAGTTGAGATAATACTCCTTCGTCGCTTCTCCTGATGCCCGTTCCTGTGGTCGCTCCTGTGGCTTGTTGTGGAGGGGTATGTCTCATAGGTCCTGCGTGATCTATTCGGTTGAGCGAGTTGTAAGCTGCGAAGCTATTTCTAGCGCGCAAGCCGGCGGTGGTCCCACGAGGTCCGGCGCCATTAGCGGGGTTGGGAGGAGAAGCTCCAGTGGCATCTTCAGTTCCCTCCGTTCTCGTCCTGTTAGGATGGCGGAAATTCAAAAGATTTGTGAAAGTTTGAGAGGCATTAGTAGTGATGGAAGGGACATCCCTGACTAATGGCTGCCCCACGGGTTGTTCTGCTACCGAATCTCTGCAAAGTGGGCAAGTAGCGTGATCTTTGAGCCATTCACAGAGGCAGCTCTTCCCAAAAATATGTCCACAGGGCATCTCCACGGGACAGTGAGTGAAGGACCCGGTAAACTCAGATACGTACTTTGGAAGTTGATCCGTAGAAGTGTGATCAGAATGAATACCACCAGTGGTTTCTACATTGTTCACCGTGACTCTACGTTTCTTTCTCCTGGGGCCATCTGCGTGTGATACCTCTTCGTCCTTGTCGTAGTCTACGTCTTCAGTTTCGCCTGTACTAGACTTTTCTATACCCTCAGTGTAATCCTCAAAGCAGATCGAACATGACTTGGAATCGATGAGACTGTCAATGGATTTGGTGGGGAAACTGTTGAATTTCTCCATCGTGGTGCCCTGGGACTTTTTGATCCCGCTTACTATAGTGGAGTAGGCCATTTGTGTGGCCAAGGATATTATCTCCTGGATGGTGGAGGGGTCTCTGTTAGCTGGAGTGTTGGGGAGACTCATCACGAGTGAACCAGATCGGTTAGGGGACAGAGGGTTGTTCTCGTCAGAGAACACATAGCTCACCGTGATAATGATGGCACCTCCTGCGTGACTTGTGTCAGCAGAAGTAGCAGCAGCGGTAGCTCCAGGCAAACTAGAGGTGTTGCCCGTCGTCGTCCCGGACGAGCTCGATTCCAGGCTGGGTCTGTTCCCCGTGAACACGTCCATGAACCTCTCGAACAAGTTCAACTCGTCTCTGCTGGATTCAGTGGTGAGGTCTTCAGTAAGGTTGGATAGCTCAGGACCGGTGTCTGTTGATTCATTTGAATTCTGTGGTTGCCCTTCTTGTGCCTCCCGCAGGCTGTTCTCTGTGCGAGTGCCCTGTTCTTCGAGAGGTTGCTGGTCATCCTCGGACCGCACCTGCTCTGTTGGAGTCAGATTATGGTTGTCCATCTCAAACTCTGTTGTTCCTAGCTGAAAGGTGCAAAAATAGCTGTAAACTGTGCAAGTAAGAAGAAAACCACAGGTGTGTTTTTGCTTTTATGATAACTAAGCAAGTGTGCCTTAGAGGATCGGTGACGCACAGAGAGAATCGTCCTGCACAAAGCGAGTGTAATGGTTACAATTATCGGCGTGAAGAGGGAGGTTAGGCCAAGAGAACAGTGGAAAAAAGATCCAATATAAATGAAAGGGTAACAAAATGCGCAGAAGGGTCCAAAGTGGGGACAGCTCGATGACACTCAGATCGGGGTAACTAGGAAGACTATTTGGTGGCCACCCACTGCTGAGATCATTCGTGTGTGTATTCAGTGACGGCTCAGGCCTGCACAAGTCGCACAGGCTCAGCTCACGCTCCGGGGCCACCCCATCGTTCCCATAACCGTATCCTGTCCTGCACGACATGCAGGAAATACGCACTGGTGGACTAATTGGGAATCGCTTAACATGCATCGTCTATCAGAACGGTCAAAAGCATATCTAGGAGAAAGCTTAAAAGATAGGCGATGGGAGAAGTCCACACCTAGATTGGGGGTTCCTATCGCACTAAGAGAAGCTGTCCAAGAGAGGAGATGCTCCTGAAAAGCTTGAAAGTAGAGTTGGGATGGGGTTGATACGCTACATACAGCCTCAATCGTAGCTGAAGCAAAAAAGTAAGTTAAAACATACAGCTCCATCGTAGCTGACGCTAGTGGGAAAGTTAAAATGTGTATGAAAAATAAAAAACGGTGCAAACTGTAATTAAATAATATATCGTGTGTAGATCGCAGCAGTCGAGTGCAGGCGTCTACTACCCCGTACAATTATATGGATTTCTCGTTCCGGAGTTCCATTGTGGGTCTCTCGTAGCAGCTTCCCATGCGTACCCCCTCGTTAGTGAATCCGTACATGACCGTACTAAACCGCAATATGCCACTTCCCCGGGTAGGTAGGTACCCCAGCTCGTAAGTTCACCCTGTACGAGATTGTCCTATCCTTTGTCGTTGTTCCTCATATCGTAGCCTCCACTTCAATTTTGGTGACAGGACGCATGATCCTTAGATGATCTAATAAGCCTTTCTTCCCTTTCCATCTTTTTTGGTGTATCCTTTTAATCTTATCTTGATTATTTACATATTTAATCCCTTGGCTCTTTTAAAAATAGCAAAGGGTGAGTGCTATAGCGACACCTACCACGGTGATAGAGGTCAAGTTCTCGAGAAGTCTACTTGCTCCCGATGACTTTGAATCACTCGAGCCCGAATTTGAGCTTGAACTTGAGCCTGAGGAACTGGTACCGTTACTGGAACCACCAGTGGCACTGCTATCAACACTGACGGCAGTCCCAATGTAGGCGGTGGTCGCGGTCAATGTACCAGTACTGTATGTAATAGTTGTGGCAGCACTGGCTTCAGTGACAGAAGAGTCGTAGGATGTAGAAGAATAGCCAGATGCCTCAACTGCTCCGGGAATTGTGGAGGTGACGATTTCAATATCTTCTTCGTCAGTGTAGTTAACTTGTGCGAATGAAACAGTGTAATCGTCAAGATCGTACACTATGTACCCATGTCTTAAGATGTTGTCTCCAAACAAGACGTAGTCCGATGATTGCTCCAAGACTCCTAATTGACATTGTGTTCCTCTATAGTTAAGTAAAATTGAAGAATATGGGAAGGAAATGGTGGCACCACTAAAATTCAACGTAATGGTGTAATCTGTATCCGAAGTACAAGGTACGATATAAGTTCCATATGCACTTGAGTAAGTACCCCCAAGCATTTCTCCAAGTTTTTCGAAAAGAGTAGTAGGCATGTATGACAATGTGGATCCTGAATCCAAAATAGCTGTGTAACTGTTATCAGAAATGGTAACCGCTGAGCCGGAGCCGTTAAATGAGATACTACTGAGCAATACCTCCAATCTAACAGGATCTGCGTACCCCGAACTTTTGTAAGAGTTAATGATTTGTACGGTCTCTAATGTGCCCAGGTACTTGGCGTGGTCGACAGCACCAAACAAAACTGAACCCTCAGATGCTGAAGCCGAGTTTAAGTAGAGTGAATAGACGTTTTTATTTATGAACCCTTCCGATTTCAACTTCATTGGCAAGTTTTCGTACATGTAGGAATTACTGCTACCACTGGAGTATGTAGTTTCCAAGCCTGGCAAACCGATCCCCAAGACACCGATGTTGGATGAGGTGTAGTTGGCAATGGCGAAGGAAAGCGAAGAGAGCGAAGCAGATCCGACAACGACGGTATCGTAACCCCAGGTACCCAGGGCACTGGTACCATCGGCATACTCAATGGAGAACAGATCTGCAGAGCTGTTTGTGTTGAATGATGTGGACGATTCAGTAGCAAATGAACCGTACAGGGTGCAGGTATTGGTTTCAGCTCCGTCTGCAGTGGCATAGCTACCACCATTGCTTTGACCACCACCGCTTCCGCCGCCTCCGCCACCAATAGTGATGGTGATATCAGAACCAAACAACCACTTGTTTTCGACCTTCGAAGGGGTGGTGTCTCTGATTTCGTTCACAGTTGGTGCCACGTTCTTGTTCATGATCGGATTACTTCTCCTCTTGTATTCTCTCTTCTTGGTAGTTGACACGGAAACACAGTCAACATCGTGAGACATGAGCCAAAGATCCGAAGACCCAGTGTCGACAAGAACGGTGACTTCGTTTTCATTAGAGCCCACTACCAACGTCGTCAAATAGAACGTGGCAGCATTTCCGAGAACCATCTCAACGCTGGATCTCTTCATGATGTATGGCTGTGCGTTTCTGGCCATAGTCAGGGAGTCATCACCTCTGTGGACTTCAAAGTCAAGCTTTAAGGGCATAATGTTCTTTGCTGAGGCCAAGCCAGCAGCAACCATCAAAAGACAGAGCAATTTCATTGATAGTACTTGAAACATCATATGAAAAAATCGTTTTACTGTATAAAAAATCAAACAAATATAGATGAAGAGTCTATGAACTGATCAAGAAAAAAAAAAAACGAATTCAAACGATGAACTAGCAATATATAAGTCTTGAAAAAGAATATGAAACGCTTATTCTGAAAAACAGATGACAGTAATGTTTCGTCTTCAGATTATAAGCCCGTACCGAAATCGAAGTGGGGCGTAGTCAAATTGAAAAACTTGGCAGTGGCATTTTGGCAGCTTTAGGCAAGAAAAAATAATAAAGGCACCGATTTAGCGTGTACGTGCTAGACGAAGGCTCATGGGACACAGGGAAACGGTGAGCAGAAACGCATGTGTTTTAGGCCAGATCCAGCAAGTGGAAGGGCGAGGTGCTTTATTTTGGTAGGTTGGACATTTGGCATCCACTCTGATGATCCAGAAAGAAGAACGGATCCAGTAAATTTCAGATTCTCGAAAGCTTATTTTGGGTAAGTTCCGTTACCACTGTGCCTCTACTTGCCTGAGATGGACGTTATTTTTTCCGCAATTGCGTTGATTTTCCCTAAAAATAGTGCTGGTGGGGGGTATGCTGCGGAAGAAACGTAGTTGTTCCTGAAGGTTGCACGTAGCGCCAAAAATCAGGAAGCTTCGGGCTAAGGCATTCTAGACTGGTGACGAACGTGGCAATGGGCTTCTAGATGCACCGTACCCGTTTACGAAAGGAAATAAAGTCATCTTCCCTTTCTGAATAGACGGGGTGGGGCCATGAAGAGAGAGAAAAAGCAATTATACTTGGCATATTTTATTACTTGCATTAAGCGTGCATACAGATGATATCATCTCCGAGCATGGGATTCCTGGAACCTACACCAAGTGGCATTAGCTGGATAGCACATCTACAACTACACTTACGCTGTTATGCTTCTACACGCACACTAGATAGATAAGGTTGTGGTTCTCACTTAGTTGCACCATTGTGGGTTTTAGTTTTATGAGTAATGTCAATATACATATTCTAATTTTGTTTATGTAGTCATATAGCCGTGAAATTGAAACTAGTTTGAGGTTACATGACCTTCAAGCTAAGCCACCAGTAGGGCCTGGTAACACTTAACTTTGCTGCAATATTGCCAAACAGATAAGCTTCAGACATATAAGTTCATTGGACTGCTGACAACCCCTCGAACAGGACTAGGCTTTTAGCCTTTCCACCTTAGTAATTTCGACTTCCATCTATGTTTCAACCTTTCTGCCCTCGTAATTTTGTAGTACATCCAGTTATTTGTCATTCTTCTCCCCATACATAGACCCCAAATTCTCTCCGCCTATTCCAAATCACATTCGAACCATCTCGTTCAAAACTCGAGGTTAAGATTGTGCAAGGTTGGGCTCGGAAACATCCCTCATGTAATCATTGACTAGGTTTTTAGTGAATACTATCCCATTAAACTTGTCTTTGCAGTCATTAATTAAATCCATATCCAAGTATAACTCCTTCGTTATCATAATTTTATCCTTTCCTTGTTCCTCTTTCGTCAAATAACTGAACAAATCCCAAACTTTTTCAAGATACCGTTTAAATGCATCTTCAGATCCAAATTGTCTTTGCACAATAAACTTCCTCATATTGGAATCGAATTTGCTATTGATTACTTCAATGAACTCATGGAAAGTCATGCATCTTTTCTTAATTAAGCCAGGTGCTATCTCAATCAATACTTCTACTATACCGATTGGTGCAGTATGAGTTTGGACTTTACTCAAATACTGGGTGTAAATTGAAGACCTTTTGAAATTATCCACAGTAAATTTCAAGTTGTCCAAATTTTTATCATATATTTCTTGTAAATTCAAGATGTTGTTCGAAGTGGGCAAGTCTAAGAAATTGCATAGTGTGGCATTGAATATAGCCTGGAAGATCATACAAATTTGGAAGTAATGGAATATAAATAGCCCAAACTCATCGGATATAAGCTTGATGATATCATCGTTTGGACACAGTTCCGCTACAAATCGGAAGTGATTGAAAAGGGAAAGTATGGAGGTGATATAGGAAGCATACCTCAACAGAGGGAAGTAAGTTGACTCAATTCGGACAAAACTTAACCATCTAGTGAATAACGATAGTGTGACTTGGTTTTTGATTAACATTAGTAAACTCAGTTTCAGCGTCAATGTAGCTCTAGATATATCGTTTCTCTTTTTCATAGCTTCATATTTAGCTAGTTCCTTACTGGTCAAATTATATACTTCACCATATAATTCCAAATAAGACCTAACAATATCCTTAATAAGAGTTGACTGTTCAGCTCTTTTGTAATATACAGCCCAGATATCAATGAAGAATTTAGTTGCGCCATGGGCTAGTTCGGGTCCAAATCCGGGCCCAATCATAACTTCTTCATGGGCAAATGCAGCCGAATCATTTCCGCAATAAAATGCATAGTTTATAACTTCTCTATGAGGTAAAATCAGATCTTTGAATTGCCAAAGAGAGAGCAACGTGCCCCTAGATTCAAAGTAGGGAAATTCAATCTGAATCGCTCTTAGTTTAGTCCATGACCTTATTGCCAATCTATTTGCTGAATATATCGGTCTCTCTGTGATTAAATCCATGAATTCATCATTCAATAAGATGCAACCCAACAATTGGTTGAATTCAAGGAAATGCTCCAGTACCAAATCTTGTTGATAAAAATAGTCTCTAATTGAAAAATAGAAATCTATCAAGTACTGAATTTCTTCCACTGTATCATATCTAGAGAGTATCAGCTTGAGATGCTTGGCAAACTCAATTCTATCCAAGAGAAGATCCTTACCTGTGAATAGAGAGCCAACAGCCAAATAAACCAATAAAATACTAATGTTTCTAGCAGTATGTATATTGAAATCTGTTAGTGGCTGTAGCACCTGTTGGTTTTTGTATAAGTTGATAAACCTGGTGTACTCTTCCATTAGAATATCCTTATCATAGCGAAACAATGGACTTTGGCTAGAAATAGCAATATCCACCAAGCTCTTGCATTCTTCAAATGTTGAGGGAAACAAAGCAATCAAGGTAGTGAGATCAGAAGAGGTCATAGACAATGTAAACTCATGGAGAGTTGTCCTATTGTGAAGTTTTTTTGGTTGAGCAGGAGGTATTATAGGATCTCCCACCGGTATTGGAGGTTGGTTTGGGTAGTCGTACCTGATTATGGGAGCAGGGAAGTAAACAGGCTTGTTTTGGGTCATCAGTTGCGGTTGCAGTGGCGGTTGTTGTGGCTGCTGCTGCTGTTGTATTTGGTGAACATTAAGATGAGGGTAAGCAGGAGACGGATGGGAATTTATCGGAGCCTGTCCAGATGGTGCCAGGGGAAGGGCATGCACGTATGGGTACTTCTGGCTGTACTGGTAGGGGTACTGCTGAGGGAATGCAGAAGGGCTCGCCTGATGGACTGGGCGATGATGTATTCGAGGCAACTTGTTATTGACTATGGGCAAGGGACTAGGCTGCTGCGGGCTCGACTGGCCAATCGAGGAAGCAATCAGTGGCATAACACCCTGGGGATGAGATGGTAGATGGTGGTCCTGCGAGTCTGGTGGACTCTGCCCGTAGGCCCTCTTTGTTTCTCCCGAAGAAGTCGAGTCTGTCGGCAGCAGCTGCTTCCTGTTCATCGACTTCTTCTTTCTCTCAAGTGTTTTGGATAATTCTTCTGCTGACGGAGGTTGGGGTGGGTCTTCCAAACATTTTTCAGCTCTCTTGAACTTGAGGCACCCACTGCACGGAGTTTGCAAGTCGCACTTGATCTTTAACAACTTGCACGGACCGCAGGCATAGCTACGTCGTTGACGTTTTGGCTTAATGGAGTCCATGGCACTATGAAATACATACACTTAGGAGACCGACAGATTATAGTAAAGTTAGCTCTAGAGTAAGGTTGGGGATGGGTGTGTTTTTCTTACTTAGGGTCCGCGCTCATGGTAGAAAAAGAGAGAGCATAAAAAATAAAGAGAGTCGCCTTAAGAGAAAACCAATTGGGGTAGCTGGCATGAGGTCAATGACAATACAGATATGGCATAGAGTGAGTAGCAGGGAAGCAGAAAATAGAATATGTTTTTTTTTTCACCTTTGTGTGAGAGTAATAACGGTCATTTAGAAACTTCTCTACGTCTTCGGACATAGATGAAATTTGGACCATGAGGCATTGGTTCGCAGTGGGTGAGATGGTAGAGGATAAGTCCGCACAAGAGGTTTGAGAAGCGGAATATTTTGTTGCAGGGTAGCTATCGCCAGATGGGTATCTTTTCTGGTTATCCAGGGGCCTGAGAAATCAGACAATAGTACCATCGGTACTATTCACACACCCGGTCAAAGTGTGATGGGCTCATCAAGGGCAGTTGATGATAGCCTGCTTGCTGGTACAGATCCGCGGTTCAGTATTTAGCCTGGCGCATCCGGATTTGCACACTGGCGCACGTTATTTTTTCTTATGGTGTGGGAGTCTGCTGCGCGGGTTTACGGTGGTGCAAGCTGCGCACTTGATAAGGAAAGAGGAATCTTTCGTTGCATTGAGGAGCAGATCAAGTGATCTTCGGAGTGGGTAGACTGCTGGAATTGCATCTGGGGGACCGAATGCTGTCTCTGGGGGTATTTCCTAGAAGTAGGCGCTCCGACCGCCCCAGAGTGATCAGTCTGTTATGGTCATCCTGGATCTCTTCAAGAATGGCTCAGCCAGAAAATATTTCGGGCTCGAGAAACTTAAGAAATATCGAGATGTACAAGACGTGCAGCAGCAAGACAACATTAGCCGTACACCAGGCAAATGTAAAAGCAACACGCCTGGTGTCTTAGTTGCGTAGATGAATAAGATGAAACTCAAGAATTATCTGATCCGAGTACCACACGCGTTATTTGTTTTAACTTTATTTTTTTGTATGTTTTTTCAGTTTTCTTTTTTTGGTATTTTCATCATTATTACTAATTATTTTCTTTTTTTTTCCTTTCTTTTTTTTTTTTTTTTATTTTGGAATTATCACTCTTCGTTTTATATTATTTTTTCATATATGCTTTTCCATTTCTTAATTTCCCCTCTGCATTTTCATTACCTTGTTGTATTGTAAGGCTACTTTCCTCCTTGAAAGGATTCTCAGAATTGCATTAGAATTGCAAATGGTATGCTTCATGCAGGCGAATTGATGCATTGTCCGTAAAATATTTGTATTATAACCACTTGTGCAGAAGATGGGTTTTCTGCAGGCACAAGAAGCATCACTCTTGTTGGACACCGCATGCACTGAAGTACGACCTACAGGTGGAAAAAAAAAATCCAAAATGTTATTGTTTTCTTATTTTCTTTTTTTTTTATAGCCTATAGGTTGAACATACTCAACTCAATTGCCTCTATTCTGTTACAATGGCAAGGCAAAATTCATCTTCTGTCTCTGTGAATAGAAACGAGAAACGTTAAGTTAGGCTTTCCCTTTTCGTTTAACTTTTTATCGAATTCCAGCCTTTTTCCATCTACATTTCTTAATTATTAAAAATTTTCGCTATTTTTTTTTTTAATTTTGGTCAACAATTTGAATTGCATAATCTTCAATAAGCACATACATTATTTTTTTGTTTGAAAAAAAAAAGGTGGATCTCTATACTGGGATGCACACCACCATTGCGGTGTTCATACATTCTCTCCTCAAATCTAAAAACAGGTCGACGTCGTCTCTGGAAATGTCAATGGCTGACTCCTAAGCGTCACCTGCGTATTACTCTCTGCGGTAATCTTTTTTTTTTTTTTTGTGTGTTGTGCTTCGTATTTATTTAAGCTTTTCACTTTTTAACACTGAAGCTTAATTTGCGTGGTTTCCATTTAAAAATTTTGATCTTCATGCACAAATAACCACCAAATATAGAATCCATTGCTTTTTTTTTTTTTCTTTTTTTTTTTTTTTATTTTTATTGCCCCTAATTGGTTGTCAGTCTAATATAGGACAACTTGTCCACTCGTTTGACGGCAAAGTTTTGTATATGCCGACCCCAGTGTAATAGAGCAACTCAACGGTTGCTTGCTGTATGGCACTTCAATTGTCCCCCTTCCCCTACCTACAGTGATCTGACATGAAGTGCAAGTGCTACATGCAGTTGCTCCTATTGTGTGTTGATCTTTATTTGACAATGACGGAATTTGGCATACGGAACTATTAGGAAATAAATCCTAGACAACCGGAGATTGAAGCGCGCGCACAAATTGCATGTCCAAAAGTTTCGGTAAAGAAATTGTCTTCCTCCACTATGGTTCAAATTCATTGCTATACATCTTTATGGACTTGCTTTTTCATATATGTTGCGTAGAATGGTCAGGCAGGTGATTACAGACTGGGATGAAACTGTTACAAAAGTCGATACCATTCGTTTTTTGGCAGAGGCTGCGTACATAAAGAAGCCTCACTATACACCACCCTTTTCGTATTTCTCAGATGTCTACCAAGCGGCTTTGGACAATTTTAATGCGGACAAAAATATGGTTGCATTTTCTGAGTTGCAATATCAACAACACATCAAGTCTGTAGAACTAACGTCCATTAGGGAAATTGAGAGGTTGAATCTCTTTCAGGGATTGTCTAAGAGTGACTTTCGAGCTGTCTCTGAAAGAGTGGAAATTCATGCTGACTTTCTCGAGTTCTTGGAGGCTTGTAACAATTTGAATATTCCGGTTGCAATATTGAGCGTTAACTGGACAAAGACCGTAATCGAAGAAGTGCTAAGGAAGAACGGTGTAGATCCTACTGATATGAAGATCTTGGTCAATGAGTTTGTATTTGATGGTAACAATGTGTGCACTGGTAGATTTGACGACGGAATTTCCATCAGAACTGGATATGATAAACTTAAATTGGTCCAGTCATTCGAAGAGAAAGACTACATGTATATAGGCGATAGTAGAACAGATTTGTTATCTATTTTTGACAGTAAGGTCGGTGTAATCTTCAAGAAAGAGTCTACCCGGGAAAAAGCGAGATCTATGGGTGTTAAGGTCTTGGAGAAAGGAGAAACAGGAGACACAGGGGTGCCATATGTTTACTACGCTGAAGGTTGGCGTGAGCTTATTGCTTTACTTAAGACTGATTGAGGTAGCAGGACACTAATGTATATGTATATATATACGTATAATAAACGCTGCATTGTTTTGTATATATATATAAACCCTGCATGTATATGTCCTACTAGTAGAGGTAGAAGTGCTCTTGAAGATTCCATTTACACGATTCCATAATAGAGCTGTAGAAGTGTTCTTGTGGATTCCATTTCCTTATCTCTAGATGGTATGAGTTGTGTTCTCGAATGAGTTATTCTCTTGCTTGCACTAGGATGAGTATCTGCTTCTTTGCACAGAAACTCTAAGGATGAGAGCTCTTCTTTTGGGTTAGTGTTTTCGAGCTTCGAGCTTTTGTTGAATACATCAAGGATCCTACATCTCTGTGCATACGTACATACTTTGTTACACAGATTCTTACATCTCTGTGAGTATAATTACTTTGTTCTACAGCTTCCTACACTTTCTAAACATATAAATTAATAATTTAATTTAAATAGTAATGTACATATAGTGATGCTTTTGACTGCCCTTCAACTTTTTGTTTCGTTTATCTTCTCCAAGTGTTGACTGGAGGTGCGTATTGCAGAATGTGAGTAACAACATTACCTTGAACTGGTACATATTGTCCATATGCGTATCCTGGAGGTGGTGGGGGCGGAGGTCCTTGGAAGTAGTTTCCGTTTGGTTGACGGTGATGCAAAAGTGGCGACTGATGTGGTTGTTGAGGGCTATGGGCTTGTCCAACATTTGGTGGAGGTGGGCCCCCACTACCATGTGGCCCAGGACCTGGATAGAAATATTGAGGTTGCCCGACAGGTTGCGGAGGTGGAACTTGTTGGGGTGGTTGACCTCCTTGGTGTATACCTTGTTGCTGTCTAGGTGACTTTTGAAGTGGGTAGAGATGAGGTTGGTTACCGGGTTGGAAGTATACCGGTGAAGCGCTGGATCCATTTTGACGCATTGGTGGCAGTGGACCAAGTACAGGTTGGTGTGGAGCAACTGGAGTTTGAATGTTGGAGGGAGGTCCCTGCTGGTGATTTTGCGGTGGTCCCTGTTGATGGGGAGGAGGGAGTTGATGAGGAGGAGGAACGGGGTGTGATTGGTGCTGAGGATGGGACTGTTGCTGATGAGCTTGAAGCTGTTGCTGCTGTTGCTGTTGGTGCTGTTGAGCTTGTTGCTGAGCCTGTTGTTGCTGGGCCTGTTGAGCTTGTTGTTGCTGCTGCTGTTGAGCTTGCTGTTGCTGTTGAGCTTGCTGCTGCTGCTGAGCTTGTGCCTGCTGCTGTTGAGCCTGCTGTTGCTGAGCCTGCTGCTGTTGAGCTTGTTGCTGACCCTCGCCGCTGCCCTCTTCAATTCTGCCTTGTACATAGGTAATCCTTTCATGTGGTAACAATGCAACCAAATCTCTTAACATAGTACTAGGAACTTCCGGTGGATTCCTGAGACTTGGCGGAGCAGTTCCTCCCTCTTTTCTACTTGCTTCAGCCAATAAACTAGCTCTTTTCTCTAATTCCAAAGAATTTTTAGTGTCTCCGATTGCTCTGAAGCATACAGCAGAACGTTGACAAGCATCTGATGCATCCATCAACTGATCGTCACATCTTTCATACACACATGACAATCCTTCCCATGCTGTGGCTGTGCCTAGCGAGCCTTCATCCACCTGTAATCTCAAAGCTTGCGAATAAGCAGCAAGAGCGTCTGGCAATTGCTTCAATTCCAAGTAAAGCTTTCCTACAGCCAACCAAGTGATGGGGGAAATCGAGGCTCTCCTCAAGGCAACTTGGTACGAATCGTACGCTGCTCTGGGCAGGTCTAATAACAGATATGCCTTACCCAAAAGATACCAAGGTAAAAAGTCTCCATCATTGTTGGGCTCTTCACCCTTTGGATTTTCAATAGCAATTGCCTTCTCTAATAAGTGAATTGCGTGGTAAGCTTCCCGTTGTTGATTGTTCAACAATAAGAGATATGCATGAGTCATGAGGATACGAGGGCTGTCACCGACTGCTCTCTCGGCACCTTCACAGGCCTGGAGTGCACCTTCAACGTCATTGGCTCTTTCTTTGGCAGTGGCCAAGGCACACCATAAGGCAACGTGCTCTTCGATTCTGGAAATGGGTGGAGGAGGTAATGACAAGGTAGCAGTCAACTCTGCAATGGATAATTCAATGTTACCGTCAGCGGCCAGGATAGCGGCCAACTCAGCGTGTGCCGCCCTGGCAGTTTCAACATCGCTAGAACTGAATTGGTTTAAGGAGTCCGGCAAAATAGACAAGCAGTAGGTGAGTGCACCAGCGGCGTGGTTTCTTGCACCCGCCCTGATCAAAGTCTGTGCACTGAGCAACCATAAGCTAGGGTCATGGGGTGACAACTGAATGGCAGTCTGGATGGACTGGTGAGCCTGGTCATTCAATCCAATCAATAAATAGCATTCCGCCAACTCCTTAAACACCTGGGAGTTCTTGCTCAAGTCTGGGTACTTCTCCAAGGACTTTGTCAATTGGTCTATCGATTTTTGAGACCCTACGGTTTCGTTCAAGTTGATGTCGTTAATCCTCAAGCTAGACAGCAACCCACACAAGGCCGCCAGGTTGGATGGAGTATGCAAAAGGGCCAGATCATAGGACTTGATGGCGGCCGTGGTGAGTCCCAAGGTGGTGGCGCAACTTCCGATTGCTATCCACGTTTCAGTGACACTCACTTCATAAGATTGTTCTATGAGAGTATCCGAGTGAGCCCGTTTTACTTTGCCCTCAATGCTGCCATTTGGTGATGATAATCGTTTTACCATGATCTACTATCTTTCCCGTCAGTTTTATTGATCCTGATCAATAAAGGTCGGTGAGCTGAAGTTTTTGTCTTGTCTGTCTTTTTTGCCTGTCGTTGAGCACAAAAATAAAGAAATTTGTCGAAGGTCGTTTCTTTTGCTGATTCAAAATTATTCGACAGAACGCTTCTGATTCCAAAATGCCACAGAATGTAATATGCTACGTAAACGAGTTAAAATAACACTTCCACTAACTATATGGTAAAAAAAAAAGTGGTATCACTGTTAGGAAGAGAAGGAAGAGAAAAAAATAACAAAGTTACGGGAAATCCTCCAAGACAAGGAAAGCCCAGTTTGACAAAATTATTACTAGTTAACGATCTCTGTAAAAGACGCCGGAATATGCAAGCTTTAAAAAATAAAGTACAGTGCCGCATTGCAGCTGAGTAGAGCGTTAAAATAGAAAAAAAGCTTACATGGAAATAAGTAACATGCCGGCGGAAAAAAAAATAAAAGAAGAGAAGTACTAGAAGAAAGTTTTTGAGACTGAAAAATAGACTGTATTGCTATTTGAGGCAAATTGAGCTGCATTGGATAGTTGCATTCATGAATTCTTAATCCAGAGCCCGCCACTACGGATTTATAGTTTTATTTTTCTTTTTGGTTGCTCTTCCTTTTCTTATACCTATATATCCAAATCATAAATGGCAAGGAACATTAGTCTTTTTATGCATTGCATTGCATTGCATCATGTAATCAGAACCTGACATCAAGTACGCAATTGTACATGACCCGCATTCAGCACATAAGGTAGCATGAAAAAGTTTACTGCATAGTCTCGTATTCATTTTATAATCTGCAGTGTTCAGCGCATCTTCATTCCGAAAGTTTAATTATACATGTAATCTTCGTTTCTTTTTTTTTTTGCTAGCTTTCTTTAGAAAAAAGTATGTTGGGCAAAAAAAGGAGAGTCAAGAACACTAGGTCCAATAAAAAACGGTTTTTAGACTTCTTCTTTCAATTACATAACTTAAAACATGATTGGAATCCAAAGGAAGCTGACATAATTTTTTTTGGTTTCAAGGGGCCGTTAAAATGTGTATATTTGTCAAAATAAAGATGATATTTTTTACCACTCCCAACTTTCAGTTTTTACCACATCTTACACTCTCGTATTATAGATAATTTCTATGTGGACAAAAAAGTTCAAAAACTAAAAAAATCAAGAAACCAAAAATACCGAAATAACAAAAAATGGCAAAGAAAAAGGAATTCTCAGAAAAAATAATTCGCTTAAATAACGTTATTCAATCACATGAGGCTTAAGTAAACGAGTACTTGCAGGTAATATATGTGAAATTCTCCTGCAAGTGAAGAGGGTAAGATGAGTAGCTTTATTTTCTTGAATTTGATGTAAAATAAATTCATTATTATTTTTTACGGGGTTATTCCCGATGAAACTCTTAGTATGGTGTAGCAGTTTAGTACGAGAGGCTTATCATTTTAGAGTACGGCTTCTAACAACAGGATTCAAGGCATACAATAGTACAATTAAAATATGCAAGAGAGGTATTAATAACAATACATCGCCATGACTTTGAAACTACCTACACTATAAATTTGGAGAGCTGCGCATGATATTTTAAGCTAGGAATATAGTGAAAATTCACCATCACCCTTCACCCTTCGCCGCCATGTGTATGCTTGATTGGAAAATATTGCTGAGGCAAGTAAAAAATAATATCAAACTCAACTGAAGGTAAATGAAATTGATGGATCGTGGGTTTAATCACGAATGTACTACTGAAGAAGACACTTTTCCATTTTATTTACTACTACCCAAAATAGGGGAAATGCTTCCCACCACCGACATGGAATCCTCAAACGGCCAGTTTCTCAGTTTCTCATAATTTCTTACATTATTCTAAAGATGCTTTGCCCGCTTTACATTCATTTACTTTGTTTCCACTTCAAAGGTTACACTCTTTTTATTGCATCCTATGGTTCGCTTACCTTTGTGCGTCCTGCAGGCAATGAATTTATCACACCATATTTGTTTTAAGGTACCTGTCGGCTGTGCGTTATTTTCAGCAAAAAAATCGCACAAATACGCGCGGGGTTGGCATTACAAAGTGATTAAATAACTTTTCGAAACAATAGAGAATGGAAATAGTATAAATGTAACTCAATTTTTAAGCTTTTAGTTTTTAATGCATGATGTGAGGACGCCTATTGGTGACAGAAGATTTTCGGTTCCTTATGCAAGTGGGGGAGCGAGGGAGAGGAGGGGGACGGATAGTCAATCGATGTATCGGAAAAAGGAAATATGCTAAGATTTGACGATCGTGGAAATATACAATTTCCCATTCCACTTGCTTCCACAGATTTTTAGTTCTGGATTTACGAATAAAGTAGTCAAGAGAAATGTCAATAATAATATTTCTGTCAGCGACGCAGAATTAGTTTCTGCCAGCGTTCAAAAAATAAAATAATTATTCAGTAAGGCATCTAGGCGCATTACTTCAAGATCGAATGTGGCTACATAACCTTATGCATAAGCAGTTCGTGAATATGTGCATTGTGTGTACAGTGCTGCAGGTCATTCGACAAAGAAAAAAGCTGAAGCATGAGAGCAATCTTAAAGTAACACATGAATCAAAAGTGACATGTCGGTTGAGTTTTGAAAAAGAATTTGACACACAGAGAACGGTCTCACCACTTTTAGGGTAATGGGACTGTTTCACATATTCTGAAGCTAGAACAGTTGACAACTTTAGAGCGAAAATTGTGCTGGCACGGCGTTAGCCACATCCTACATCTGGTAAGCCTCTGCAGGAATGGTAAATGTGTACTGTAGTGTTGTACCTGGATTTCACTCATTTTCTTTGTATCATCGTCAACTTTTCCCACATTCTACATTCTTCAAAGTATTACTCTGGACCAAGTATATTTAAGTAATTGCCAGGCATTATCTGTGTCTAATTCGTTTAGTTTTGCTTACTTCTGTTGCTGGTGCTGGAATGATATTCCGATTAAGCAGCACTTGAAATTGGTCACATTGTGATCGTAAGAGCAAAATTCCGAACTGTTTAAGTATTCTATCTTTTTGGATAGTGCCACGTTTTAAGCGTCACTACGCTATTCTTATTGCTCTACTTGTGATTCTTTGGAGTTCTCTCTCTTCACGTCCTCTCAATGTTTCCCATCTAAAGGGCTCTCCAACTGCGTCCTGCACTTGACTTGATACCCATGTCCTGCACCTTGCTCATCTCATCAGTATGGATCCAGTGATGCTCTGGTACTTTACGTTTGCAACATCTTTATACTATCAGTCAGCATCAATAGCCCCCCCAGTATATGTGCAGATATGCGTAAATGTATGCTGTTATTCTCCTTGAGTTCGAGACTTTTATTTCGAACCACACCGGTAAGGAGCGTATTCTCAACCTTTGTAAGAAAGAGTTCCATTCTAGGCAACCTTTTGCCAGCTTGCTCAACTTGTGGGATCAACCTTCAAAATGTAGACAAGAATAGGCCCGGATATTACTATATTGCAGAATCCAATGAAAAACCGATAAAAGAAGCCGATAAAAACTTTGCCAACATATACAAAAATTTAGACCAAGAAGATAAATTACTCTTGTTGAATGATTCCCAAAGTTCAATCGTCCCAGATCAAACCTTCAGGCGTGCTGCATCCCACAATCATGATGATCCCAACCACATTTCCTGTCTAAGATGTAGAGACGCTTTGTTTAGACTGAAGTTCAATCCTGATGAATTTCCTGTAGAATCTGCGGAATCAATATTATCACAGGTTGATCCACTAGGAAATATTGTGCATCTAGTCAGTGCTTTCGATTTCCCACTCACCTTAAATCCAGCCCTTTTCAAGTTTAAAGAGACCAGGGATATTAAAGTTATTATTACAAAGGCAGATTTACTATTTGCTCACTCTAAAACTGCAAATAACTATGGATTAAAGTTTTACAGAGACTACTTGTTCAGAAAGTATGGTATATTACCCGAGAATGTCTTATTGAGTAGTGGTAAAGTTGATTGGAACATCAAGGAATTACTTGATAGTTTGCTGGATAATTCTTATTTCATTGGAGATGTAAATGTAGGTAAATCATCGTTGATTAAATCACTCTTGTATGGAGACGAGAAGTTTCATTTGAAGAAACAAAAACACCAGCAGCTAATGAGCAAGAAAGAGAAAGTGAAATTGGAAAAAGAGGAAGATTATCTTATAAACAATGCAGACTTGAGTTATTCGAAAACAACCTTCAAAACAAAGAAGTTAGAAAGGAGTAGAGAGCAAAATTTTAAGGCTAAACATGGACCGGGTGTTTCTTACATGCCTGCATTTACTAGAGGTGTAATCAAGTTTGACTTGAAGAATTTTGGAAAGTCAATATACGACGTTCCTGGGATCGGACTGGAAGACCACGGAATTTATCGCTGGATAAAGGAACCTAGTGCTATCAAGCAGTTAGGAAAGGGAACCAGCATTCCTCGAACTGGGAACTATGACTCGCATTACACGACAGTCAAAGGTGGGCAGATTTACACAGTTGGAGGAATATTCTGCTTGAGAATCCCCCCCGAACTGATGGTACAAGTCAGGAATTGTATAAACTTTGAGGATGTTATATTCAAAAACATAGAAAAAGCAAAGCAAGTTATTCGAGAGCAGAGTGGGAATAGTGCAATTGATAATAAACTCTTAGTATCACCTGAAACCGCAGACAACTTTATCAAATATGTATTTCCTCCTTTCTATGGGAATATAGACCTAGTCATCAAGGGAATTGGACATATCAACATCAAGCCAGTTGGGAAATATGTTACTGACGTTGACCCATTTGTCGTATATCTACCCAAGGGTGCCGAGGTAGTTATAAGGAAACCGATAATGAAATACATATCAAAAACCATTGTTGGAAGAGACAAGAAGGGAAATCCGCTTTCCAAGAAGCATCGGGTAAGCAAGGGGGTTAAGGAAGTACATCCATACACTGGGGAAGTATTCTACAGTAGACTAGTTCCTGTGAAAGAAGAGGTAGAGAATTTGAACCAGTATGTTAGAGCCTATTGTGAAAATATGAATGGGAGAAAGGTTGGCGATGAAATAGACGAAGAGAGTATACTGAAGGAATATTGGATAGAGGCCTAGACGAAAAGTGGAACATTTCTTAAAATACATTGAAGTAGCAGCTGCAAATTCCGGTTAGGATATGGAGAGAGCAGAGCAAAAGTTGGACACAGCGACTGTAATGAGCTTAATAATGGCATAGAGACAAGGTAAAAGTTGAAATGGAACTCGACATTACGTCTTTTGGCCTTTCTATGCCATGGCTTTGACGATGAAAATATAATGGACTATCAAATGGTACGGATAGGGCGAATTTTTAGACGAATGCACAACTCTGGGGTCGTCCCATAGTTACTTTGTTTCATAGTTCCCATATGCCATTGTTAGCAGGCTATTATTATGCGGAAGCAAGAAATACTGTATATATCACAAGTTATTTTATCATCTTTACACCATTGTTTGAATGGATGTACATAGTAGACAGGTAGAGAATAATAAAATGAAGAAGAACAATCCATCTCGCGTAAATGTATGTACCTGTAGTGAAAAATTCCCCATTCCGATCAGCTCATTCTACAATACAGTATTCCACGCAGACTCACACGCTTGCATGCTTGCAGGCTTGACGGAAGCCTAATACTGTATAACTACGAGGAGGGCTTCTAAGGGTCACGTTCATCAGGAGTGATCTTTAGAAACGGGTGGTTTACGATATGTCTCAGCTCTTTGTTCGCCCCAGTATGAGAGACTTGTTAGAGAGCTAAATTTACAGAAACAGGCACTTCACCAAACACCACTCCTTCCCTGTCCCAGACCCATATCCTGCTCAAACATAAGCACATTACACACGCACGAGCAACCGGTCAACAATAGCTAAGTGGCTCTTTTCACGCATTTTTTTACTTATTATGCTTGGATGTGTGAAAGGGATGAGATACGGTTCCAAAATGTACATGTAAAAGCGATGCTTCTTCGAAGGAGTGCATGAAATCGCGAATCACGAATCTTTTTGTTTTCGATAGAAATTTCCCAATTGGGCCAGATGTGATGCGCTTCACCGTCTGTGGGGAGCCCTAGCCCAGTTAAGCTAGTGAGGGATATAGCAATATAGAGCCAGCGTTTGGAGCATTGGATATGTCGCAGGTTCCAAGGCTGACGCATAATGCTCAATGAGATCGTGCTAAGCGCGACATGGGCATTTGGGTATAACGTTGATCCTGGAAAGTGTTGCAACAAGGCACCTCTTTGGTTGCACTGCTCGTAGATCACCTAGGCTCTCGAGATCATTTCCTCATGCTCATGCTCATCTGCTTGTCTACCACCGTCTTGTCGTACGCACTCTCTCGATAATCTTTTTCGTGGTCGATGTACATGCTCTCGCTCTGCCAGTCTTCTCCCAATTGTTTATCAATTAACCATTTCCGTAGTTTTGTTGACATTTTGACGTTTTCTTTTTATTAAATGAAATTTTTTATTATTATTTTTTTTTTTGCTTAAATCTAGACGATTTTTTCATTTTAGTTTATAAATAAATAAGATTCACTTTAAACTTTGCAGATTGTTTCAAGAAGAGTATTTTTCTCCTAATTAGATCCATTTCTAGTGTTATTTGAGTTGGTTACCAAATATTGCGATTCACAACATTCTAGTTGCAAACGGGACTCGTAACGAATTAGATATAACGTCGAGAAGAACTGCTTCTACCTACATGACTACACAGAAGTACTAGACGCATCACCCATTATTCAACTAAACGCTGACACACATAGTTATATATATTCAAGATGTTGCGCTCTTCATCCATTACCAATTTGCAAGACAGAAAGAGTAACAGTTTCTTGAGCTCCTTCAGAAGTAAAAGGGGAGAAACAACCACTGCTACAACCGCTGCCACTCCTCGTAAACATAGACCGTTATCACAATCGTTCTCATCGATAAATTTGAACCAGAAGTACAACATATCTCTTGAGAAGACCTCATACCTGTCTACTGTCAGAAGAGAAAGGAACGGAAAGGACAAGGAAAACGAGCTCACCACAAAGAGATCAAATACCCAGAGCACTTCCATTCCAACAACAAGCCATACCGGCACTACAGCCAATTCCAGTACTAGCAGTAAAGGTCATAGTACTAGTGGCACAAGCTCAAACAGTACACCGGGTCATAGCCGCAAACTTAATACAAGATCTTCAGCTCCAAATCTCAAATCAAGTAAGAGACATTCAATGCTATTTTCAGGCAACTACAATTACAACTCTGTCCTAGGACCAATGCAAGGAATAAACTCTACGCCTCCCATCATAGATATCCTCCCAGATGAAATTGCAGCCGACAAAAATAATTCATATGAATCTTCTGAATCATCATTGGATGACTCAAGCCATTCTCCATATACCCCAGATGATTTCCATAGTATGTTGGATCCTTTAATGGACCAATCTCCTATTATCATAGATACAGATTTTGAGTTCGACTATATACCAGAGAACGAATCGTCCTACCTATATGAAAAACAGCACCATCATACCTTATCCACTGGATCCACTGCGTCTAGCTTCTCCAGGAGAAGGATAAATGCCCAAGAACTGGGTCTTGGAGATATTATCAAATTGATCGATGACGATGAAAACAGTGCCCGTTTACCAATAAACAACCGTAAATCTTTGGAATACGAGAACTTGGAAAGAATAAAAATCATGGAAACCTTACAAAGGGTTAACAAAGACAATGGGGTACTTGCAGACAGTTATGTAACTACAGTGAGATTAATTTCCAATGCCGTATTTGTTGGAATTGAAGAGAAGGGAAACCAGAATAATACCGGCGCTCAAATTCACCACGATGAGTACATGAGCGTTCTTATGGAAGAATCTTATGAAAACAACAGTGAAGATTTCTACATGGACTTGTAATTATTGGACCCCGCCTACAATGTTATAGAAGATGTGTAGGAGAGAAAGTGGAATTAAGAGCATTCCTTGATCGCGAGATTTCTTTCACCATTTTATGTAATGAACTTGTATAATGAGATAATGAACGAAATTAATAAAAAGACATTAAGCTTAACCAAAGATGTAACGGGAGCGAGGGCGGTAAGAATTTACACAGTCCACCGTAGGCCCGATAATGGATGTTTCATCTCTCGCTGGTGTGATGTCTTTCAACTTATTTATAGCCCAGTTTCATAATTCCCTACCCTTTTAAGTTTCGTGAAATCGGCAAGATCGGTTGTCACCTAGCAATACTTAAAGATGCAAAAAATATATGCGATCTCTGTGGATCGAACACAGGACCTTCAGATTAACTGTGACTGATGTTTAAACTTCAGTCTGACGCTCTCCCAACTGAGCTAAGACCGCATATTAAAGAACCCATGCCGGGAGTCGAACCCGGAATCTTTTGATTAGAAGTCAAACGCGTTAACCATTACGCTACACAGGCAATTTCTTATGTGGTGAAATGCAGCAGTTCGTGGCACCGACCGACAATCCCAGAAGTGTGCTAAATGGACTGATAAGCCCTTGCGGTGTACCGTGTTGTACTGACTGGTGTATACACTGGCGCAGAGCAGTGCTTTTCAAATGTATGAGCCTCACAGTGAAAAATCTCTGAATTTAACCCACGATCGAATGCGGCAGCTACTAAATAGACAACCCAAAACTCACCCCATGTAACATTTGCTCTGATGGAAAGTTGGGACTACAAAATTTGCTAATAGCCGATATGCCCTCCCTCTCTTCTTCTCATGAGAATGACTTATTCGTCCTTTACACTTGTTTTGTTATCTGACTCGATCAAAAGGTGAATGACTCTTATCTCGGAGGTTTCAAAATTTTCCGAGATAGAGAAGATTACGCAATTTGGGTAGATCTTCAAGTAAGAGCCAAAGTGAAAAAAAGAAAATAAAAATTATGCTGAACAATATACTCCAGTCTTCAAACAAGTCAGACAAAATAGATGTTCACACTAGCTAAACGGAGAGCAGCTTCCTCACTGCGAGCTCTAACCAAAATTGGGAAGTTTTCAGGCTCACACAGGACGCTTAGTACCAAAGTTGGCTCACCATCCACCAGGAACTGGTTGTATGTAGGAGGTGTGGGCTCATTGGCTACAGCTATTGGTGCATTCTATTATGGTAAGAAATCTATAGTGGACAGTCCACCCTCCGATCTATTCCCATTTGAGTCTACCACTGCTTTGCAAGATATAGCCCCCCCACAATATTGTACTGGAGATGAGTTGAAAACAGCAATCAGTGAAATTTCCAAAATTATCTCTCAGAACCAGATTGTGTCTTCTGGTCCTGAGCTAGATGGTCACAGTAGAAATGGATTCGCTACACACCCACCAGAAGCCGATCAGATACCTAAGTACATAGTGTACCCCTTATCAACCGAAGAAGTCTCTTCCATTATGAAAATTGCCCACAAGTATAATGTACCCATTGTTCCATATTGTGGGGGAACCTCATTAGAAGGACATTTTTATTCGACCAGGCCCGGAATTGTATTGGATACGCTGCGAATGGATAAAGTTTTAAAGGTGCATTACGAGGATTTAGACGTTGTAGTTCAAAGCGGAGTGAATTGGGTAGAATTGAACGAACAACTAGATGGCTCTGGATTACTCATGGGATGCGATTGTGGTCCTAATGCTAAGATCGGCGGAATGGTAGCTACCAATGCTTCTGGTATAAATGCTACTAGATACGGAGCAATGATTCAAAATGTCATATCGTTAACTGCGGTATTGGCAGATGGTACTATTGTTAAAACAAAGCAGAGACCAAGAAAATCAAGCGCAGGCTACAATTTGACTCACTTATTTATTGGGAGCGAAGGCACGTTGGGAATTGTAACTGAAGCTACAGTCAAGCTTCACGTTAGACCCAAGTTTGAAACAGTAGTGGTGGGTCAATTTCCTACAATTTTAGATTCAACCAATACTGTAGCGGAGTTATTTCAAAATGGAATTCAACCTGGTGCGATAGAATTGTTAGACCAGCATTCGATGCATTGTATTAACTACAGTGGATACACCTCGAAGCCCTGGCTAGAAGTTCCCACCATATTCTTCAAAGTTGGTGGAATTAATGAAAAGGTCGTAAACGAAAACGTAAAGGCCATGAAAGCAATCGCTTTGAAAAATAATTGTGAGGCATTTATATTCGCCAAAGACAAAGCAGAACAAGAAGAGTTGTTCTCTGCTAGAAAGAACATTTTCTATTCAATTTTAGAGTACGGAAAAAACGAAATCCACGAAGACGTTGGGTTATGGGTGACAGATATTGCGGTGCCGTTATCTAAACTCTCACCAGTATTAGAGACAGTCAACCAACTTATTATTGATCTGGGGTTGCAGTACATCATTGTGGGACATGTTGGGGATGGAAATTTTCATGCTGACATCTTCTATAAACCTGAAGAGAAAGCTAAATGCGAGGCAGTGGTCAATAAAATGATGGAGATTGGTCTCGCTAATGAAGGTACATCCAGCGGAGAACATGGTATAGGAAATGGAAAGCGTAACTTTCTCCAATTGGAATTGGGAGAGGAGGCAATTAATCTCATGAGGAAGATCAAAATGGCAGTAGACCCCAAGCGAATTCTTAACCCTGACAAAGTATTTAAAATTGATCCGGAAGACAAGGGAACAAATTGAGGGATGATGAAAGCTAAAAGATGGTAGCTAGTTGCTAATGTGAAATTTTCACCTTGTGAATAATTCCTTTTGTATATATCTTGCAGATACTAATCGATGCACTGCGTCAATCGAGTAGGTAGTTATTTATTACAATATAGATTGTTAGAGCATCTTGTACTGTAACAATATTGGTTGCAAGTTCACATTCGTGCATATAACCGAGCCCTTCCTATTGACCTATTTGACCGATCGAGGTGAGCCAAATTAACTAATTGCCATAGAAAGTATTCTATATGCAGCCTTGCGTGACGTATGCATTGTTGCCAATTTCATGCCCGAGTTTATTTTCTATATTTTATTGTAGGATTTTTTGGCTCAAGCGACTTCACCATGTGATCGACGAAATGTGGAGTAAGCAATTATTTATAATAGGGGAATTATCAGTACCTACAGAAGCGATTTCAAATGAGTCACGGAGCAGCGGGATTGAAGAATATTCAAACCCGACAGCTTAATTCAATTGAAGACAATCTTAGCTTGGAGAGTTGCAATGCCAGTGTAACGCATAGATAACGTTACTTTGAGCTTGAACAATATGAAGTGACTGCGAAATTAATAAAGTTCCGGAGTTTGGTCGGCTGCATAGATAGATGTGGGACAATTGCTGGGGAAATGCAACAGCAAAGAAAAGAAAAAACAAGAAAAAAGAAAAAACATTAATTGCAATAAAAAGTGAAAAGAAAACAACAGTGTACAGAGACAGGGTTAACCCACCTTTCTCCATAACTGTGAACGTTCTTCAGCTATCTCATGCATTTTTAACTCTCTTTTCTGTAGCCATTTCCATAAATTGGCTTAGGTAAATGATTCACTGTTCCATTTTTCGCCACTAATTGTGGGGCATTTCTTTATTCTTTTGTCAAGAAAGTTTAAGATGAATGATACGCCATATTTTATTCCAGAACACCCCAATCACCAGAAATGACGAATTGGCTGATACTGCTTCAAGATTAAACTTACTCATTGCTCTATTTGTTCTATTTTTTTTTTTTTTTTATTTTTTTATTCTTTTACGATCATTCACTATCTGTTTTATCTTAAAAACACCCTAGTTTAGGCAATACACTACCGCATTTGCGCGATAGCATATCTGAGATAGGAGATGAAGATTTTTCATTTACAGAAAATTTTTAACTCCTTTGTGCGCAAGATAACAGACAATCAAAGTTTTCTGATCTTTTAATTTCTGCTATTCTGCTAACATCCACATAATTTTATAGTAGTAATCACCATAACCGTTTGAGTGTAGTACTTCCAGGACGACTTAAATATCACTTTAACCCTTCATATATTTGAGTCGATCTTAATTTGAAAATTAACTAAGATAAAGTTCCGTGATTTCAAGTTTCAGTTATGAGTGATCTTGATCGTAAACTAGATAACTTGACTTTAACAGAAACCAAACCAAAGTCACTTTTGTCCAGCTCCTTAGCTGGAGAACGTAGTAAGGGCTCATTTTATCTCGAAGAAAACAGTAATAACAACAGTAATAATAACTTGGATCCTTTACGAAATGGCACCAATATTGACAGTAACAACTTCACCGACGATCACCCCGAGCCCGAACTTTTGGCATCTTCCGTAGGGAAAGAAATGGACGGAAGAATGATACCTTCATCATCAACCATCTCACTTCTTTCATTGTCTGTGCATCCGGAGACGACTAAAGTGACCACCGGGTTCAATCCACTGCCTCAACAGCCACCACACCAGCATCAACAACACTACCCCACTCATCCTCATATACATCCTCAAGGGCAAGTTTCTCAATTTGGGTTCTCTGCTTTAGATAGAAAGAATTCCTTTAATAACATCTCCTCAAGGAATTCACTTACGCATTTATATCAAAAGAGAGGTGTAGTAGCACCGCTCACACCGACCAATACGCAGTCACCTACAAATAATGTACCTTCAATGTTCTCAAGCACAAGCACTACACAAAGTATCCCAATAAACAACAGAATTCCAGTTTCAATACCGGACTCACCTAATCTCGACCCAACTTCGCTTGGAGGTTCTCCTTCTCGGTTTTGGTTGTCGTCGCAAACCCCACCAAGATCACTCGGAAATTCATTAAATAGCAGTTCTCGCCAACTATACTACATGCTGCAGCACAGCCAGCAGCAAAACCAACCTGTGGTGGTTGCTCCGCCTCAGGACCGTTCCAACTACATAGCATCAAGCGCACATACGACTACTGGCCCTATTTCGATAAATAGGAAGAGAAGCGACGATGCGTCGCCGGTTTTGATACCCGTTCTGACTCCCACTGAAGAACCTCCCATGACTCCGTTATATTTGAATGGTCAACAGTACAACCAAGAGTACTTCGAAGTACGAGAGGATGTAGACGAAAACATGGAATCATGAGAGAGATTGCTGAAAAGACTCACTGATACATAAGTTCACTTGTATACGCTTATATATATGTATATATATACACACTCACGCCCACACACAATTAATAAAATAAACAAAGAGAGTACTAACGAAGAAGCTACTATTGACTGTAGAGATTATAATCCACTTGGAAGAGGGAAGGTTCCACTCTTGGGCAGCCTGGCTCCCTTTTATAGTGTGGCCAAAAATGGCAGCCAATTTTTTTGCAACAGAAAAAAAAAAAACGAACTGGCGGCAAAAAAGCGAAATCAAAATTGGCAGCTAAGGAACACCACTAAAGCAGTAGACTAACTAGAATATACACCAGTACGGCTCAAAATGTCGACTTATGAGGGTAAGTATGACCTTAACAGTATTGCAATGACACATTAATTATACTAACAGGAAAAAGACGATCACAATTTGAGGGAAAACACCCCTCCAAGGTCAGGTAGGAACAATCGATCTGGTGGTAGATCGGGCCAACCTCAAAGAAACCACCGAACACTCTCTGCTGCGATCGATTCGTTTATAGAACTGAACAATCCGCACTCTTCTGCGCAAGTACCTTCGCAAACGGTGCACGATACGTTCCTGCAGGCGCTTCTGTTGTTAGCAACAGAGGAAGGGTCAGAACTAGCCCTCCAGTTACTCGATACGATAAACCTGGAGGCCAACGGAGGAGCCGGCGGCGAGAAGCATCAGGGTGTTACAGACGAGTTTTTGGACTCCTTGGAAAGGGTTAAGCTTAAGGATGTCCCTAATAAGGAGACCGCTGACTGCCCCATCTGCACGAACTTGTTCGTAGATAACGAGTACCCGCTCTTGGTTAGGTTGCCTTGTAACGTGCAACATGTCAGTGGGAAGAAGTCAAAGGGCCACATCTTTGACATGGAGTGCATTGCTCCTTGGTTGAAGATGAATTCGACATGTCCCTTGTGCCGGTTTGACGTTGTAGCAGCTGACAAGACAAGAAGAGAAAAGCTAGAGGAAGAGTTAAGGAAATTGAAGGAGGAAGACGAAGAGGAGGAGGAAGAAGGGTGGGACGTCTATGGATAGTGCTCTTGTTTTGGGTGTATTACTATGTAATGATTTATATATACAGAATGGTAGACTTTATAGTCTGATTGACATTTTCTAGTTCTTTTTAGGTAAATTTAGTACTTTGGGGGAAGATCTAGGCAGATTTTTCCGATTTTGGTGCTTGTTCAGGTTGTTCCTCGTCGAAGAATTTCTTGAATTCTTCAGATTTCAACAATTCAGCAACCTTCTGTGACACTGGGTCAGCAGCACCTGCGTATGAGTCTGGAAGCTCCAAATCACCAGCGGTCAAGGCATCTAATTCCTTTACGAAGTCGCCCGATTCTCTGGTGTAAACAAATGCCTTATATTTGATATCATCAAATTTGTGCTTATTTATGAAGGAAAGCCATGTATCCACGACTTCAGGATTGGCATCGTACGCAACAATGTTTCTTCCATAGGTGTACTTCTTGAAATTCTCCTTGGATTTAGCTTGAGCGAAGGGAGAACGGATCACGGTGATAAGCTTTTCCTGAACTCTCTGTGGTGAAGGCTCTCCACATGGAATGCCCAAATAGAAGGCTGCTCTAGCTGCGAACTCTGCGGCATGGTCAAGCTCCTTTGGGTCGAATCCCTTGAACGTAATCAGGGCTACTTTGTGGCCGTGTGTCTTGGGTAACTTGATGGCCTTGTACTTCAAAAGTTCTACATTTAATGGGATAGGTCTCTTAGAGACTGGGTCTATGGCTTCCTTGCTCAAGATCTGTGGGGAGTATGTGAATTTTTCACTCAAAAGATCCTGCTTGTACTCTTGTTCTGCCAATGCATCTGCCTTCTTCTTTTCAATGAGCTCCGCAGGAGAGAGATATTTGGCGCTGGCATTCGACGTAGAGTTCCATCTGAATCCCAAGATTCGTATGGATTTAGAGCCTCTGGCCAACATGTTCTTGTTCGTTATTGTCAACAGGTCTCTGGAGGATGGCACCCTGAAGACTCACCATGAACACCAGTGGTTGAAGTTTTTCAATCTGGTGCTAGCCTGAATATTGCGAAGCGCACGACCTTTGATTTGGCTAAAATTTTTCTCGATTTTTAGGTGAAAAGATCACACTATATGCAGTACAAACATAAGTGAGTGTGAGATGAATGCGATGGAGGAGAGAGTCAGAGCGTTTGTGAGTGTCAAGAGATCTTCTGACAAGGTTAGTAGTAGCAGATATTCACATATAGAGGAGGATTTCAATATTTAGCAAATAAGGAACGAATATGGGAAAGTCATCTAAAGACAAGCGTGATCTCTACTATCGTAGGGCCAAAGAAGAAGGATGGAGAGCTAGATCCGCTTTCAAGCTTCTCCAATTAAACGAACAGTTTCAGCTCTTTAAAGATGTGAAAAGAGTGGTTGATCTATGTGCAGCTCCAGGGTCTTGGTCTCAGGTTTTGTCTCGAGAATTGTACCAAACGCAGAAGAATTCACACGACGAAGCTAAGATAGTGGCCGTCGACCTTCAGCCAATGACTCCAATCGACGGAGTAACGACATTGCAAGCAGACATTACGCATCCCAAGACGTTGGTCAAGATCATGGACATTTTCGGTGGAGAACCTGCGGATTTTGTCTGCTCCGATGGGGCACCCGATGTCACTGGGTTGCATGACTTGGACGAATACCTCCAAGCTCAGTTAATTTTATCAGCATTACAGTTAACCACATGTCTCTTGAAACCTGGTGGAACGTTTGTAGCAAAAATCTTCAGAGGAAGAGATATCGACCTTTTGTACGCCCAACTCAGCTATTTGTTCGACAAAGTTGTGTGCGCCAAGCCCAGGTCATCCAGAGGGACGTCATTGGAAGCGTTCATCGTGTGCATTGGTTACAAACCGAGAGAGGGCTGGACTCCAAAGCTCGAGTTGAACAAATCCGCTGAAGAATTCTTCGAGGGTGCTAATATAGGAAGATCTGACAATTTGAAGTTCTTTGAGTTGCCAGACCCGGAAGAGAGAGTCATTGCGAACTTCATTGCGTGTGGTGACTTATCGGATGTCGACTCTGATGCTACATACACACTTGATGCCAGCGAGAGCAGAGTAGTGCTAGACCCGGTGCAGATGCCAACGTCTCCGCCCTATAAACTTGCGTTAGAAATGAAGAGACGAGGAGACCTTGTGCGCAGGTGAAGCGCCGATACACCCCAGTTTACACGATAGAAGCTTTTTAGTTAGCCCCCCCTTACACTTCATACCTAATATATACGTTCATTCAGAATATTACTACTATCTACTCTAGTTGTCCTTTGAATCTGGCTTCAAAGTTGGGAACAACAAGACTTCTCTAATGGTGTTGGAGTTGGTCAAGAACATGGCCAATCTATCGATACCACAACCCCATCCAGCGGTTGGTGGTAAACCGTACTCTAAGGCGTTACAGAAGGTTTCATCAACCATCTGTGCTTCGTCATCACCTTGGTCCTTTTGTCTGGCTTGCTCTTCGAATCTCTGTCTTTGGTCGAAAGGATCGTTCAATTCTGTGTAGGCGTTACAGATTTCCTTGGTGGCAACGAAAACCTCGAATCTTTCACATAACCCTGGCTGGTTTCTGTCCTTCTTGGCCAATGGAGACATCATTTGTGGGTGACCAAAGATGAAGGTTGGGTTGATAGACATGTCTTCCAATTCTCCGACCAACTTGTCCAACATTCTGGCGTTGGTCAATGGAGGGGAGCAGTCCAACTTGTGCTTGATAAGAATACTCTTTAAGAATTCACCGGTTTCAGCGGTGTGTAATTGTTCACCAGGTGGGAACTTGACCTCGAAAACCTTTTCCAATTCTTCGATCATGTTGATTCTCTTCCACGGTCTGGTGAAGTCCAAGGTTAATTCCTTCCCTTCTGGGCCGTCCGGGTGGTAAGGTATCTTGTAAGAACCGGTGATTTCCTTGACCATTTCAGAGAACAACAATTCAGTGGTGTCCATCAAGTCGTAGACATCAGCGTACGCTTGATAGAACTCACAGGTGGTGAATTCTGGGTTGTGGGTCATGTCAATACCTTCGTTTCTGAACTGTCTTCCGATCTCGTAGACTCTGTCCATACCACCAACAACCAATTCCTTCAAGAACAATTCTGGAGCAATTCTCATGTACATGTCCATGTCCAAGTCGTTATGGTGGGTGATGAATGGCTTGGCAGTGGCACCTCCAGCAATGACGTTCATCATTGGAGTTTCCACCTCAACGAAGTCTCTGGTGTCCAAAAACCTACGGATGTAACTGATGATCTTCGATCTGACCTTGAAACGGTCTCTGGTCAGCTCGTTCATGATAAGATCCAAGTAACGCTTTCTGTATCTGGCTTCTTGGTCCTTGAAACCGTAGTGTTCTGTTGGTAACATGTGCAAACATGGGGTCAACAATTGCACAGAAGTAGCAAACACAGACACTTCACCTTCTCCACCCTTGGCTGGGCTGGTTCTACCTGGGTAACCGGTGATACCAATGACATCACCTCTTCTGAGGTACTCGTGCATCTTTTCGTACTCTTCCACACCACCGGCAACGTCTTGGGCCTGGGCCATTATTTGCACTTCAACACCGTCACCCTTCAAGGAGTAAAACTTCAACTTGGATCCGGACTCTCTCTTTCTCATGATTCTACCGGTGACCTTGACTTCGATGTCGGTCAATGTTTCACCCTTCTTCAAGTCCTTGTAGGTCTTGGTGAACTCAGGCAAGGACAAAGACACATGAAACTTGTGAGGGTATGGGTTGAACTTGGTGGAGTCCTCGTTGTTGGCAGCTCTCAACTCTTCAATTTGTCTAGATCTGATTTCAAAGTACTGGTTGGGAGTCAAGTCGTTCAATTCGTCCTTCTTCTTACCAACCTTTGGAGCAGTGGCAGCTCCCTTGGCAGCCTTTTCGGCCTTCTTGGCTTCGTTAGCTCTGGCCTTTTGACGCTTTTTCAACTCGGTCTTGGAAACTTGCTCACCGGTGACATCGTCAAGGTATGTCTTTTGCACTTGTTCGGTTACTTCAGCAACAGGATCACTCATGGTGTTGGTGTTGTTGTTGGTTGGCTAGTTGGAAGAAGAAAAACGCTGTCTGAAATTTTTTTTTGGCGATAACAGAGTCATAGCAGGACAAGATGCGGACAAAAAATTGAAAAAAAAAAGTAGACCGAAAGTGACAAAAAAAAAAAAATAAAAAAGTTGTTAGCCATTTTGGTTCCTGCACGCTGCTTACATAACCACGTCCATGAAAATAGAAAAAGTGAAAAAAAACTAGACAGAGAAGAAGGAGGCGATAGAGGTAGATTAAGCACAGAGTTAACAGTATAATGGCCACCAAAAAGTATGTAACACGACGGAGCGGGGGAGGCTGGACTGGAGTTCGAAGAGCGGGACGAATTCCGAGCAGTTTGGGGTGATTTAGGGGGAGGTAGCTGGAGCTGGAGCGCGATGGATGAGGAGGAAGGAGACGATCGAGGGTTAGCGTGGCGTGGCGTGCCGTAGAGTGCCGTTGTTGTCTGTAGAGCGGTCAGAATTGGTGTAGCGCAGTAGTGATAGTGTCAGGTTTGGGCTAGCGAAGCAGTCAAAGTATCAGATTTGATGTAGTGCAGCAGGTACACCCCTATTGGAACACAGCAGACGACTACCCACAGACTGGACAAGATCCAAGCGGCCAGAACGAAGCGCCAGAACGAAGCGCCAGAACGAAGCGCCAGAACGAAGCGCCAGAACGAAGCGCCAGAACGAAGCAGAACGAAGCGCCAGAACGAAGCGCCAGAACGAAGCAGAACGAAGCGCCAGAACGAAGCGCCAGAACGAAGCGCCAGAACGAAGCAGAACGAAGCACCAGAACGAAGCAGAACGAAGCGCCAGAACACCAGAACAACCAGAACAATCCCCCATAGATGTATCTCTCTCTTTTCTTGATCCCGTACTAACAATCTTAGCAAAACTTATCAGCAACCTACTGCCACCACCATCGAAGTGGAAGCTTCTGTGTTGTTGTCTTTGGTTAGACACACATCAGAACACTACCCAGCCTTGTACTCGGGAGCTCTTCTCGGATTTGAAGACGAAGAAGGTGGTGTTGACATCACCCACGCCTTCCCATACCCTTACCCAGATCAGTATGAGGGTGGATCTCTTAGATCCAAGAGTGGATCCAAGTATCAACAGGATATCTTAGACTCGTTGAGAAACCTTGGCTACGGTATCGATTTCCAAGGTTGGTTCCAATCCACTATCAGTGGTAACTTTGTAACCACTCAATTGGTTGACGCTTTAGTGCAACAGCAATTGACCAACAAGAACGCTTTCGTCTTGGTTCACAACATGGCCTCCATCGGTAAGGAATTGGACTTGAAGGCATTGAGATTGAGTGAAAACTTTGTCAACACATACATAAGCGGCAAGTGGAGATCCAAGAACTTAGAGCTCAACAGATTGTCGTACCTTAACTTGTTTGACGAGTTGGAAATCAAGATCCACAACCAACAGTTGATCAACTTATACTTGGCAGGAAACGAAGACACCCTTGCCAAGCCAATGGAAAAGGAATTTGATATCTTGAACTTGTCCTCCAACCAAAACGTCACTGCCCAGTTATTAGAGTCCTTGTACAGTCAGGTTGATTCTTACAACTACGACCAGAACAACTTCAACTACTACCAAAGACAATTACAGAAGGAAAACAGCAAGATCACCCAATGGAAGCAACAGAGAAAGGTGGACAACATTGAAAGAGCCAAGAAGGGTGAAAGTGAATTGGATACCACCGAGTGGGAGACCATTTTCAAGTTGCCAGCCGAGCCATCCAGATACAATAACATGTTACATTCTCACAGCATTGACGTATTAGCTGACGATATTTTAAAGAAGTGTGACGAGGAGTTGACCAAGAGTTTCGCCATCGAGAGAAAGCTTGTTGCAGAGTAAGCGAGGTGTGCTGAAGGTGAATGTGTGTAGAGGGAGATGTAAGTAGATCAAAGCAGGAAGAAAGAATAAAAGAATGAAGAAGAAGAAGAGGAAGAAGAAGAAGAAGGCGATGAAGATGGAGTGGTCTGCAACAGAGTGCTAGCAGCTGCCAGCCAACAGCTATCGGCTACAGCTAGCAGCTCCAGCTGAAGCCCATCGCAGCCCATCGCCCGCTCACAACTGAAGGTTTGCATATAAGTCAGGTGACCTAGCCATGCTGGTCTACCCCACACAGTGGGTGTGAAACAATACATAGATAGCTATGTCAAGAGTATAAATAGTCTGTAATAGATGACAATGAATAGAGTATCTGTGTAGCGTATATTTGAACCCCATTTTGCCCTCCCTCCACTTTGGCTTCCCGGCTTACTTTTCATCGGCCGCTCATTGGCTTTTCGGTGATGGCTAATTTTTCAATCCGCAACGCTAAACTGCGAAACAGCTGATCTGCGAACTGCACTCGATGGTTTAAAAACCTAATTGCTTATCTCGGGGCTAGTGGAGCATCGATATTTTCTCAGGGTTATTAATTTTTATTGGTCTCACTCTCTTCTTGTGCACACAGCGAAGTAACAGAGAGGTAGCCGCGGAATATACGCCAGAGAATCCGAATATTATAGACACATCTGATTGCAATGGGTAAACCGACAGTAAGTAGACGACACGATTTTAGGAAGGGTACATGGATGCCGCAAACAGGTATAGGGGAGCACTGGGGACTCGTTCCGGTGGTGGAAATGACTATTTTTTTTTTTTTTTTTTGCTTAGTGTTCTTGCTTTTTACTTTGCTTTCTTACTAACAGCCGTGTAGTACATCTTGCTCGTCAGGCATGGTGAGTCCGAGGGGAACTGCGACAAATCTGTCAACAGGTACACGCCGAACCACATGGTGCCACTAACACCGCAGGGCCACAACCAGGCCAAGCTTGCTGGAACGGTACTTCGAAACTTTCTCAGTCAGGAGTGCTTCGATACCAAGGATAGGTCTGTCCTATTCTACACATCGCCGTATCGTAGAGCCAGAGAAACATGCCACAACATCGTTGAGGGCATCAAGGATATACCGAACATTAAGTACAAGACCCACGAAGAGCCCAGGTTAAGAGAACAGGACTTCGGCAACTTCCAGTCTACACCAGATGAGATGGAGGAGATTTGGCAAGAAAGGGCCCACTACGGTCACTTTTTCTACAGAATCCCCCATGGAGAGAGTGCAGCTGATGTTTACGATAGAGTAGCCTCTTTCAACGAGACTTTATTCAGACAGTTCCAGTCAGACGACTTTCCAGATGTCCTCGTATTGGTTACCCATGGAATCTGGGCCCGAGTGTTTTTGATGAAATGGTTCAGATGGAGCTACGAGGAATTCGAATCTTTGAGGAATATCCCCCACTGTCAGTATCTAATTATGAAGAGACTGGAAGAGACCGATCGCTTTCAATTGAAAACGCCTTTGAAGACTTGGGACGACTTACCCGAGGATGAAGTCGACGGAGAAGTGGAAAAGGAATTTGGAAGTGAAGTATGCTTTAACTCCAAGGATAAATTGAATAACCCTAATGATATGGACATAACTCATATAATAGATGCCCAGAAGGATGCCATCAGACTTCAACGGGCGAAGGATAAGTTGATAAAGGAAATGTATGAGAAGAAGAACGGAAATAGCTATATCAATATGCTGATGGAGACCAGACGACTTGAAAGAAGCGGTAGTGCAAAATTCACTGACAACCAGAGTTTGACCAATAGTCTGACAAACCTCTTAGAAGGGAAAGAAGAAAAGTAAGAACTAGCAGAGGATCAAGATTGATAGCAGAACACAGGCGTTTGTGCAAAAGCAGGAAACTTATTCATACCTTAGCTTAAATATAGCACAATATTAATTAAATCTATTGAAGTCTTAAGACTAATTTCACATGCTTGTGTGTAGCTATCACCATAGCACCTTGTGGTCGTTTATGGCGGTATGTGGCGAGGCGGTGACCATATCATTCCTCGAAGTTTTATATTTCAACCTTTTAGCCGTTGATGCCTAGATTTTTCAAATATCGCTCTTTTAAGCTAAGATCACTAAACTCAGCTCAAGCCATAACTGCGGCATTGATGACAATGTGAGATGCCTGAAATACCTACAGCATTAGATGCTATGCACAAGAAGAATCTTCCTAAAGAGATGCAATGTCAAAAATCTAGTGAGCCAAATTATTTACATTGATGATCAAGCCCCATATATAAAACTGTTGAAGTTACCTGATCTCTTCTCATGAGCAAGATCCATGTGTGGGAGTGCCTTCAAAATATGATCGGGTGACATCATGCAACAGTGCTAATAAGATGTAAACTCGCCACAGTAATTAGACAATGATGGACGTTTTGTTCAATGACGAAGAATCTTTTACTTCTGAATAGTCTATTGTTCATTTCAAAATACTATATTCATACGGTTGAAACAATTTTCCAAGGAAGCGGTAATATGCAATTGTTCTTAAGTATGAAAAGGAAGTTATTTAAAAGAACCATATTCTTAACTCAATCCAACCTTTTCAAATCATCAGCAAGGCAATGTCATCAGTGAAGAATATTTCAGTGGTCAACGTTGAAGTTCTCGACACTGAAACTAGTATCAACGAATTCTGTTATTTCGATAAACCGTGGTACAGATATCGTCATCTTCAAAAACTTTGTTTGCATATATTTGTGACAACTTTAGCATCTACTAACAATGGTTATGATGGAAGTATGCTTAATGGTTTGCAGGTATTTGAGCGCTGGAATAAAGCTATGTCTTATCCCTCTGGAGCGGTTCTAGGAGCATTATCTAATGGTACGACCTTCGGCGCAATCTTAGCATATTTTGTTGCAAGTTGGCTATCTGATAAGATAGGTAGGAAAAATGCAACTATAGCTGGTTCAACTATTACCTTCATCGGGTCAATATTGCAAGCTAACTCTACCAATTATGCTTTCTTTTTGATCACAAGAATCATTCTCGGATTTGGTAATGGAATCACAGCAGTTTCCTGCCCGCTACTTATTGCAGAGATTTCCTTTCCAGATATGAAGAAGGAAAGTGAACCTAATACTACGAGTTTAAAGTATAAGCTATCTGCTTTTAGGTCAACAGCTACAACTTCATATGGAGTATTTTGGTATTTAGGAGCCCTAGTTGCTGCATGGGTCACATACGGGACTAGAGTTATGCATACAAGTTACTGTTGGAGAATTCCCTCATACATGCAAGGATTCTTCCCTATAGTTCAAATAATTGGCACTTGGTTTTCTCCGGAATCTCCTAGATATTTAATTTCCAAGGGAAGGACTGAGGAGGCAAGGAAAGTAATCAAGTACTACCACACCGGTGACTCTGATGACGAAAGATCCCGTAGATTTGTCGAATTTCAAATTAAAGAAATTCAAGCTTCGATTGAATTAGACAAAGCTTCAAATTTATCTTCCTATGTTGACTTTATCAAAATTCCTTCCTTCAGAAAGAGACTATTTCTTATCGTCATAGTCGGGATCATGGTAAATTTATCCGGGAATGGATTAGTTTCTTACTACTTAAATCTAGTTTTGGACTCTATCGGAATCAAGAGCGAAGATATGAAACTACAGATCAATGGTTATCTAATGACGTACAATTTTGTTATTTCATTAGTTATTGCATTTACTGTGGGTAGATTTAGGCGTAGAACTATCTTCCTATTGTCGACTGCCTTGATGCTAATATTTTATGTCATCTGGACTATTTTATCAGCCCTAAATCAAAAGAGCAACTTTGAACACAAGTCTCTTTCAAATGGTGTACTTGCTATGATATTCTTGTACTACTTTGGCTATAATCTAGCTCTCAATGGATTATGCAGTCTTTATATTACCGAACTTCTCCCATATTCTCATAGAGCAAAAGGTGTTAATATTTTCCAGTTCTTTGTCAATGCACTTATCATCTTTAATGGCTTTGTCAATCCTGTTGCAATGAAGGCCATTGAGTGGAAATATTACATCGTTTACTGCTGTGTACTAGCTGTGGAGTTTATTGTAGTATACTTCACATTTGTCGAGACATCCGGTTATACGTTAGAGGAAGCTTCAGAAATCTTCAACGAAACTGCAAGATCTGAATCAATAGCTTCTAGTGATGTGAAAGAGGTCCATGCAGAAGTTATTCTTTCGAAAGTCTAGTATCTGATCTCAGTTATTTATTGTCAAACAGAAGTCCTACACAAAACATGATGTAGTGTATTACCGTCGTTACTAAACGGATTTAAGAATATAGATTACATAGTATAAATAATAGTTAATATGAAAGAAAAGTTAGTTACTGATATTGTTCTACCATATACACCATATATAATAGTCTTAATAGTTTCTTCAATATTTTGCATTGTTCAAGCTATTCTGTTGAATTAATTTCTTTCAAGAATTTTGGCAAATCAAAATGACCATTCTTCAAAGCTTCATTGGCAACAAGTCTGATCTTCTTTTGAGGTAAAGTAAGGTCATCCTTAATTTCAAAAGGCAATAATCCCAAAGAGCGTTTAGATTCGTCAGATTGTACATTTTTAATATCAGCACCTTGATTTTCTTTGGTACCAGGAGCTTGAGTATGCCTGTAGTCAAAAGGCGAAACATTTCTTGTCCAGGAGTCCTTGGTGTCAAGTAATGTTTCTATATTTCCTGGAGAAAGTGGGGCAATTGCATAGTAGAAGACACTTGAATGACTTGAGCCGTGGTGCTCAGGATCAACATCATGAGGCAAATCTGTATGCCAGAATATAAAATCACCTTTGTTAACCTCTGGAATCTTCACCACGTTTTGACTTGGATTAAGGTGAGGGAAATCTTCAACATCAAGAATAATCTGACCGGTCCCCGGTTTCGTGCCTGGAAATCTAGTTGTTTCAAGATCTATCTCATAATCTTCGATGTTACCCAGCTCAGGGTCTCTCCAGAAGAAAGGGCGCAATAAAACATAACTTATAGCCAATTTAAGAGAAGGAAGCACTCTCAAAGTTCCTCCTACTTCGTTATCTGATAAGCTTAGCCAGCCTTGTAGGGTTCTGAAAGACGTGCAAATCGACTTAGATGATCGGGTAGTATCAAACTTATATAAATCCTCTTGGGCAAATTGCTTGTCATCTAGCTTCCAAGGATCCCATTCCTCCCATCTACCTTCAAATATTTCCTTGTAGGACAGGCGAAACTTCAAGTCTTCCCATCTTTCAACGGACGAACTGTCCAAATGCAAGGGCAATAGAGCCTCTTGGCCCAGCTGTCTAATACGAATTCTGTCACCGTATACCACCTGGGTATCTAAATCAATGTAGGAGTTTTCTTTATCTTCCACATAGAATTGATTTCCAAAAACTTTGACTAGCCTTTCAACCTCTGGATGGGACCTTGCTTCTGCTTGAGGCTTGGTCCAGAAGAGATTAAACATAGCAGCTGTACCTTTGTATGCCCCGGCAGTCTCTGGATTCTCTTTGATAAAGTCAACCAACTCTTCAAACCATCTGTCAGCCTGAGAAGCATCAACTACCCCCTTGACCAATACCGTGCCTCTTTGCTTGAATATCTTACTCTGCTCTTCAGTCAACTGGTAGTCATTAGCGACAATTTCAGCCCAGTCAAATACGGGTACCCTACTAGAGCCCTCTTCTTGAATTGACTTAGTTTCCTGCTCAAGAGCAACTAGTAACCTTTTCCATGATTCCGTGACTACTTCTATATTTCCTTCCTTGACCAAGTCTCTTTTAAGCTGAAGAAAACGAGGTTCCAAATATTCTGGTAGACCAGGGAAGCCCATTCTGATGTTAACTTTCTACACAAGAAGGTTAGCCACTATACGCACCGAGAATCAAGCTTATATATGTACCCTAACCTCTCTAAGCGATGCCACAATTTCGTCTTTAAGCCTCTTGACTTATCTAAATCGGTAGGTTTAGGCGCTAAGAGCTCTCAACCACACTATCAACGGAAAAAATGTTGAGGTGCTTCGGACTCTCAACCACACCATCATGAAAAGTATTATTTATGCGCTATCAACACACAACCACACTACCATCTGAATTGTTGAGACTATGAACATCCCGTGGAAATATATTTACCTACAAGCATAATTTTAATTACAAAAGTGTTATACCCATATACATAAAAGTTTTTTTTTTTTATTGGTGTGGGCCAAGATAATGCCTATTGGTCAATCATATATATAAATAAACCAAAACCTATACACCTATGTTCATTTCTTACTTGAAAAACTTGTCGTAGCCAGTAAGTACAAATCTGAATTGGACGTCACCGTCCGTCATTCTTTGCCATGCTGTAGATACATTTTCTTCGGAGATGTCAATTGTTTCAATCCAAGGCTTGATGTCATGTTTGGCAGCGAAGTCCAACATATATTCGATTTCCTTGGGAGATCCAATATGAGAACCTTCAATTGAAACAGCAGAAGCGAGAAGTGCACCCGGCTCTAATTCCAAGCTTTCGTCATTAGGTGGTGCAGTGATGAAGATCATTCTTCCGTGCGGCCTAATGAGGTTGAGGAGCTTTTTGAAGCTTCCTTCAGTAAAGGAGGAACCAGTGTTAACAATTACGTCCAAGTCCGTGTAACCCTCATCGAAGCCTTCTTCATCTGTAGCAATGTAGTTGTCTGCGCCGAGTTTCTCGGCAAGAGCCTTCTTTTTGTTATTTCTGGAAATAGCCGTTACTTCAGCTCCCATGGCCTTAGCGAACAAGATCGTCATATGACCAATACCGCCAATACCACTTACACCGACTTTGGTTCCCTTAGTTACACCAGCAGTCAATAATGGAAGGAATCCTGTGATACCACCACACAACAAAGGTGCAGCGACAACACTGGAGAGCGCATCAGGAATCTTGAAAGCAAACGTGGAGTTGAGCCTCACGTAGTTGGCATAACCACCTTGGGTGGGAGTGTTGTCGTCCTTATAGTAGGAAAGATACGTTCCAACTTCTTTTCTACAATGGTTTTCAATACCTTTATTGCATCTGATACAATCTCCACACGAATCACATTGCGCACCAACACCAACTCTGTCACCAACCTTCAACTTGGTCACCTTTGGACCAACCCGAGCTACCTTTCCGACAATTTCATGTCCAACAGCTAATGGAGCGTAAGGTCTGCCCCAGTCACCATTGGCGCCGTGAATATCGCTACCACAAATACCGCAAGCTTCTACTTCAATGTCAACATCGTTGTCTCTCAATGCTTTGGGAGTATGCTGGAAGCGCTTTGGTTCAAGCCACTTATCGTAGTCAATAACTCCGACTGCATCAAATTTTTCTGGAATACTCATTTTTTTACTGTGTATTTTTTTGTTCTTAAGGAAGATACCTTCACAATATTCGAATGTTGAGCAATGGGGAATTTATCTCTCCTATATACCCCACCTCGAGCTATATGATCTGAGAATGAAATATTCAACGCAACCCATCTCTCGGAACCCCACCTTGAGCTTATTTTATGCAATATCCAAGCACGAATCATGCATGGCATCCCAGTGCTCATAATATATTGCTGATTAATTGTGTATGGAGGATGAGTCGAAGGATATAGGACTTGATCACTTCATTGGTTGAATAGCCTTTTCCACAAGAGTTTAGGCACCGAAGAACACCACAAAACCTATTTTTATCTTTATTTATGCATTAACTGGTGGCAAATGGCAGAGTCTGCTAACACGTTGTGCCTTTCTAGAGAGTAATTGATAGTAGCCTGCTTAGGTACCCCACTACGATGATTCTCGAGTTTCCAATTAAACGAAGTGGAGAAAAATCAGAGTTGGGTTTTTGTAGACTTGGAGAGGGGCGTGAGAGTATTTCAGCCATGCTTTATTACAGGTTGAAGTCTATCGACTTGAATTCAAGTTTTGCGCATTTTCAGCCTCTAGTTGGTCAGTATATTTCGCTTCAGGAGTTGCGAAAATATTGATAGAGGAAGCTTGGCAATTGTACTGAAGATGTAGTTCCATCAATGGTATCGTAGGCACAAACTTAGTTCTCTCGGTCACAAGTAGTTACCTCAATGAATTTGTAAACACGAATTTAGTTCTTTGGTCATTGCTCATTATGGAACTCTGAGAAGAACTATTGGCACTTTAGAGCGTGACTTCAAAGTACCATTTTCTTGCTCTGTTGTCCCCATAGAGTTGACCGAATTGGTTCGAAATTCAAATTTTTTTTTACTTTTTCAAAACTCTCCTAATTTTCCTGGAGATTGAAGTATATAACAATAGCAGCAGATAGTGAATCTCCCTTGAGATTTAATTCAATCCGTACCTTCTCATCTACATTCTAACGACTATATGTCGAAGCACTTTTCGTCTGCAGGTTTATGCATGCTTATGCGAAAGCGGAACTCAAAATCGAGATTGCTGCAACTTTGAGGCTCATTGACCGTTTTTTCCACGAAAGATTCCTCTACTACAGCCGTACAGACCAATGCCTGCTTTGCAAAGAATAGTTACACTGTCTGATAAATATTCAGGCTCGAAGCGCTTTTAGTTACATTTCAACACTTGCAGTTTGGTTTTCTACAATTGAGAACTGTCAGTCAGTCTTTTTGTCAGATTTTTAAACCACGCTAAATGTGTATTCAATTACAATTATTTCTTGAAATACTTGTCGTATCCCGTAAGCACAAATCTGAATCTAACATCGCCATCGGTCATTCTTTTCCATGCGGTAGCAACATTTTCCTCAGAGATGTCGATTGTTTCAATGTAAGGCTTGATCTTATGTTTGGCAGCGAAGTCCAACATATATTCGATGTCTTTTGGAGATCCAATGTGGGAACCTCCAATGGAAACAGCAGAAGAAAGAAGTATTCCAGGGTCAATCTCCAAAGTTTCATCATTAGGTGGTGCAGTAATGTATATCATCCTACCATGTGGCTTAATAAGGTTTAGAAGCTGCTTGAAGCTTCCTTCTGAAAATGATGAAGTAGTGTTTACAATTACGTCCAATTCAGTTAAACCTTCATCGAAGCCTTCTTCATCTGTAGCAATGTAATGTTCTGCACCAAGTTCCTTAGCCAATGACTTCTTCTTATCATTTCTGGAAATAGCAGTTACTTCAGCTCCCAAGGCTTTAGCAAATAAGATCGTCATATGACCAATTCCACCGATACCACAAACACCAACTTTCGTACCCTTACTTACGCCTGCTTCCAACAAAGGACTGAACCCTGTCATTCCACCACATAGCAATGGAGCAGCATCAATACTTGAAAGTCCATCAGGAATTTTGAAAGTAAAATTGGAACTGACTCTCACATAGTTAGCATAGCCACCTTGAGTTGGTGTGTTGGTTTCCTTGTAGAAGGATAGATATGTTTCAACTTCTTCTCTGCAATAGTTTTCATTATCATTTTGACATCTGACACAATCTCCACACGAATCACATTGGGCACCAACTCCAACTCTGTCACCAACCCTAAACTTTGTTACCTTTGGACCAACCCGAGCTACCTTTCCGACAATTTCATGTCCAACAGCTAATGGAGCGTAGGGCCTACCCCAGTCACCATTAGCACCATGGATATCACTACCACAAATACCACAAGCTTCAACTTCGATATCGACATCATTGTCTCTCAATTCTTGAGGGGTGTGTTGAAAATGTTTTGGTTCAAGCCACTTATCGTAGTCAATAACTCCAATGGCATCAAATTTTTCGGGAACACTCATAATTCAAACTTGCTATTTTATTCCTATATAATATACTGATGTAGGATCGGAAACTTGGACAATGTTGGGGAGTTGAGCTCACTTAAATACTTCGACTTGAGTTACATGGAACGCAATGATTCGAAACTGTATGCGATGTGCCCCTGAGTTCATAATTTGCCTTTGTCACTAAAGTAGGATGGATTCGGATGCGGAGTATTCATATAAATTTAGTAGTCAAACTAACCTGTGAGCGCAATATAAGTATTTTCGAATTTATCCGATAGCAACTTAATTGAAAGGTGCATAAAATAGCCTGATAAACTAACAAGTTTGAGATGCATATAAGTTATATCTCAGTAATCTAACAAGCATTAGCTGAACATTTAACACTGGCATAACCAGAGCCATACTTCAAAATATTCAATGAAGTGTGAGTGAGCTGCGATATTGTAGTTCACTTTTAGTCCTAAAGCCGAGCCTGTCCATCCATCAGCTATTTAATTCCCAACATCTGGTGGACTAGATTTAGCAATCTTAAACTTCGTTTATGTCCTCTAGCAACGTCAAGCTCCGGAATATGAGATGTGAATGGCTAATGGACAGTGTGGGCAATTATATCTGAGAACATTGCTTTAACGGAACTGCAAGAAGATGTAGCTTCTACTCTTTGCATGTAAAATCTCTATCGGCATAATTGCTGCGCATTTGGGACCCTAAAAAGGCTAGAATCACATCTTCCGGAATTCCAGTTCTGGAGAAGTAACCGTTGAATTTTACCAAAAGAAAATCCTTTCACTTTTGAAGATAGCTATTAATATATAGCGTGTGGAAAGAAGGTTATATATAACAGTTGTGCAACCACCTTGCAAGTTACGTAGTCATGAGTCTACCCTAGCAGTTCTGGTTTGTAGTGCATTTCCCGTCCGCGTATATATGCATGCAGAGAAAAACGCTTTACTTAAAAGGAACGCATTTGCAGCAATTTTGAACGCTTGATTTTTAGGCTGCTTTCCTACGACAATCACTACCCTCCACACTGTGTATGTACGAGTACTGGTATAAATGAGAAATGCATTCTGAGGTATGAATCTTGATTGTTTATATCTTAAACACACTGCAAATGCACGAGTACTGGTATAAATGAGCAATGCTTAAGAGGTGAGAATTTTATTGTTTGTATCTAAATACCTTCCAAGAAAATCTTCTACAGATGAGAGATCATGTGTACCTGTTTAAAAAAATATTGGTGAAATGTGTATTTAAATTCGCCTATTTCTTGAAATACTTGTCGTAACCTGTGAGTACAAATCTGAATTTAACATCACCATCGACCATTCTTTGCCAAGCCGTAGCAACATTCTCTTCAGAGATGTCAATTGTTTCAATCCAAGGCTTGATCTTATGTTCAGCAATGAATTCCAACATGTATTCAATATCTTTTGGTGATCCAATGGCGGAGCCCTCAATGGAAACACCAGACAAAAGGAAAGTGAAAGGATCGATCACCAATTTTTCGTCAGCCGGTGGGCCAGTAATACTAATCAATTTACCACCTGGTCTGATAAGCTTTAACATACTGTTAACACTACCTTCACTAAAGGATGAACCAGTGTTAACAATGACGTCCAATTCATAAGCATGCTTTTCTTCAAAGCCCTCTTCACTAGTAGAAATATAATGGTCAGCACCAAGTTCCTTGGCCAATCCTTGCTTCTTATCATTTCTAGAAATTGCTGTAACTTCAGCACCCATGGCCTTGGCGAATAAGATCGTCATATGGCCAATACCACCGATACTATTAACACCAACCTTAGTCCCCTTCTTGACATCAGCAGTCATCAATGGACGGAATCCTGTAATACCACCACACAATAAAGGAGCTGCATCAGCACTCGAAATTGCATCAGGAATCTTGAAGGTAAACCTGGAATTAAGTCTCACAAAGTTAGAGTATCCACCTTGGGTAGGAGTATTAGTTTCCTTGTAGAAACCCTGATAAGTTCCAATCATTGACTTACAGTAATTTTCCTTACCATCGTGACATATGAGACATTTCCCACAGGAATCACATTGAGCACCAACTCCAACTCTGTCACCAACCTTAAATTTGGTAACGTTTGGACCAACTGCGGCAATCTTTCCAACAATTTCGTGTCCAACGGCTAATGGAACGTAAGGTCTACCCCAATCACCGTTAGCGGCATGGATGTCACTACCACAGATACCACAAGCTTCCACTTCAATGTCAACATCATCATCTCTTAATGCTTGAGGCGTGTGTTGGAAGTGCTTTGGTTCAAGCCACTTATCGTAGTCAAGAACTCCAATTGAGTCAAATTTTTCTGGAACGCTCATATTTAAATGCTTCTCGGGATTTATTAAGAATACTGGAGAATTCAAAGAGAAATTTAACAAACATCACTAGCTTTCACTCCACTTATATACTGCGAAGGTACCGATATGACCGTCTTTAAGGTTCCAAAAATCAACAGTGCTCAAAACCCCTTGATATGCTTCATGGAAGTGGGTTGCTGCATAAACGAGCTCAACTGTTGAGTTTCCATCCTAACACCCACACATAGTCGGGTGATGAGTGTACTCGGAAGATAATTAAGATCCGAAATCCTAGCTCCCATGAGTTAAGATATTGATTGCCTCTATTATTACTAATATTCATGTCGGCATTATTCCATTTTCACTCTACAGCGGTATCCCCATTCGGTAAGACCGAAAATTTACGTGCAATGTGGTACATCTAAGGACCAGTGATATCATCAAGCCTAGCTTTAACAGAACATGTGTTAGTTTTCAAACCCGACAAAGGAATGAAGTTCATTTAGCATGACTTGAATAAATCCACTAAGATGCTTCTTATACACTGGACACGAAAATTACTAATTAATGGCTTTGGATTTTAGCAGAGTTTACTCTCCAATTTTGGATTAAATGATGAGAATTTTTCACACCTACGCAGGCTTATGTCTGGTGAAGAAGTGGAAATACGTATAGTACACTTTCCTAATATGGCATGCGGAGATGGTAGACCAACTAAAGTCAAAATCCCATTACATTGTTAGTACAGATCTATGCTGATTTTGTATGATAACTTGACTGTTGGAGGGCCTTGCAAGTTGTGTAGTTATTAGCAAATGACCACAGGAGCCTGCATTATAGGTATGAGTGTATATAACTGAGTCAATAGTACCACAGGAGCCTGTACTTTAGGTATGAGTGTATATAGCTGAGCCAATAGTACTACTTTGAAGCATTGTAAGTATTGGAAAGACAGATGACCTCAGGTGCCTATATTTTGGGAATAGGTGTATATAGCTGGATAATTATTGCCCTTTGACAGCATCGTAACCATTTGGAAGGTAAATGCAACTACCTGAATCAGCGGCAGCGGTATCCCCTAATTCAAGTTACAACTAGCCGAATACCTATTCAACTCTATTAAAGTTTCAGGCATTGTAAGCAGCTATTACTGAAGGTAAAACAATTCTTAAGCAAGTCACGTAAAGCAGCTAATTCAAAGTTTGCAGTTAGTACATGAATGCATGGCCGAATAAGACAAGAACAATTTCTATAAGGTACAGAACTGAAACTAGTGGCCTAAAAGTAAGACATGCAAGAGAACTAAACAAATAACCATAAACACTTGAAATGTAACATGACTTATTATTATGTCGTAGTTTAAGCTTTGTAGATGTGAAATGCTCTGTGAACATGTCATGCATCTGCTGCATGGGGTATCCATAGAGATAATACAACAACCAGTGCATTAAAATACCACTGTGTGCTTGACGCACTTTAGGCGATTTTACATGCGTTAGCTTAACACGGCTTGCACCGAGATGCAGAGAGACATTAAACTAAAATCTTGCATAGAAAATATCTGCTCATATTAAATCATAGAGAGGGAACAACTGATATCAATAACGTAGCCTTGAGTAATGCAACCAGAGAAAATTGGAGGCAGCGAGAGGGAGAAAGAATTGTTTATGCGTGTAGTGTCAAGTGCAAGGGATCCTAAACTCTGGAAATATCGCACGGATGGGTCATAGGTGGGACATTGGTGGAATACGGTGTTAAGTTCCTTCTCCCCGGTGGTGCAACTAGACAAGTGCACGAAAAATGGAATGAATTCATGTAACCGAAATAATTTACCGAAGAAAGCTGAACTCAAGTAACCACCAAGTAAACCGAGCCCAAATACACCCAGCCCAAATACACCGAACTCAAATGCATTCACACAACATCCTACCGTATGATTGTAGTCACCAAATACACCCATTCTCTAACCGCATAGATGTCACATGTATTGACTACTATACTCAAGAGTGGTATGGTTCCACTTCCGCTGTAGCGCATAACTTCCCCCGGAACTTCTCCAGACATCACGTGAGTTACACAAAATCACTGAAAATTAACCCTTATAAAGTAAGAGAAAAAATTGTCGGGCGGTGGAGTGTTTCTTCTACTCCATACGACTTCAATTCTCCTCAAGTATAGTTATTTACTCTACAAAGATCAATTGAAACTCTACAGCATCTATTAATAGAAGAAACCCACGCAAAAAAACATCCAAAATGGCTCGTCAATTCTTTGTTGGAGGAAACTTCAAAATGAACGGAACAAAGGAATCCGTTAAGAAGATTATCGGATACTTGAACGACTCTGACTTGCCAGCTCAAGTTGAAGTTGTCATTGCTCCTCCAGCCTTATACTTGGGACTCGCTGTTGAAGTTAACACCCAAAAGACCGTCGCTATAGCCGCACAGAATGTCTTTGACAAGGATGCCGGTGCCTTCACTGGTGAAATCTGCCCAGCCCAAGTCAAGGACCTTGGTGCTACCTGGACCTTAACCGGACACTCTGAAAGAAGAACCATTATCAAGGAATCTGACGAATTCGTTGCCAACAAGACCAAGTTTGCCTTGGAACAAGGTTTATCCGTCATCTTGTGTATTGGTGAAACCTTAGAGGAAAGAAAGGCTGGTATCACCTTGGATGTCTGTGCCAGACAATTGGATGCTGCTTCCAAGATCATCTCCGACTGGACCAACATTGTTGTTGCCTACGAACCAGTCTGGGCCATTGGTACTGGTTTAGCTGCTACTCCAGATGATGCTCAAGAGACCCACAAGGCCATCAGAGCTCACTTAGCCACCACCATCGGTGAAAAGCAAGCTGCTGAAGTCAGAATCTTGTACGGTGGATCCGTTAACGGTAAGAACGCCAAGGAATTCAAGGACAAGGCCGATGTGGATGGTTTCTTAGTCGGTGGTGCTTCCTTAAAGCCAGAATTCGTTGACATCATCAAGTCAAGATTGTAGATTAACGGTAGCGAGACTATAGCAATATAAGTATTATTTAGTTCTAAAGGTGTAGAGAGTGTTTGGGAGCTGTAGATAGCATTTGAAGAGTGTAGACACTGAAGAAAGCTGGACGTAGCTCGTACCTTAGTCTAGGTGAAGGGATCTGTTCGTAGCTCGCAGATACAGTGATTAAAGAACTGTGGGCGTAGAAAGCTGGACGTAGCTCGTACCTTTAAGTCTACGTGAAGGGATCTGTTTATCAGGGATCGCGTAGCTCGTACCTTAGTCTAGGTGAAGGGATCTGTCTATCAGGGATCACGTCGCTCTGATGCACCGGTCCCAGTTTTCTCTTAGCACATTTCGGGCTCTCTCCTCATTCCAGTCCCTGGCTTCACATATCTTCGTAAAGATGCCCTCTAAGTGTACATAGCACTCCAGTAGACGTCGGTCAATGCCTATATCTGTCTCTATCAACACATTCGAGTCTGAGAGCGACCTCACCAACTGCGTGAATGCCTCAGCTTTCTCTTCAGCGCCATTGATCCAGTTGGATAGCGAGAAGAACACCTGCTGCTCTGCACTACCGCTTTTCAACCAAAGCTTCGCCTGGTCGAGAGACCCGGAGTACGAGTGTAGAACGGTCGACTTCAAGGCAAACCTGTGGCACACTTCAAAGAGAACCCCGTGCGCCTTGACACAGTGTAGCGAGACAGGCAACGAGAACTCCTGCGCCAACTCCAACTGCCCCGCCAAAAGCTCCACCTGGTGGTCGAGCTTGACTCGGCAGGGCGAGAGCTTGTTGGGGATGTCTTCAGCAATGGGCTGCTCAACGTTCCCATAGAATCCATTGACTGGGATCCGGAATGGCTTGTCCAACCCGATTTCTCCCACACCGACGCCCACGCAACCGCGAGCAGAGGCACCGCTACCACCTCCATACTCCGCGAGCAAGCTCCTCAACTTCTTCAAGTGGTCCCTCCATAGAACCGGAGCAGGAAGGGCATCGATCAACTCCTGCGTGGGTGCAGGATACAACACCGTCCTGTAGTGGCGCACCTTGTACGACTCAGTGGATTCCTCGACCCCTGGTTCTACACTAGCAAAGAGGTGGGAGTACCAGGGGTGTACACCAAAGAAAGGGAACACAACACCCAGCAGTTGCACCCTCTTCAGCATCGCATCGATGATGTCCACATCCAAATGGTTCGTAGACATCACCGCAAAATGGCGAAGCGCGTGGCTCCTCGGGCCCTCATCCGCCGCCCTACTTAGCATCTCGCTCACCTCTAGGCCCCGCTCCAACGTACAGCTCGTGTCTAGATGGCAATGGCTATCAGTTAGTCCTTCCAAGCTCATCTGCCCTATAGTTAGCACAGGTTTATGGCACAATTGTCACTTCCGGTCTAATGCATCACCATGATTCCACTGCATCAGGTGTCCTGCAGGCGGCTGCCGGATTAATTATGCATGCAAGTCATTTGGCTTGCTACTTGTTTGAAAATCCACCGATGCCAAAAAGCAACAGCACCTTCACCCTTCTTCTTGGAAGGATACCTATTGCTAGATAAATTGATAGACACACACGGAATGACTGTTATAGTAGCATCATTGTAAGTATGACTTGAAGCGGTGGAGCGCCGGAATTGGAAGAGCGGGGGCTCATGAGACCCACTGGATGAACGGAACCGCAATTTCTCCTGGAACCATTGAACCATACTAACGCCATCTTTAAGATTTCTTCCCTATACGGTGAAGTTTGAGGTCAATTCGCAGGATATACCACTGGTGCCTGCACTGGAGCAGCCCGTTCAAAGAAGGTTGACTGACCCGACCAATAAGGCGCCTCAGTCGATCATCCCGTTGACGCAGCTGACTCCTCCGGTTGATTCACCGTTGGACCTCAGTAGGTCCAGCACCAACACATCTACACCTGTTACGATAGGCTCTTCTGTTGCCAGTGTTGCTTCTCGTCCGGGTGCCGGGAGCAGAAAGCCCTCGTACCAGGATCCCTCAGCTGAACCAAAGAACTCCGCAGAGGAGTTCTTCTACAAGCACAACAGGCGCAGAAACACCAATGTGGGAGGCACTCCAGATTTTGCTGGAAACGCTCGTGAGACCTTCAATGAGAGTATTCTCAACGAAAAGGTGGCCAGTTCCATGGGTTCTGGGTTCATTCAACCCAGGGCCAGGACGGTACACCAGCCGCAATCTACCGTCATTGACAAGAAGAAGAAGCTGGACTCCGACTATGGGTTGCCCAGTTTGAAGATTAATCGGTCTTCCAACAACCTTTCATCCTTGGGGATGTCAGCTGCAAGCAGCAGCACCAATTTGGCGTCTATGAACAGTTCAAGTTCCACCAACATCGGAGCTCTTAGAGGAACCGCCAGCGGAGGTAATAACCAGTTCAAGAGGGCTAATGGGTCCGGCAGTGGTGGTACTTCTGGGGGAGCCTTTTCAGGGTTTACGTTGAACCAAAACCAGTCTTCGTCGTCTTTAACAGAACATCCTGACGAAGAGTCAGCCGTAGATGTTTCATTTGAAGATGGAGTGAAAGAGATAGACGCTGACGACTGGTCTAACAATTTCAACGATATGATTCATGGCAGAGCTGCCAGCAAGTTGGCTCCATTTGGAGGTTTCTCCAATCCTGGGGTCGAAGCTGACTTGCTTGCAGAAGTGAATATCTTCGATACAGCACCCTGGAAAGTCGTTTTCACTGACAAGGGAAACGTTTCCTTGACCAAAGCAGTGAAGACCTCGTTTGAATCAGGGATTATTTCCAAGAGAAAGTGGGTTGGTACCATTGCTATGCCAAGTGATTCAGTTTCAGACAGAGTAATTGGCAACATTGCAGACAAGTTGAGCGAAGATTATAACTGTGAGGCTGTCTTTCCTGATGATGAGACTTTCCATGGTCATTACAATTCGTTTTGCAAGGAGATTTTGTGGCCCACGCTTCATTATCAAGTTCCAGATGATCCTAAATCTAGGGCATTTGAAGCCCATTCTTGGGATCAGTACAAAGCTTTGAATCAAATGGTTGCTGATAAGGTTGTTGAGGTCTATAAGAAAGAACATGGTGATGCCAGTGATGCGGATGACCCCAATAACATGATATGGGTTCATGACTACCATTTATTATTGGTCCCACAGATGATTAGAGATCAATTACCCAACGCAAGGATCGGGTTCTTTCTTCACGTTTCATTTCCTTCTTCGGAGATCTTCAGGGTATTCGCTGAAAGGAAAGAATTGCTTCAAGGAATGCTAGGAGCAAATTGTGTATCTATGCAAACTGATGAGTATGTTAGGCATTTCTTACAAACATGTCTGAGATTATTACTTGCAGATACCAACGAGATAGGTATATCATACAATAGTAAGTATACTGTGGTAAATACTATCCCAGTGGGTATTGATGTGCCATCTTTGGAAGCATTAATTGCTAGCGAAGAGGTGTTGGAATGGAAGCAGATGATTAGAGAGAGATGGGGTGGTCAAAAGCTATTGGTTCTGAGAGATAAAGTTGATAGATTAAGAGGGATCAAGCAAAAATTGTTGGCTTACGAAATGTTCTTAAAGGACAATCCAAGTTTTGTGGATAAGACTGTTTTGATCCAGATATGCATGGGTTCGGTTCAAGATTCTGACTACGAGGCTGAAGTTCTGCAAATAGTTTCAAGAATCAATTCACTAGCTGAAAACATATCTGTTTCTCAGCCAGTTATCTTACTTCAACAAGATATTGATTTTGAGCAGTATTTGGCCTTGTTATGCGAACTGGATGTCTTTGTAGTATCATCCATGAGAGAGGGTCTTAATTTAACTTGCCATGAATTTGTTACATGCCAGAGGGAGAAGAAGTCTCCATTAGTTTTATCGGAATTCACCGGTTCCTCACCATTATTGGAATGTAATGGTAAAGGTGCCTTATTGATAAACCCCTGGGATATACACCGCTTATCTGAAACCTTGAAACATCTGTTGCAGATGGACTCCGCTGAGAAGAAGGAAAGGTGGGAAAATTGCTATGAAATAGTCTTGGAACATGACTCAAAGAATTGGGTAAGAAATTGCTTAAAGAGTATAGAGGAAGCTTGGTTATATGACCAGAGAAAGACCTCAAACAACATTGAGCCCTTTAGCAAAGAAGTATTGAACAAGTTCTACTACAAATATGGTAACAGTAATGATAATAGAAGACTTGTATTTCTAAACTTGGAAACTCCACTGGCCATATCGTCAATTTACGACTCTTCATCTGCTTCAAATACCACTCCAGCAGTTGGTAAGACTGATAGTTTTTCGGAGCCTTCCAGGATATTAAAGTTACTCAATGACTTACTTACTGATGAGTCTAACCATGTTTATTTGATCTCATTCTTGAAAAGATCAGATTTAGATATCTTGTACAGAACCAGTCCTAATTTAGGACTTATAGCAGAAAATGGAGGATACATTAAGTTAATCGGATCTAAGTCGTGGATATCAATTGGAGATGAGAAAGAATTGACATCGTGGATGCCACAGGTGAAACAGTTGATCGATTCGAAGGTTGTTAGATTACCTGGATCACACATCGAGGTGGAAGACTGTACCATCAGATTCCACCCAGGTAGAGCATTTTTGGAAAATCGTGAAAGAAGCTTAGACGTCATGGGAGATTGCATTCAGCACATTAATGAAATATTTCAAGAGCTGGAAGGAATTCATGCCAGTTTGATCCGAAACGTTGTTATTGTACAACAAAACCACCTAACCTTGAAGGCATTCAAGTTTGTCCTATCATTCTACAATAACGAGTCTATTGCTGAATTCAAGTTGAAGAAGGTGCCATCTAGGCCCAATACTGCCATGTCGACTTCGAATTCGACTGCCTCTATCGTTTCCTTGGACGGCGACAAGCCAGAAGGATCCAAGATCAAGTCGATTTTCGTTGGTGGAGGTTCAACTCTAATTGACGAACCTACATTTGAGTATGCCAATGAGCTTAAAGCAGATGGAGTGATTGATAATGTGTTGACAGTTGCGGTACTTGGATCCGATACTAGCTCGAGAACCAGCGCAAACTACGGGGTTTTAGGTAAGAATGTACTTTTAAGTGTTTTGTCGAAGGTAAAGGAACTTAAAGAGTAAAGAGGTTCATAAACAAAGGGAAACGAGGAAAAAAGAGATAAAAGAGAGAAACATATAAAGATAATGGAAACAGGCAGATGTGCTGCTACATTGGTAAGCTAATAAATTAATTGCTAAAGCTTGAGCTGAAGTCATTGACGACTTGAAACTAATATTACAAAACGAACTACATATACATATTTATCCAGATATACATTGAAATAGATATAGACGACGAAGTACTTGTGCTTTAGAAGTGCTTATCTTTGTAGCTCAAGGCCATCTAATCTAATTATTCTACTTCTAATTTAATAGACTCTCCTGCTATACTACTGCTTATCTCAGTACTGTTTACATTTTAGCCTATGGCTGCCAACCGATTCAACTCTTGAAGATCTGCAATAGAGTTTTTTCTTTCTCCATTGATAGGCACCTTCTGCTTTAGAACTGTTTGTTTGTATAAATCATGGTCACCAACTGATTTACTCTTCAAGATCTGTAATTGAGTTTCCTCCTCTCTTGACCGATAGGAACCTTCTACCCTAATACTGCTTGTCTTTGAACTAATTTTCTTTATAGCTCATGGCCACCAACTGATCTAACTTTTCAAGATCTGTAACAGAGTGTCCACCTCTCTTGACCGGTAGGTACCTTCTACCCTAATACTGCGTGTCTTTATAGCTCATGGCCATCAACTGATCTAACTTTTCAAGATCTGTAACAGAGTGTCCACCTCTCTTGACCGATAGGCACCTTCTACCCTAATACTGTTCGATTTAAAACTGCTTATCTTTATAGCTCATGGCCACCAACTGATTTACTCTTCAAGACCTGTAACAGAGTGTCCTCCTCTCTTGACCGATAGGCACCTTCTACCCTAATACTGTTCGATTTAAAACTGCTTATCTTTATAACTCATGGCCACCAACTGATTCAACTCTTCAAGATCTGCAAATAGAGTTTTCTCCTCGTCTTCATTCATCACCTTATATTTATTCCAGTACGATGTCAAGAATTCATCTTCAGTTACCCCATTCACGTCTCTAGGTCTAGACACCATCCACAAGTGTTCCTTAGATCTCTTGTGCGATTCTCTATCGTCTTCCATCCGGGCCAATATTTGGCGCTTTGTAAGTAGTTGTGGATCAGCTTCCTTCTTCTGAACGCCTCCCTGAGACTTCTCGCCTAGTCTTATGTTGAACATCTCATCTTCCTCGATCAACTTACCACTACAGAGCTCCTTGTGCCTCAAGAGCCTCAACCTTTCGTACTGACTTTGCTTCTTTTTCTTTATTAACAAGTTCCACGTCGTTATAAGCGGCTCTTGTGTCTCTACTTCGTCGTCTTCGTTCACCTGAGGGAACTCTACATTCGCTATTATGTTCTCTTCGTCTTCCAAGGTGAAGGACTCATTGATGGAGTTGAACCTGATATCGTACTCTTCGAAGTTAAACTTCAACGTCTTGGAGATGCTCTTTAAGTTACAGTAGACATTGTACAAGCTCGAGCAGTTGGACCCCGGCAACGTCTGGAGCAACACCTTGGGCAACAACAGCTTCAAGGCAGTCACGTATGGGTAGTTGTACACGCTCTTGGGCTGCTCAGAGACGGTGTACGATTCGTGGACCAACACCTCTATAAACTGGAAGATCGTGGACTTGGTGTTGAGATCCACCTTCGGGTCGTCCACCACCTCAACGATCGTATGAACTAGATAGTCTTCCGACTGGTAGTATTTCAATGCAAAGTGAGCTCCTCGTATCAACGACTGCATAGACGGAGTCAAAGTCCTCAATATCTGGGAGAACTGTGTGCTTGTTTCGAACGAATCCATGATGCAGCTATTCTGGGGGCAACAGCGAAACGAATATGACTAGTTCGAACCTACAAATACTACAGAACAGCCCCTATTGAACAACCATCTGCTCTCCATCAACCACAAGTGCAGCACTGGAAACCTCACGCTCGCATATCCTGCTTACGTACGCGCTTACGTAAGAATCTTCGAAGAAAAATTTTTGATGAAGAAAAAAAAAAAGAAGCAAAACGGAGCAAGTCTGGCGGTGGGTTTCTCTTCACAAAACCTTTCGTAAACAGTCAAATATGGGTAAATCAGGTAAAGGAAAGGGAGGAAGAAATAGAAGAAGAGGAAAGAACGACAATGGTGGTCAAAAAAGAGAATTAATTTACAAGGAAGACGGCCAAGAGTACGCCCAAATCACCAAGATGCTTGGGAACGGTAGAATCGAAGTCTCCTGTTTCGATGGGATCAAGAGAATGGGACATATCAGAGGTAAATTGAGAAAGAAGGTCTGGATGGGTCAAGGTGACATCATCTTGGTCTCATTGAGAGATTTCGAAGACGAAAAGTGTGATGTAGTCCACAAGTACAACTCTGATGAAGCCAGAACCTTGAAGAATGTTGGAGAATTGCCAGAAAATGCTAAGATTAACGAGACTGATACCTTCGGAGCCGACGAAGACGAAGACGTCAACTTCGAGTTCGGTGCTGAAGACTCTGACGACGACGATGAAGACGATGACGAGTTGGATATCGACGATATTTAAATAGACCGAGAGCAACACCGGATGGCCAGCACAAGAGCTTGCCGAGCAGCTATGCCAGTACACAGCTACTTCAGCTACAGCTGCTTCGGCCACTACAGCTACCATAGCAGCTCGTGCCGCTAGGAGAATAGAACATGCGTGGAACAGGTGGGCATTACATGTATTTTAGTCTGGAAGCCTGACAAAGCTTCAGAGAACTAGCAATAGAGGTGAAGCACTATATAATATTCTTTAGTAATCTCTACAATGAAACAACATTTAAAAATACTTTCATGTTCTATGTAAAGGGATTCTCCCTATCCTTTTCTGTCAAAATGAGTCCTCACGTTCCTCTCACACCCTCGTTCTTCCCTCCGTCGTACTAATACACACACTGTTTTCATGGTTTTTCTCTCTCTTCGTGACATCGGTGGGCCATACTGTGGTCCCCTGTTGCATAAGGACCCTACCTCCTGTCATCGTCACTGCCCAACTCAAAGCTATCGAATCTCCTCAACCCCACGGTCTCCTCCTCGTGGTAGTCGTTCCTGTTGACCTGCATGGACCTTCTCATCGATGAGAAACCTCCTACACCGTTGTCTAGCGGTGCCATGTCCTTGCTGTTGTGAACTCCAAACAACTCTCTGTTTCTGCCTTCGTTTTCCTTTCTTGAAATGTTCAACAAGTAAACTCCACTAAAGATAATCAAGAACCCAATCAAGAGGGAAATCACATTGACAGCAGAGGCGGTGTTGAAACCTCTGAACAAGATGAACGAAGCACACAAAGTGAATGTGGTGAACGTGACATAGTACAATGGGTTGACAATAGACGTGTCGAACAGGTCCAAGGCCTTGTTGAAGTAGTTCATCTGCGTCACTATGCACAACACAACGATCAAGATAAACAAGTAAGTGGAGAGGTGAGTGAACTGATTGTTACCACCCATGGTCAACTTCAACGCAATTCCAAACGCCTTGATGGACATCACAGAGATGGACCCCACCAGCGAGCAGATAGAAATGTAGATCATAGGGTTGGTGCTACCGTACTTGGGAACAATCTTGTAGATCATAAACAACGCATACAACGCAACCATGAAACAGTAAAACAAGAACCCTGGTTTGGTAGCGTAGCCCAAGATTTCATCAACGGTCTCGATTTCCTTGTCAGGAGGAGCGTGCAAAACAATAATAACGGCACCCATGAGACAGATGGCACACCCCATCTTCCCTAAGGTTCCCAACTCTTCTTTCAAGAAGATGGCTGCCAAAACAGCTCCAATAATAACAGAAAGGGCCCCCAAGGGAGTGACCAAGATTGCAGGTGCAAACGTGTACGCAGCGAAGTTGGCAATTTCCCCGATGGCCATAGTGATGATCCCAGCCCACCAGATAGGATTCTGAAGGTACTCGCTGGCCTGAACTGACTCTCCACCGTTTCTGGCGGAAGCGTCCAAGAGACCCTTCTTGGTTATGATGAAAGAGGTTCCGATAGCCAATGATGAGGACATGGCCAACGCCAACCCTATATATTTATCGTCCACGACACTAGATAGCATGTCTGAAGTATGTCTGTAATGAAACGTGGATCAGTCTTGGGAAAGAAGTAAACTAAACTCTGCCAAAAATAAAAAAAAAAGAATTAGAAACACAAAACGTATCTAATTATCTCGCCTAGAAAATCAACAAGTCTCTTAATCAACTTAGCCAGTCTTACAGAATGAAAAGTGCTAAGTACTGCTATGTTGATTTCTTTTTCCTGACTTTGTTTTTTTTTTTATTTGCGTTTCTGGCGCATACCGCCTGGAAGGCGGTAACTTTAGCGGGCCATGGGCGCAGAAGAGCCCCCAAGAGGGAAAAAAGAGGGCCGCAATTAGGGAGCCGCTATTTTTAGAGCAGTCTGCTACTGAGGAGGAAAAACGATGAGGAATGCAGATTTTGACATGGTTGTGCATGGAAAGCAGTCAGTTCTGAGAGAGGTGCTTTTTGCAGTGCTTTTGGTCTTCCTGGCACATGTTTGACCGTATTTGTAGCTCTACTCTTACCGGCTTCTGGTGTCTCTCTGCTGGCCCTCTGCTGCCCCTCTGCAGGTCTTCTGCGTCGATTTAGGGGCTGCAGCTGAAAAATAGTGCCTAGTTGGGACGCGATTCTGATTCCGGTCGTGTTTTGGCTAAGTGCGTTTAACTTTTCTAGGAAAAATAGAGAGGCTGTGCCTGGCGATGTGCAGGTTGGTGCACGTGAGTGTGCAAGGGAATGTGCAGCCCAAGGTTAAGGTTAGGAGGCTAATACTGGCAGTCGTAGGCTTCAACTGGTCAAAGATATCGATCTGGGCCAAGAAACCGTTCATTCAGTGATATTACGGCCAGGAAGTACTAACTAGGTGTTTTTTTTTTCTGTTTTAGTTTTCTTTAGGAAGGGTCTGTTTAACGTGCATTCTTTTGAGATTATAGTACACTCAACACCCGCTGTATATTCATCATCCGCTGGGCATTACAGTCATTTATTGAAAGATAGATGGCTGCAAAACTGGACTGTGTGCCCTGCAAGGGTATTGACTTTGGTAGCAGGTCTGGGTTTAGATGAACCTGCTATTCTGTGCCCGGACCTCCTCTCTGTGTCAGCTAAGCAAACCACTGAAAATGGCTGCGAAAAGTAAATGGTTGCACAGGGTGTAGCCCCACCTTCCCTTTCTAACCCTATTCCAACCAGTATTTGCTATAAGGGGCACTCTATGATCAAAGTGAAGCCAATTACCCCGAATGCTATCCTATGGTACGCTTTTAATTCTGTGCCTGAATTCCGAGTGGTAAAAGACCATACCATTAACTTCTACGAGCATCAGAGATGGACAACATCCACAAAGGGCGATTTCAAAAGCTTTGCGCTTTCCCTTAGAAGCGACTCGACGGTTATCAGATGCACTACACATTCCCTAAGAAGAAGCACTCTACTAATTCAAAGTCTTGCACGCTCCATTCAAAAGAATTCGATAAATATCCAGAGTCTTCACTTCCCGGTGAGCCTTCAAACGTTGTGGTTGATTTCCCACACAACTACATTATTGGGAACATCCATGTACCATTACCATATCACATTCAAGGGTTACAACATAGGCTATTCACTTGCAAGTCTCTCGGCAATTTTGACGTACTCACTAATACTCTATCGAAAGCTTATTGCACTTCCCCACTTGACTTTGTCCATATTGAATTCTGAGAATACCCACTTGCTAATAATGGCATTCCTTACGGCTACTAGTGCCAGGAACTTTTTGAGGTTGGTATCATTTTCAATATACCTGTTCATGAATTTAACCAACCACTTTGCTGGAGGTAATCAAAAGTTGCATTTAAATCCATCGTTGGTTACTTTCGAATATCCACTACTCTTGGCGGCTGCATACTCTGAAATGATAATGTGCACTAGTGAACTTATAGACGCTCTACTTAATAGAGTTTCGCATAAAGTTATCTTTTACTCAATATTTATTTCATTGAGGTTGGCATCTTCAGAATACTTCTATTCCTCTTTCAGTGGCATTTCATGGATATGTATGAAAACGCTAAACGAAATCAAGAGTCAATATTCTAAGAGATCGATAACAAGCGAAATAAAAGGAGCAGAAAAGTCTGAAATACATCGGGTTGAAGTAATGTGTCCTCAGAAGAAGATTTTGGAGAATAGCCAAATTGATGATGATTTCCAATACATTTTTGAAGTGTATTAGTCTATTTTATTTAAAGTCTACCTGAAATATAAAATTGCTCTATTAGTTTTTGAATTCCTCTTTCATTTCCTGTAATCTTTCCCACCCCTCTGAGTCTTCCCACATAGCTTTTCCCTTGGACAATAATGATCTTACTGTTGATCTAGATTTGTATTTCCAATCTTTACAAACGACGTCTCCAGCACCATGTTTACCAGGGAGTTCACCAAGTGATTCGTATGCTGCAATCAAATCAGAACAAGCTTCAACAGCTTCATTCCATGCAACTTCGTCAATTTCCAACTCCGGTCTGTGAGTGACAGCTCTGAATGCCTTTTCATGGCACTCTAGCGCAACCCATGGCCTTTTCCTCCATAATTCAACCTTAGCCACAATCCTCCAGCATCTAGCAGACGTAGTAATGACATTAGGAAGTAATACACATACAAAGTCAATACATGATGACTGATAGTAAGTCAATGTTTGATCGTCGCCAGTTGGATATTCTGTTGCGACCAATATATCAACAAGCTTTTCCACCACTGGTATATCTATGGAACCTTCACCTGAATTGTCCCTCTTAATATTGATTAACTCCCTACAAGCAATTAACACATCACTCCACTCATTCAATTTAGCAGCAACAATCAAGTAATTTTCATAAATTCTCCAAGATTGTTTAGAATCACCTTGACACCTGATAGCCTTCTTTAAAGCATTGAACGCTGGTCTGGTTTTGTCTGTTCTTAATAAAGCAGATGCCAAATTAGACCAAGCATGAGAATTTGTCTCGTCCAATGAGACACACCTTGTGAAAGCTTCAGATGCTAAGTTGTATTGCTGACTCTCCAATCCACAGCATCCATAGAAGAACCAATTTTCATAATTCAAAGGATTTGCAGTCAAACATACGTTCATATGCTTAATTGCTAACTCAATGTTTGGTTTCAAACCAGAATCTCTGGGAGGATTATAGTAATAATGCGATAAGGAGCCTTGTGCCTTGTAATATTTGCCGACTTCCCACGCCTTTTCCCACATTGAAGGATCTTGTCTTATATCTCCAAGAATTGAAATAGCTCTTGCATCCTTTGGATTCACTTCCAATCTTTCCAATATTAACTTTTCAGCTTCACCCTCTTCACCAACTGCTGCATAACACAATGCAGCTTCACAAACCATATTCAATCTTAAATAAATCTCAACTGCAGATCTTAATACACCCAAACTCATATACTTTTCTGCCAATTTAGCATCCATCGTCCACTGAGGCATCAATGGTAATTGATGAATAAATCTTAGTCTGAAGGAGGCTGGCAATGATCCAGTACTGTTATTTGCAGATTCATCTTCCATGGCTTGGGGGATAATTCTTGTTTTAATTTTAATGCCCATTTCTTCCACTAATGATGTCATTTGCAATATACCTCTTTCAATTGTACGTGCTTTAGTGGTTTCTAATATAGATCTTTCCCATAATGCTCTAGAAAAGATAGACCAATTAGTCTGTTTGGAACTAGTGTACAACGCTCTACTAACTAAAGCAATTAATTCTTCATCCACCATGGAGTTTCCGGATGGAGATGTCTGCCTCAAAGTAGTTAATCTCAAAAGAAGCTGTAAGTTATCTAAATCTGAGAGTCCTGGTTGGTTATTTGGATCCAAACTTCTTAATTCTTCTGGGATATTCTCAGTTCTGAATGCTATTGGTAGGAGCTTTTCTTCACTATCACTAGCTGCACTTTGCAGGCCATCATCTGCAAAACTGTCAAGCTTGATCCTTTTCTTGTCAGAATCTTCTTCCTTGAATTCAAGATCCTCCAAGGATTCATATTGTGGTTTTTCCAATAACAAGTCTGAGTCCAAAGCAAAGCTTTCAGGGTTTTCCTTTCCGTCTTCCTCAGTTCTCGTGACACTAAACAACTTTGATTCTTGGCTCTTTGCTAACACAATTAAGGCAGAAGTGTGATATTTTTGGAACTTGGTTCTCTTTGCCTTTGCACCAGACAAAATGAACTGGAAATTAGAAAGCTTACGGGCCTTTCCAAGCAATGGGATGGATAAATGCTCAGTCTGGTTATGAATACCAGTTCTGGCACATTCCAAATAGTAGATCATTTGAACAGTCCTCTGTAATTCTGCGTTTCCATCTATAGCTGGGGACAAACAGTTAGATACTGAAGGATTTAACAACAAGGACGATACAGATGATAAAATACTGGCAGGTTCAAAGAGAAGCGAGATGTGAACCTGGAGAGCTCTGGCCATCCACCATTGCACTGAAGCCTTTAAAGCTGCCGAGTTCGAAGTTTCAGCTGAGCAGTTATTATTATTACTGTAGTAGTCGATCAATTCATCTGTCTTCAACTCACTATCAAGTATTGATGAAGTTACCTTCGTTAGCCTCTCAAATATCAACTCAGCAACGATAAAGTAAATAGCACCCTCCATTAATTCGTACGTTTGTTGACCTGAGATGTTCAAAATCTGAATGGATTCTAGCTGTATCATCTTTACGTCTACACCAGGGAAGAATTCTTCACTTGAATTGTGCTCAAGAGCTGGCCCAGTGAAATTAATTTGAATGAAGGTTTGTAAAAACGCAATTGCAACAAGATGCAAATGGAAGTTTGCAAGTTCTTCCAGATGGCACTTTTCGGTGAAGTTTTCGTCTATAACGTTGACATAATCTTTCAATACTGCTAATAAATCATTTTTAGGGTAAACGTGTAAAGAGTCTTTTGCTTTCGGACTAAAAAGGAGATCCGAGTATCTTTTAAGCACTTCTGGATATTGGCCCTGGAGCAAAAGGCGAACAGGTTCTTTGAAATCGTCAGAAAGCCCTTCCCCTTCGAAATTTTCTACAGGAAGAGAAATTACAAGTTGAGAAAGAAGCACTCTAAGATCTTTTTCCGAGATACTCATATTCCTTACGTTATTTGCTTACTAACTTGGTCTCTGAAGGTTGTTGCAATTTTTTTTGAAGCTCATCATGAAAAATTATGATGCACTATATGTTGGTACTGCATATAGTGAGAAATCGAAGCTTCTAAGAAGGTAAGCATTTGCACCCAAGGCCAATTATGTAATCAATATAAATAGTACTATTAAGTTTGAATATAGGTATATACATATATATATCTTTATGTGTACATGTGCTTATGTACGTGTGCTTATGTGCGTGTGTAAATATGTATACGTGTTTATGTCTATTTATGCAACGGATCTTCTACGAATTGGAGTGGAAAAGTGACATTCTTTTTTTGGAAGTGCTCGTATCTTTGCTTCCTGAACCAGAAGTACTTCCACTTCCACTTCCACCTCCACTCACACTACTACCACCTCCATGCTTGGTGTCAGCGTCAGAACTATCAGATCCAGCCCTTTCAGATCTTTCAGATCGTTTGATTTCTCCCGATCTGCGTTCTCTCTCTCCTCCACTTCTTCGGGGTTTAGGATTCTTAAGAGAGTGTCTAATCGATAGTCTATTTAACTTAGAACTATTTTCTGGGTTTTCGTCGTCAGATGCCCAATCGATAACCTCTTCTTGGAAATTTATGTTGTTTGGTATGTTAACTCCAGATGATATTCTTTTCTTAAACCTAGGCTCATTATTATTCTGCTTTATTCCAAACTTTTCCTCTTCATTTAAATTCAAGTCAAGTAGTGATTCGCCCTGGCTCTCATTCTTATACACCTTATGAGGGTTTAATGCTGGAGTGGAGGCCGAAGATGAAGACTCGAGTCCCACCTCCAAATCAATCAAATTGATCTGATCGCTAATGTTCCTGATATGATCTACATTATTCGAGACTGCCTTCAGAGCTTCCTGGTTATTCTTTTCAGGAGAAGATGACAAAAGTAAAGAATCTGCAGGATACGAATAGTGAGCAATGGGCTGAGAGTTTTTGGGTCTTTGATTAACGAGTGAGGCGTTTCCGTTTGAAGGCTCTACACCATTAACCATAAATGGTTGGAAACCTGGATTCGACTGCGAGGTACCAATATGAGGTGGCACGATATGTGGAGAAAATACTTGTTCCGTTTGAGCTTTCTCTTGGAGAGGCTTCTGTCTAAATTCACCCCAAGGGTTTCCACTCTTTTTTTCCAGCATATTTTTTGAATAGTTCTCAATCAATTCAGGTTCTTTTTGGAATACCTTCTCGGTTTGAGTTGGGAAAGGGTTGTTGTTCACAACTGCTCTCGTAGAAGATTCTTCTTGCTGAGGTATACTGGGCAATGCTTTGATGTTATCTTTCTCTAACTTAGATGGTTGTTCCTGTTGCTGTTTTTGGTTCAGGGTTGGGATCTCGGGAGCTCCATCAGTATTCTTCTTCCCATGATCATCGACAAATTTACCGTCAGCAATTTCATCTGGTAAAGTTTCAGGGAATTGATTCTCAAATTCAATTAAGTCATTGGCATCAAGTAAATTACTTGTATCTAAGCTCTGATCTGCTTCAGCATTATCATCATCATCATCACTACTATCTTTCTCTTTAGTTGAAGTGATTAGATCAGCTCCAAAAGATGACTCTGCAACATCTTTTATCTTATGAGATTCATCTTTGGGTTTCGCCAAAGAAGCGTTAATATCTTCTCTAGATTTTGAATGATGCTGACTTCTGTCCGATTTAGAGCTTTGACGAGTGGGTGCAACCGAAAGCTGGTTCAAATCATCCTCAGTAGCTATTGAACTTGATCCGGAAATTCCTGTTCCGAAAATATCACTCACCAACTTTTCTGTATCTCCATCAATACTTTTAGTGGTAACATGCTTTTCCCAAGCTTCCTTCTTTTCTAATTCTCCAGGCTCTGAGGATTTTCTGCTTTTAGAGCGTGACAACGAGTATTGCAGATCGTGAGTTTTGTTCGCTGCTAATTGCTGGGGCGAATTCTCATAATACGGAACAGACAGATTAGGAGGTTGTTGTTGAGGCTGTTGTTGAGGCTGTTGTTGACTTTGGGGCCGGTGCTGCTGCTGTTGCTGTGGTTGTTGTTGTTGATAATAAGATTGTTGATATTGTTGCTGCTGCTGGAAGTATTGCTGTTGTTGATATTGGAACTTACTGATTTCATACTGGTATAGTTGATGCTGGTAATTATAAGCGTTTTGTTGCTCTGGAGTGAGCTTTTGGATTTCTGCAACACTCAAGACTTGGGGTGGTGGAATCGTTGGAGGTATTGGAGCCTTCATTTGTGGCGGAGCCGGCTGCACTGGTACTTGGGACGCAGATCTTGAAGTTTGGTTGGCTTGAATTTTAGCTTGAGGATCAACACTCAAGCTTTCGAGTGACGGGTACCTTTCTTCGACATCATCCAAATTCTCAAACTCACCTTGAATTTCTAAACTTGAGCGATTAGAGCCCCTTGACACAGGAGCTAACTTCTCAGACGAATTGGTTTGGGAGTATGTCGGTAATCTGGATGGAATTTGAAGCTGGTTGGTAGATTGGGCAGTTGCTGGACCAGCTCCCGGTTCAGATGCTCCAGGTAATACTTGTTGAGCATTTTGAACGTTGACATTACTTGTTGTTCTGGAAATGCTCGATGATTGTTGTTGCTGTTGCTGTTGTTGTTGTTGATGTTGTTGTTTAGCAACTTGATATGCGTGCAATGCCTTAAAGTTATATGATCCGACATTATAAATGTCTTTGATTCGAAGATCATTGAACTCCACGCCAATCATCTTGCATATCAACATTATGACTTGCACTATATTTGGTCTGAATAATGGATTTTCTTGCAACATTATTATAATCAAATTCATTAAATCACCAGAATAGACTGGCTTAGGAGGAAATTGGAATGAAGCATGTAAAATAGCAATGTCTCCATTGGCTTCAAACGGAGTAGTATAGTAGCATAATTTGTATAAAAAGCAACCAAAAGCCCAGATATCCGCTTTTTCATTAATGGGGAAACCTCTGTATAAATCGATCATTTCTGGTGATCTGTATTGGGGTGTTGTCTGATACAAAATGTCATGACTTATCGTTTGGAATTCCTGAGGGTTTGTTGGAGCCATTATTGGGCCTGAAGTGGAACCGAAATCGCATAACTTAAATCTATGTTTAGCGTCGATCAAAACGTTCTCAATCTTAATGTCCCTATGAATCAAGTGGATGGTATGCATTTCGTATATCCCAATGGATATGTCCAAGATAATCTGTAAAATTTCCTGTTCAGTCAACTTTGTTTTTATCTTAGCATTCATATAGTCGAGCAATGACTTATTCGGGCACAATTCCATAAGCACAAGAACTTGATAGGTACCATTATCCAACCTTTCGGCATGCGAGTCGTAGTACCTTACTATATTTCTACCATGTGCCAAGGTCTTCATCACATCCACTTCCTTTCGAAGCTGGTCCAAACCCGGCTTATCGGGTACAATGACTCTCTTCAAACATGCTATATCTGAACCATTTTCAGGAGGCTCAATCTGAACTTTGTATATGTGTGCAAACCCACCCTCTGATAGGTATTTTAATACTGTCACCTGGTGGCTCCCTACCGGCAATTGAGTACCTTCGGGTAATTTTGGAAAGTTTCCCATTCCTCCTCAGTGTGATCAGGTCAATTCTCTGACTAATGTACTTCTGTATAGATTTTAGGCGTATCTATATTATATCTGGACACTACAAAAGATAATAAAAGACGCTATGTAAACCGACTAAGGTACTGCGATCAACCAATGGCGGGGGCGTAACTTTTGTATGATCGTGTACTCTTTGGTGGAAGTGCAGGAACAAGGTTTATCTCTCCTATTCTATTGAATTGTGTATTCAAATGTGTAACACCCAGCTGCAAAGTGTAATGAAACAATCTTTTCAAGTGCGAATTTACTTACTCTACGAGCTCCTGAACGTTTAACTTTGGTTCTATGTATTTAGAAAGGGTGAGAGGTGCTCGAACTTGATCTATTCGTTAAACAAAAATTAAAGTTGCCCTCCTTTAGGCTAAAAAAAATAAAAAAAAAAAAAATAAATAAATAAAAATATTTTGGTGAGCTGCTCCATCTACGTCATACAAGAATGTTGGAACGTTTAGCGAAGCGCTAGTGGAAAGCACCAGGTGCATCATTGGTGGGACTTAAACACTATTTTAGTCGGCAAGAGTAGATTAAATGTCTTCCAATATGTATTTTCCATTTCACTTTGATCGGAATGAAGACAATATGGTTGGACCACTGTTGTTCTAGATGATATTTCACTGTTCATCGGTAGGACTGCGGTCCATCGAATTGCATATTGAATGATCCACGAATCCGCATAGGACTTGACCTAGATACTATTTTACTCGGCCAGTGCAGTTTTAAAGCTCTTGAAATAACTTTTAGACATTTGAACTCGCTATAGGAAACGTGTGAAATACAATCTCGAATACAATCTCGGTAGGACTGTAGTCCGCTACCACATGGCACATTTGATCTGAATAATATTTTGTTCGATAGGACTGCGATCCACTACCAAACTGCGTATTTATGATCTATGAATTCGCCCAGGACTCGATCTGAATAATATTTGACTCAACAAGTGTAGTTTTAAAACTCTTGTAACAACTTTTCCATCTCACTGTAGGAAAAGGGTATAAAGACAATCTCTGTTCCACTGTCATCCTTTACCAAATTGCACATTTTATGTTCCATGAATTCGCTTAGGATAGTTCTAAAACTGATTTCGTTTGAGGTGATGAACTCCTCTAAACATGCATTGTAGAAACTCTTAAACTCTATTCCGAGTTTTATTGTACCCTTCAAGATATTTCTAGCTGCGTTGCTTCCTGGTTGTTCCTTCATAACCGCCAATTGCTTTGTCAATAAGACCCTGTACAAATTCTTTGCATTCATGGTTAATGAACTCAAAACATATTTGGCACCCTTGTTTCCATTGTGCTTGGTGGATCTACCCATGCTTAAGATATCTTTGAAAGAAACCTCAGTATTGAAAGAGTCATATGTGGTAAGATCATGGAATATGAAGTTGAAATTCTTTAACTTGTATAAATCCCACAATAATGATACATTGATGTTGTCAGACGACGAGATCAACCATATTTCTGGAATGGAACAAAGCTGCGAGAGCAAACTTTGTGTCTTCTCGTCTCTTAAACCTGGCCCGTCAATACTATGTATTGCTAATATCACCTTGGGGGAAATCTTCTTGGAGCTGGTTCCTCTCTTGCTTTCAATGTAATTCACCAAAAATGGTACAGTTTCCAGCACATGCTTAGGGAACCTAATATTATCCTTCTTCCTTTTTTCTTGTGGGATAAATACTGATACAATGTCACCAACAATCTGCTTAAATTTCACTGCAGGGTTATATCCATTAACTACCAATACCTGGGGCTCATTAGTTCTATCCCAGCAATCTTCGTACCACTTGAAAAAGAAATCTTCCAAGAATGAAAGCATTAATTCTCGCTTGGAACCTGTTCCATAGAAGTTCAAGTTGAACCCTTGCGATAATTCAAAGCACCACTGGTGGTATAGCAAGGTGTGCAACTTGTACAAAATCTTCTTCTCATTATTCTGAAATAGTTGTCCTAGCTTCACGTATGGAATAAACTCTGAGTATTCTAGTGGGGGAGCAAATTGAGAGAGTGAATTTCCACTGGCCCTACTTCTAACTGAATGCTGCTCAAAGTAGCCTTCTGTACCTTCCATAAAAATGGCTCCATCGTCCGCTAACCTGAAGTGTTTGATATCCGCCATTGGTTTTATATATTTATTAATAAAGTCTTCATCCTGGATTGTACCGTCTACATTTACTTTCGGTATAGGCATCGGTTCGAACTTCTTTGCAAATGAATTGTCATCCGCCTCCTTTCCATCAATCTTCCTGGAGATACCACTTATTATAGGAGCAGTGGTGTTTACATCAGTGCTGATCGAGCCTAAAGTTTGAGAGAAAATATCGAAGTCGTCGTCACCATCAGAGTCATCATTAAAAGCTCTTCCTCCCCTTTGGCTTTGTTTCTTCACTGGAGACTTATTCTCCTGAAAAAACTCTTCATCATCCATGTGAAAAATACTCTTAATTTTCCCAATCAATTCAGTAGCCTTACTGGGTCTACCAACCTTTCTCTTCGGTGTAGGAGAAGGTGAAGGTGATGCATCTGACTGAAATACCTTGGATGGTGATGTTTTAGGTGTAGATCTTGTTCTAGTCCTCTTCGCTGGCTGGATGCTCTCGATTTTTCTTCTTCTCTTTGGACGACTATACTCATCATCTGAGTCGTCAGAGAGTTCTAACTCATTGTCTGATGACTCTAAGTGCACTATGGCGTCATCGTCATCATCTCCCTCGTCGTCATTTATTTCTACAAGCACTTTCCTTCTAGTGATACTCCTTTTTGGCTTTACCTTTACTTCGGTCAAGTCTTCTTCGAACTCTACGTCACTTCCGTACGCGATTTCGGTATCACCATCTTCGTTTCTTGATTGCTTGATAATAGCCTCTGCTAACTTATCATCTTGGTAGTTCAAATACTCGTTGTCTTCATCAAAATCGCCGTCTTCTTCGTCACCTATCATAAGTTTCGCATATGCCTTGGAATTCACAATGGCCCGCTTCTTAGCTGATTGGTCCAACTGAGAGCTTGATCTCTTCAGAGGCGACGCCAATCCTGCCCTGCCACTCGGTGTCTTCACAGGAGATAGAACTACACTCGTAGAAGGTGACTGCGGTCTCAATTGAACGCTCATAATACCCCTTCTGCTCGGTGACTTCAACGGAGACCTTGCGACTGATTCACGCGAGAACGACATAACCCCATGCCTCCTCTTAGAGGGTGTAGCAAATATAGGAGACTGAATTGCGTCATAAAAGTCATTCTCCTTTATTGGAGAGCTCATCTGGTAGATAAATAGAACGAAAGAACTGACCTCTTACCTCTCGGTCACTGCTTTGGTCGAATCAACAATTTGCAACATCTTCAACCTGGAGAACTGAAAAACTCGAGCTTCCAAATTGTGAATTTCCTGCATATAGCCCCGATGATATGATCGTTAACTAGCTGGGCATGGCTATAGTGAAAAAAAATCTACTGTGAATGATGATGGTTCATCGCTAGGAGTCCATATCGAGAAAATTAGTAAGGTATAGCTTGTAGAACTTGTAGAACTTTGATAGTGAGCCGTCATATAGTGGGATAATCTCGAAACTTTTATATTAATCACACATTTACTGGAACATGTTGTCGTTTTGTCCAAACTGTGCTAACATGCTTCTCATCTCACAAGCAGATGATGGCTGCAATAGATTTTACTGCCCCACCTGTCCCTATGAATTTAAAATAAATGGATTCCAAATGTATGATAGGAAGATGCTCTCGAGAAAGGAAGTAGACGATGTTTTGGGAGGAGATGGAGCTTGGGACTTGGTCGATCAGACTGCTGCCCAGTGCCCCATCGATTCGTGCGGTGGTGATAAGGCATATTTTTTCCAGTTACAGATCAGATCTGCGGATGAACCAATGACCACATTCTACAAATGTGTTAAATGTTCACACCAATGGAGAGAAAATTAGAGGAAGAAAGAGAGAAATAGAAAAGAGTTACCTACCACCTTCAAGGCTGCATATAAGTTTGAAATAATTTAAACTTCCCCAATAAATACGACCCTTTAGGGTCCGATATTATTTGTAACATAGAGATTAATAAATAGCATTACATTCAGTATCTATCGTAGTTTGCATTGACTGTATCATCGTAGTTTGTTTGTCATCGCATTGCATTCACCAGACTAGCGTAGTTAGTTTAGTATTATGTTTGTTTTGCTCTATATATATACCGCTCCTCAGTTCCTGTTAGCCTGGACTACTTTTTTCCTTCTCTGGGTACACCGATTTGAGTCCCATTCCAAGCCATGACATCGGATTAGCCTGCAAAGTGACACTCACTGTACTAATTGCTTCATCGTTGTCTGTCACTTCTTTTTTCAAGGGCATTCTCCTTTCAGTCTCTATTTCCTCTTTAGGCTCAACTTCAGCATCAAACTCTAGACTGGAAGAACCTTTCTTACAATGATCTTCAGAGACCAGAACCAGAAACGAAAATTTCATGGAAGTTGGTACTCCAGTACTCTGTCTTTTATGGTTCTGTGTATCATCATCATCTAATGCTGCAGAAGAAAGCCTTTTTAGCACTAAATAGTCTCCAACCTCAATGAGTTGGGATGGAACCCCGAGAGTTTCTTTTTCTTCTTCGTCTTCTTCTCCTTCGTCAATATCGGTTTCAACGTCTGATTGAATTTTCTCAATCTCACTGCTTGGCACATGGCTAAAACTTTCTTCCATGCTGTTACTTTCCTTGTCGTAGTTGTAACCATCCAAGCCCCCCAACTTAATTGTGCTATAAGCTGTAGTTTCTTCATGAAGTGCATCTTCATTGAAATCTCTTTGAAATTCAAAGCCCTTGCCTTTGTCAACATCTAAGTTTCTGTACAACTTCTGAAGGTCTTGAATTATAGTCTTGTAGGCTCTCTCCCCTCTACCGATTATAATGTTTTGAAGATGATAATCTTTCCTCCTAGCGAGGTCACATTTCCTATCGTCTTCAGAATAATCTGGGTCTCTAAACTGAGACGTCCAATGCTGCCCTCTGATGTTCAATGTGAAAGCACTTCCACTATCTTTTCTGGTATATTTCAAGTAATCGGCTGCAATACCCATTTCACTTTGGCATTCCAAGAAATTCCACCGATTGATAATCTTAACTGGTCGCTCACGAACTTCATTCGAAGGTAATCCCCAATCTATTAATTTCATAGTATCATATTTGAACTCCAGAGGCATAGATGGTTGCTTGGAATTACAATATTTCCCAAACAATCTTGACATTTGCACCCCCAACTTCCAAGACTCTTTGGAGTCTACGCATGGATAAATCTGTTTCGGTTCAAAGCACTTAATAAGATCACAGCACTCCATATACGATGAATGTCTTGAAAAGATTAATTTAATTTCATTGGAAAGCAATTCATTTTGGCCCTTAGGTAATATCCACTTACGCTTACGAAACTGATATATTTTGTTACCCTTCTTGGTGACTGCTACTAACGTTAAGTCCTTTTCCATCTCCTCATCTTCTATATTATCCAACAGAATAGGACAGAATACACCAGCAAAATCGACAGCATTGAAATTTATACACTGTCGTATCAGCACATTGAATCGCAGAGTAGATTCTTTGGAACAAGTAGAATTAAACTCACAAGCATGGAATGAACAATTTTCGTTTTCCTTTGCTATAATCTCTTCGTAGGCACCACCTAGCACCTTCAACCTACTCTTCAATGCCTCACTTAAATGCAATCTTGAATTAAAGCTTTTACAGATATTCAACCAAGCCAATTCAAATCCAAGGATAAAGTCTTTAAAGAAAAAGCAAATTTCGGGATCGTTCATGGGATAGGACTTTAACAACAGTATAGCAATGTTAATACCATCATTATTATTTAGCATTTCTATGAATGGCTCCCCTCTGTAGCCAAACGTTGTGTCAAGGTATATATTATCTAATTGTTTCTGCTTCAACTTAGAAGTATACGGCAATAGATACGGATTACTATTCTTCAAACTTTCAAGCCACCATGTTTCAGCTCTCAAATCACCTGTACAAAGCACCGACTTACCAGCTTCAGTCTCAACTAAGAACATGACTGCACCAGGGCAGTGGTTTGCGGAGATCAAGGTCAAGGTGACCACTTGACCACCAACAAAAAGCTCATAATTTTGATTTAGATCCAAGGCTCTTACGTAATTGATATTGTGGCTATACTTGCTCTTTAGTTTCAATAAATCTTTAGTAATTTGAGAGCAATATATAGTACCAGAGAAGTTTATGTTTTCCAATCCCACCAAGTGATCTGCATGGCAATGCGTTAGCAAGAATACAGATGCACCATTGTTAAATCTGTCAAGCCCCACTCCAGGAACTTCGTCAAGAAGACCATTGAAGGAGGAACCACTCATTTCTGAGGAGTCTGACCTAATATCCAGATATGCGTAATTACAGCAAAAATATGGCTGCTCTCGCCAGGTAGTTTTAGTTAAATACGATGCTTGATCTGATCTAAACCTTATTTTTCATTCTTGACTCTTACGCGCGATAGGATTCTTCATACTTAAGATGCCTAGTGGGGTAACACTAGTCTAGAACATAGCTAGTTTGATTCTATACAGGCAAGTAGGAGGTTGTGCTGCTATATATTGGTGTATGTAATTAAGTATATGAGTACCGGCGTATATTGCGATTAGTGGTGGTGGTAGTGGCTCGGCTTCTGCTAAATCTTGAAACTGCTATATATCGGTTACAATCTGCATAGCATCCAGGGCTTTTTAAAGTAAGATTCCATAGTACTCTGCTCTCTTGTACTGCATCAGCAATTGCTCCCACTGCACTATAAACCTGTCAGATATTGGAAGAAGCAATTTTCCAGAAAGACTTAACAGATTAACTCTAGCCAAGCTTTCAATGTATATTATTCTCGTATTAGCTAACCCTAAAAATCTCAATCCAAATAAGATGTATGCTAATGGAACGCTAGTTCCTGGGCCGTTAAGCAAAAGTACGGAGGGAAGGTTGGGTAAAGTATATACTGCCTGAAACGTATAGTAAAACGATAACAAAGTATTTTTGATTGACAGGGTTATTGGTTCGCCTACACTCCTTGCTCTATGAAGGCTCAAAAAGGATGCGCTATATATACTGCCACTCAAGTGGTCTTCTTCGTACGTTTTACACTTCAATATAGACTTAGAATCGCCTGAAGACGTGACCCAAGTACGTGAAAATTCATTCAAATCTACATTTTCAAGAATTCTTATCATTTCTCCCGTGTGTCCACCAGATCCAAGTAATACCATTACGTTACTGCCCTTACAATCTTTCGGTAATATTTCCAGGAACCCAACAGTGGCATCTGCATTGAGTATTGGTAAAATCGATAATAGCCTTATGGCTAAAACGAAAAATGGCAATAGCCCTATTGCCACTTTTAACACTAATTTAGTCTCGGAATTCATATCCCAGTATCTACGCAGAAGAATTGTGCAATACAAGAGAAGTAAGTCACCAACATGAACTTTCGAACTACGTTTTTATGATTTTTTTGGCGTGGGCGCTGACCGCGCTGAACTTAAAATCTGAGAGAAGTCTACTGCTGCACTTCTGGTGGTAATCCCTGCTTAGTAGTATTAATTGGCGTGTATTTACTATATTATGATGAAGTTCTATTGAACGACGCATATGTACTATGTTACAATGAAGTTTGGAGTTTAAGCTTCTCTCTTATATATTACAATTCGAAGTCAGTACTCAAAGTTTTGTACTTGGTATCTTCGTTCTTCGCTTTCCTGCCTACAGCTTGGCTCTTTCTTTCATTCACCTTCCTGGCTCCATTACTGCTACTACTACTGCTGTTGCTGCTGCTCTCCAATCTACTGGTCTTCTCGAATTTCTTATCCTTCTCCGCCAATTGCTTTAATACTTTGGTGACCACTAAGCTCAACTTACTGTGTTCTTCCTTAGTTACACCAAGTGGTTTTGGTTTTCCCCAGCATACTCGAGTTGGGTATTTCCCATCAAGTACTAGTATTCCTGGGGTAGCCTTGTTCTTATTGCGGCCCACTAGGTTTATTTCACTGGCAAATGCTTCTGCACTCTTTCTATCTATAAAAGTAATAAACCCAGCTTTAGCCCGGTGTACTATTGTCAAGTTTTTCACTTTCCCAAATTTTTGAATGTACTCATTTATCACATACTGAGGAAGATCATCATTGATTCCAAAAATAAAGAACGATGTCACACTTTCGTCAGCAGGTGGTGGTGTAATAACTCCATTAAATGGGAGTTTTGACAAAATTTTAGAAATATCTACGTTTTTTAAATCCTTTATATTGGCACTACTGTGTTCCCTCCTATCACTCTTTGAGGTTAAAAACTTTGGGCTCGATTCGTTTAACTTTTGAGAGAGCTTAGTCAAGATATCTCTAGCAGCTTCCTGGTTTCTACTACTCTCATCTTCTTCTTCCTGGGATTTAAATTTCGATTCCAATTTATCGGCCATTATTGCCTTAACCTCCTTGTTTTTGGTCGCAGTTAATATTGGTGTACCATTTGAGATCCCAGCCATCTTAAGTGCAGCATCACGAACATCCAAAGGGATTCCGTAAGTAATATCGAACATACAAGACTGACAACAATTTCGCGCTCTTGCACAAGTGAGACATATTATTGTTTTGGAGTGCTTCTTGACAGATATAGAGGGCTTCCACATGTACACATTGAATGGTCTACTACAAGTTTTACACTCTGCCCCATTATTTTGTTTTAACATCTTAACATTTCTGTCTGTGCCTAGACACCTCTCACATATATCAGGGTACTCGTCCACTTCTTCACCACTTTTGAAGTTAACACTGCTCATTGTCGGTTGATTATTAGTACCGTTACCAAAAATACGAAAGACACATACAAGATAGCATGTATATTTTCGTTATTGTACTTACTAATGGTATAAACCCAGAGATTTTCATATAGACATGCTAAATTACATGCAGGATGTGATGATATACATTATATGCGATGAGATCCTCCAGTGGCTTCTCAAGAGGATGTCTGAATAGGTAACAGGCTACAATAATACAAGGTTCATAAGTGTGCAAGACTTTCTACAAATCTACTGGTTTAGGTTTTTCTTTCCGATGAAGTATTTATTGTTGGTTACTCGTGCTCATTATTTACTATTCATTATTCATTATTCATTCTTTCATTCTTCTCTAGTTAGTATTAAATTTTTGGAAAATTGAAATTTTTCAAACAATCAAGATCTCAGGGTTAAAAAGCTCTGATAATTTTTGTTCCACATGGTGATTCAGGTGAAGAAATTCGTTGTATTTGATTATTGATTCATCAGCGAAATTGATTTAGTTCGAATATTGACATAAAAAACATACACTTTATAGGTTTTAAACCATTTTCCACTACTGTTACTTGATAAGCACAAGTTTTAAATTGTAAAAAAAAAATTCTTCAGTGATTTTTTATATGAGAATGTTGAAAATTTGGGCTCTCTTACCCGGACTTGTGTAGTACACAACTTCCGCTTTAGGGTTTTTGTTAGCCAAGTGCTGCATTTCTCTCCAGCTGGTTGGGGTTTGCAGCTATTGCTTCGTTTGTTGCCTATGTCTACAATTGTCTATATACAGATTAGCATATCCATATGTAAAGAATGAGTTTTCAACTGCTCAAACTTTAATGTGAACTTTTTCATCTTTTCAAGTGTGGAATTTGCAGCTATCGCTGTGTATATTCATGTCTATGTCTATAATTTCTATTTACAGGTTAGCATATCCTTAAGTAAAGGATGAATATTCCGCTGCTCAAGCTTTAATTCGAACTTATTCACTTCTTCCAGTTCAGTAAGATCTAACTCTTTAAGCAAGTTCAAGTTCGATATGAGTTTGTACATGGCTGTGTATGCGAACTCACTTCTTGTCCAACCAATATACCCATCTGAACCTTTAGTGTTGATGAATTCATTGACAACTTCAAAGTCTCTTCTCATAGCAGATTTCATTCTTATAACAGACTCAGGCAGAAGAGGTAATTGCCTTACTATGGAAACTATCTCCAGATGTAGTTGTAGTTCGTTTCTGTACAAATTAACAGCTTCGATATCAAATAAGGAATTCGCATCTGACTCTTGCTTTTGAATCAACAGAATAGTAGCAGATATTGATTTCTTTTCGTCGCATAGTAGGGGAACTAAATCACTCTCGACATCAGAAACATTGAATAAATTCAAAACATTCTCAACAATGTATTTGGAAACAGCTAAATTTCCAGATTCAAACTTAAAATCAAAGAGCCTGGACAATGTAGATGACGCTAAGTCTCTAATTTCACGGTCATCATCCGACAAAGCAAAGTAGAGGGAAAAAATTGCTTTACACATATAACTCGTGTATACTTTATCAGTTAATTCGTTGGTAAACGATTCCACGAATGCAGAAACTGCATTAATAGCAGAATACCTATTATCAAATGGCTTGTCGTCATCTGCATAAATTGAAACAAGTAAGAAGAAATCGTTAATGTTCAGTACGGCGAATTCTTTGTTTCTTTTGAGAAGTTCTGCACTCAATGGGCCCAAGACTTCAAGGGCCATTGAGTTAACATCTTCGCTAAAATCTCCACAAACAGTAAATTCTTTTAATAGGGCAACCATTGAAGATAATTCTTCGTCAGATTTCATGATGTAGTGTTTTGATGAAGACAACAACTTCTGGGATAAAGATAATGCCGCTGACTTGACTAAACTCCAACTGTTATCACTACGTATAATCATCAGCCATATATCATCATTTAATTGTGTCCATTCTCTATCGAATGTTCCACTTTGGCGCAATACACTATAGTGCTTCTTGCAAAAAGAAATTCCAACTAGCTGTACTTCGTATGCTTCTTTAGATAATATACAGATATTGATCAATTCTATGCATTCTTTAATTTGAGATTTATGCAAATGCTGGGATAACAAAAGATTAATAGTTTCCTGCAAAAATAATTGCTCCAGACCCCCTATCATTGCATCTGAACTAAGGTAGTTCTTTATAATAAAGGTAGACAAATACTGTACAGCAGATGAGGGCAATTCCAAATCATGAATATGCAAGAGAATGTCGATATAAACTTTATTTATGGCCCAGTCAAATGTTTGGCCATAATGTATGAATGAGTGAGCCCTTATTATTAAGTGCTCAAGGCACAAGTGTAAAGTTTCAATATCTGGAAGTTTTAAATTAATTCTTTTGATAATTTCCAAAATTGTTAACAAGATACCATGTCTTTTATTAAACAGAACATTTGCATGAAATTCTTCGAGTAATTTAATAAGGAAATTTTCAATTTCAATTGGCTGTACTACTGCTGCTAATGCTCTTGCAGCCACTTCTCTAATTTTCCAAGATTTATGGCTCAAGTATCCATGTAATAATGTTTCGAATCTTTTTAAACTTGATTCCTCTGTATCATTATTGGATTCCAATCTCATTAAAATGGTTATTATAGGAAAGACAGATTCTACGTTTGAATCTCCACTTAATGAATTGTCTAAATTTGAAAGTAGAATGTTTTCAATTCCGTCGTATTTGTTAAAGAATGACTTTGCACTAACGGTTGGGATAATACCCCCAAGCTTCTTAGTTCCAAATAGTCTATTTTGCAATGCTGTGAAAAGCATAACTGCGCAATTTCTGATGGCCCATGTTTTAGAATTGCAATTTACAAGAGCAATTCTCAAAGCATCTTTTACAAAGAAAACACTATCATCGGAAAGCTGTGAGTCTATGAATATATGCTTCATACTGTTAAATGCATGGACTTGAGAAATATCCATTTTTTCATCTGCATTTGGAACATAGGGGATGCTAGCAATACGAATTAATTCCTTCATTGAGAAAGATAATAATGTTTCTTCTTGTTCTATAACATTATAGTTTCTACTATTTTTGCCAGCAGTAAGAATACCTGTAATCAAATATGGCAATCCACCGGATCTTCTACTGATGAGTTGAGTTTTCAGTTCAAGAAGTAAAATGTTACTTTTCAACCATTCAAATGGCTTCCTTTGTAGATCCGAATCACTCAGTTGAAGACAGCATTCACAACAGGCAATGAAGGTAGGATAAACAGAAGAAAATGCTCCTCTATGGTTAACCGAGGATAGCTGATCGATGGTTATATCAACGATGCTCAAAAATTCTTCCTTTTTAATTAAGCGAGGATGCTTAGAAGAAATATCCAAAATAAATTTTAAATACGACGTTGATTCCTTGACTAACTTCCAACTATAATTTAAGGTTAGTTTTTCTTCTACTTCACTTAAGTCTCCGGTAGTATTGCCCAACACGGGTTTAACAAACGTCCAAATTTTAGGATAATATTCTCCAATAAATTTAGAAAATAATCTTTCATAGAATGAATGGTTGACAGGAAACATTTCTGGCTCCAAACTTGAAAGCATTAGCCTCAATGCTGTAAAAACACCATGAAGTCTATCTTGAGGAGCTACCGTTTCAAAAGACGGCAGGAGTACAGCCGATTTATCTAAAACTGAATCAATCCTATTGTACAATAGATCAAACAAGTCGATTATTTTAGTATTGAATTCGAGCCTTTGATATGCTTGTGTCAAGAACTGTAACACTCTTGCTCCTCCTTCACTTTTCCTGCCCTTGAGGTCCAGTAAAATTTCGATGCTAACGCTGATTATTCTTTCCAGTTGATTGGAATTGCCAATTAGAACTTCGGCTATCTTTTCCTTAGGGCACATTAATAATAAGGAAACACTTTTCTCTCTTAGATCTTCATAATTATTTGTAATATTATCCATCAAAATACGAATCAATGAATCACTAAATATTTCGATTGAATAAGGAAATTTGATACCAGAGTTTGACTTCTTGCTTTTAGTTACTCCTGTAGCATCATGTGGTGTTAACACCACTGAATTGTCTAAGCCTAATGTAATTAAATATTCAGTAATATGAAATCCTAAGAATAATTGTGCATAATTTGATGCTGGTGCAAGATTTTTCAATAAAAACTTTACTAGCCATTGCAAGAAACGTTTCGCCGATAGTAAATATTTCTTCAATGAGTCTTGTCTGTCGCTCTCCACATTTTTCTTTTGAAGTTTAGTTAAATCTCTATTAGCTGAGTAGGATGAATCTAAAATTCTCATGAGAAATTGTTTCATAGAGGATACGAAATCATTACGAATGTCAGTATCATCATAATCCATGAAAAATGTTTCTATTATATTCTTGTCAACCAAAGTATCGAGAATGTACTGAGGTATTGGCACAGAGCTCTTAGGAGATCCCAAAAATAATGCAAAGGATGCCAATCTGTACTTTGGAGATTGGTGAGTCATAATATCTATTAAGATTGGTAAAGGAATGACTGAATCTTTGTCTTGAGGGTCAAATGGCTCGGTGACAATAGCTAAATCTTGGCCTACTTTGGCCACACCTATAAGTAGATCTATATCAGTATCTATTGAAGCTTTAGATGTTTTGAAGCTAAGATTCATAAAGCTGGAGAAGCTTTCTTGTGAAATGGTAAACAATAACGGGAGTAAGTAGGTCTGTATATTCTTACGCAGTTTCAAGTTGCGAAGTCCTTCCATAACAGAGCTTTGCCAAAGTTGGATCCACGTAGCATGCTCAGTAGGCTCATAGATACCTCTGTAAATCGTTGCAAATGACTTACTTGCCGAATTTGCAAGTGCATCGGACCACATTATGGAAATACAATTGTTAGCAAATGTCGGATACTTATCTAATATGTACTTGGGATTGGTCAGCTTGCCCAATACTTCGATTAATTGGTACTTAGATCTAGTGGTGATGGATAAATTCATCACAGTATCGATCCATTTTTGAAATATTTCATCCTTTTCACTTGCAAACGTCACAATTACCGTATCTATCAGCTTCAATAAAAGCACATTCAAAGCATTCAGACTCGGACCAGAACTTTGCTCTAGGAAGTCCACAATGTACTGGAATAGACTATTAATATCTGACCTTGCGAGTAGTTTTTCCAAGCTAGATTTCTTTCTCACACATTGCGTATATCTTAGCAACCAAATTGATAGCACATCGCAGCATAACACCTTAGTTTTATCACCAGATTCGTTCACCTTTACATCGAGAAGAGTAGCATAGACGCACTGGAAACTTTGCAACTCACCAGAAGATACGTCGTGAAAGAACGAACCAACGTTACTTTTAATGAGTTTTTTCTTCAACACAAGTAGCTCTTCCGAGCCTAGTTGAGCCATCACAGTATATGACTTTCAAGACTCCTACGACTATCCAATACCCAGGGAAGCTCTTGAACACTTACTATGGAGATGAGATCCATGCAGTCTGTGTTCCAACATAGTGAGTGAAAAAAAAAAAAAAAAAAAAAAAAAAAAATATAAGATCGTAGCGCCTAAGCGAGGCAGAAGCACCGAACAGTGCACCAGAATGGGAAGAGCATAGAAGTGCAATTCTATCTCTTATACCTTTCTAGTGCATCACCAAGTCCTAACGCAGTATTTCATGCTTAATTTGTTGCTTCAAGGGCCCCAATGGCAAATATTGCAGCTCCAGTGTCTACTAGAAAAGGTTCCAAAATTCGCTTCTTTAGCGCTACCACTAGCGTTTCTTTTTCTGCAGGTGCGACTGGAGTGAGCCAAAGTTAAAATCAACACTACGCTCAGCTTTGGCTATGGGTTCTTCTCTAGTTTGTAAGAAGCCACTTCACGTGTTACTTACTTTATCTGATTCCTGGAGACGTAGCTGAATTAAGCATATTTATTAGTATTGTTTAATACGAGAATTCAAGGAATAATACCCTTTGTCAACTACCTTCCAGCTTTACCCCTATAATGTATTCGGTCGAACACATGTACCAAGCGTACTACCATCTTTTCCCACATTATATGTTGACGAAGGTGGAGAGTATGATGCTTCGTAAGTATAATGTAAAATAAAATAATATCTACCTTCCTACCATGCCAAATACTAATGAATAATTTTAGACTTCTTTTTACTTTCCTTTCTTCTCTTTGTTGCATATGGAGTGTTTAGCTATTTACCAGCGCAATTGGTATTCTTAGGTTCCAGAGGGTACTACTACTTATTTGGAGTATAAAGAAGAACAACGTAAGAAGTAGAAATATACATACTACTAACTAAGGTTAGGCTACTAGAAAAATCCATTTCCTGAATATGCAAACGCTAACGTATCAGGAAAGAAGGTGTGGGTCTTATATAGGACCCATAAATCATATGCAATATATAAGAATGGAAAAGCACTACGCTGATAAAACAGTGGAAATCATAATGATAACAGTAATGATAGTAATAATAATAACAACATAATATTAATAATAATAATAATAATAATAATAATAATAATAATAATAAGAACCACAAGTAAGTAAAACTAATAATATTAACATGAATGAATAGAAAAGTTTCCATGTAGCATCATTTGGCTAGTTAGTTTGATAGTTCTCAATATGGTTTCGCGTTTGGCGATATGTAAACAAAAGCATCACACTCAGATCAAACTTCAAAGTTGTATATAATGTACTCTAGCTAGTGTAAGCATGTATAAAAATGGTCCTAGAGCTCCTTTCAAACCCCCTCGGCCCATACTGCTGCAGAGTAAAGTGCCGAGTGTGGTGGTCGATGGAGTAATTGCTCGTCCTAAAGTAGCTGAGAAGATTGATGTTCTATCTCGTGTGATCGAAAAGACAAACAAGAGAAATGATCAGGTTAAACCATTACATGATAGCAACAAGAGGTTGAAAATTGAGCAAACACACACCTCAAGTGCCTCCTCATATATCGTCCAATGGCGCAAGAAGTCATCTAAGAAGAATAAGACTTGGGATGGCGATGGAATCATCAATTATGATGGATCAACCATTGCCTTCAAGTGCGACACAAAGGGCAATGATAAATTCAAAACAATGGGAAGTATTTCCAGGAAGTCTATTGAAGGATTAATCAGTATAGGGAGCTATGAACTTGAAGTAGATTGTGAGGTAGATGCTAAAGAAAATATTGAAAATAAAGCGGTAGAGACAATCCAACCTCTCCCTAAGGCTACTCTGTTTAAGAAGGTGATCCCGACGGTGAACTCAATTCCAGCTATATCATCGAGACGTTCTCCGTTGAACGACCCCTCAGATACGGATTCCTTGGTCATGAAAAAACCTACAGAAGAATCCTTAGACGTTGTTGTAGACCCCAAACTTAGTGCTGCTCTAAGGCCCCATCAAAGAGAAGGGGTTGCATTTTTGTATGAATGCGTAATGGGACTTCGTAACTTTAAGGGAAGTGGTGCTTTGTTAGCTGATGAAATGGGCCTTGGTAAGACTTTAATGACAATAACACTTATCTATACATTATTGAAACAGTCACCTTATGATGTGGAAAACCTGGTGGTAAGAGGAGCTGTATGTAAAAAGGTTCTCATTGCGTGTCCAGTTACATTGATTGGGAATTGGAAGAAAGAATTCAAAAAGTGGCTAGGGATTCACAAAGTTAGTGTTCTTGCTATAAACAATAAACAATCATCTGCAAAAGATAAGCAAGGTATACGAAACTTTGGGAAAACAAGGGTATACAACATCATGATTTTGAGTTATGAAAAAGTACTCAGCTGTCAGGATGAATTGAAAGACTTGAAAGTGGATCTATTGGTCTGTGACGAAGGTCACAGGTTAAAGAACAGTTCCAATAAGGTGGTTAAAGTATTCAACGAAAGCCTTAGTATTAAAAAGAGAGTATTACTCACTGGTACTCCGATGCAGAATGACCTTACTGAATTCTTCAACATTTGTAACTTCATAAATCCCGGCGTATTGGGTACGTTTAGTTCTTTCCAAAAGGAATTTTTGAAGCCAATCTTAAGACTGAGAGAGGTAAATTGCATAAATAAAGAAACCATTAAAAGAGGAGAAATGAAGTCAAGGGAACTAGTCGAACTTACAAAACATTTCACTTTAAGAAGAACAAGTGATATACTTTCAAAATACTTACCTGCCAAGACTGATTTGATATTGTTTTGCCCTCCTACTTCTCAGCAGAGGAGCCTTTTCAACTTGGTATCTAGCAGTCAAAAGTTTAGGAAACTTATCCTGCAGTCATCTTCAAATGATTCGTTGCTTATGATTAATTTGTTCAAAAAAATTTGCAATTCTCCCTTCCTCTTACAACAAGATAAAACATTCCAAGCCTTGAAAAATGAGGTAACAGATAAAGTTGACTCCTCTCTTGATAAATCATCAGGTAAAATTTTAGCCCTAATTCCATTGCTCATAGAGATCAGAAAGACGAATGAAAAGACGGTTATCATTTCAAATTATACTCAGACTTTAGATTTACTTGAAGAAGTCTTAAGAAAGCTAAACCTTCAATTTTTGAGATTAGATGGAACGACACCAAACACGATGAGAGATAAATTGGTGGTTGAGTTTAATACATTGCCAGTTTCTGCAAACTCAGTATTCCTTTTATCGGCCAAATCCGGAGGTGTCGGACTAAATTTAATAGGCGCCTCCAGATTAATATTGTTTGATAACGATTGGAACCCTTCGGTTGATTTGCAGGCAATGGCAAGAATCCATAGAGATGGCCAAAAGAGGAATGTTTTCATATATAGATTGATGACAACTGGCTGTATTGATGAGAAGATTTTTCAAAGACAACTAATGAAGAATAGTCTTAGCGACAAGTTTGTGGATAACAAGAACGGCTCCAATTCTGACGTTTTTGATATGGAAGATCTAAAAGATTTGTTCACCATTGTTCAAGAGACAAAGAGTAATACTCATGATTTGTTAGAATGTGAATGCTCTGGAATAGGTGAAGATTTGTTATTGGAAAGTCAAGCAGAAGGGAACGAAGCTAAAGTAGAAAGTGACGATGACACACCTCCTGGTTGGATTTCAGCTCTAGATTACAAGCAAGTTGATCAGATGTCCATTAAAAAGAAAGCTACTATAAGAAATGCGTTACTTGAATATAATCATTATGATCCTAAAAATTATACCGAAGAAGGGGTGGACTCTGTGCTTATAAATGTCATAAAAAACTCAAAAGACTGCCCTATTTCCTACTTGCTTTCAAAATACACTACGAATAAAATAGAAGAATGATAGATGGTAATAGAATAATACAATTAAGCTCGCCTATAGATCTAACACAATTACACAGTTAGTATTAGCTTGGACTTTTGAATCTAGCTTCAGCTGCTCTTGCCCTCTGCTCTCTCATCAATCTCATCTTCTGTTGATCAGATAACCCACTTAAGTTAGCATTCATTGAAACATTTCCATTACTACCACCTAACACTCCACCTCCTGAAATCCTTGGGATTTTCAATTCTAATTCCGTCTTTTTAGCTAATTCAACTTCTATCAAACGCTTCTTCTCTTTACTGATTTGCTCTTGTTCTTCTTTCTCTTCCTGTTGTATTTCATCCTTAGTCTTGGGAGGACCGACCTTGGCAGTATCCCAGTCACAATAATCTTCACCAAGTGAATTCCTTGCGATCTGGAAAGCTTTTCGGGTGGTAGGGTTGGCTGCCAATTCAACTGCGCTCCTATGAGAATCATTCTTTAGCAATGGATCCGCTTTTAAGTTGATAAGAAGGATTTGAACCATATGCGAAAGACCATGCGAGGAAGCATAGTGAAGTAAGGTGGGTGCATGAATATGTTGACTTTTAGGCTCTAGACTCATGTTTGGGGATAGGTTATTCTTCTTGATGTAATTTATTAAAAGGGGTGCTTTTGATTTCTTCAATAAATTGATTAACTCGGTACTGTGTAGTTCCTCTGGGGAAAGTTCAACTTTAGCTTGCTTTTTCTGTATTATTGAATTCTTTATTTGTTCTTTCTGTTGCTGTAACTTCTTCTTAAGCTTAGAATCTTCCTTTGGGATATCTAACACCTTCAAATAAGACAATTCTGCCCAAGCTCTCTTCAATTCTGATGCAGTTGCTCTCTTTGTAGTAAAAGGGAAAGTCCTCAATCTTGGGTCGTCTGTGTTTAACTCACAGCCTTCATATCCGATCAATATCTTTCTTTGAGCCGGACCGTTGGCACGAATGAATATAAACTCACAGCCTGACAATTCATTCCTCCATGATCTCAACAATTCTCTGATTTCCTGAATGAGAGCCTGTTCGTTGTAACGACGTATAGTTGAACCAGCAGAGTTTGCCTTGCCCCTAGCATTGTCGCTAGCGCTTTGAGCACCCCCTTGCTTTCTTCTGGTAGTGTATCTATGGAAAGTCTTAGAAACTAGAATGTTCACCGCTTGTTCTTGCTTGGTAGTCTCCTTAGTGTTAATTGGATTTCCTCTAGTGTTCTTAGCTACATGAGACACAATAGCACCAGCGAAGTGGCCACCTCCAAGCATAAACATGGCAGACTTCTTTGATTTAATAGGTTCTTTACTAAAGTTATGGAGAGTTTCAACGGGTACATTTAAAAGCTGCTCCGGACTAAAAAGACATTTATAAACACCGAAAACTTTTGCGCTGTCTTGTCCCAAGATTGAGGGAGACTTGAAGTACACATAGGCGGACTTGGTGTTCAAGTGACTTACAGTATTCTCGTCACTGTCATGGCTATCCCTAACATTCAATTTCTCCATAATATTATCCAAATTTCTGGTTCCATCGTTGTCCTTGTCCTCATCTTCGTCATCGTCATCCTCACTTTCAGATCCGGACAAACTTTCGATGGACTGCTCTTCAACCAACTTATCAAAAGCCTCTTCTGAGAGGGGTTCCTGGTTCTGCAAGGACCTCTTAAGGTTGAATCTGTGTAAATCGGTCTTGTAGTGGGCCTTTCTTTCATCAAGATTGCCGAATGGTCCAATCTTACAAACAGTGCAAACTGAGCTACTCCCATCTAAAGGTTTCGCAGGTGCTGGAGCTGGTGAAATCGATCTACTTGGAACTTGTTCTGCACTCACCTCAGTGATAGAAGAGTCGAAGTATATTAACTCCAAGGAGTCGGAAATCTTGGGTTGCAAGTTGAACAAGTACAACGATTCTGGAGCTAAGTCCTTACCCTTAGCTAGCGACATTTAACCTATTATTCTTCTGGCTATAGATGTTTCTTTAATTTCTTCTTCTTCCATTTTTGTGCCTTGCCTTTATAGCGCATAAAATTCGCAACCATTGAAAAATGAAAAATTCAAGCACTGAGTCACGATGGCAAAGGATTGTAATAGAGTAGAAGGTAAACAGAGAGACATGGCAATGTCTTGCAGTGACAGGTCAGAGATTAATGGTACTACAAATGGATATTACTCGTAGTTGAGCATTTTCTATACAATTTTTTCGTTCTATTTATTTTTAGCTAAATTATTTACAAAGCAAAACGATACGTTTGGTCCGTCATGGCCAATGTTCTTATGAATCTTTATCTATCACTTGCTTTCTGACCCTACGGTTCAAACCTTTCAGTTTCTTTCTTGAACAGCTCAAACTTTAACTTTTACTTGTAATTCTCTGATAACCATCGTCTAGATTACGCTGAGCCGTACTTGTGGCACTCTTTCAAGAAATGGCCAATCTTTTCAGGCTTCATAAACGGATGAGTACCATGGCCGAAGTTAATGATGTAGTTTTGCTTTCCACCGCCAAATCCTGCAATCATGTTCTTAACTTTTTCACTGATAACTTCGTCTGATCCGTACATAATACCTGGATCCAAATTACCCTGCAAGGTGATTCTTCTGTCGCCTACAACCTTAACGGCATCAGCTGGAGGGTAGAGCCAGTCCAAGGAGACGGTATCGTAACCGGAGTCACATAACTTATCTAAAGCGTACCAGGCACCCTTGGCGAAGACAGTAATGGGAATTCTATCCTTGACACCCAATTCTTTCAATCTTAATGGTAATTTCTCAGCGATTTGACGCAAGTACGGTAAACAGAATTCGTCGAATTCTAATGGTCCCAATTCTCCAGCCCATGATTCGAAAACCTGTAACATTTGAGCTCCAGCAACTACTTGCTGAGCCAAAAACTCAATACAGCAATCGGTGGTAGCCTGTAACAACTGGTGAGCCTCCTTGGTGTATTCGTATAACCATTGCTTAGCAAATCTGAACATCTTGGAACCTTGTCCTTCAGTCATGTATACCAAAAGTGTCCATGGAGCTCCTACAAACCCAAGAAGAGGAACTCTACCGTCCAACTTGATTCTGGTGGTAGTTATTGACTTGTAAGCCCAGGCTAACTCCTTTACGACGTCTGGCTTTAAATTGATTCTAGATAAATCTGCAGGAGATCTCAATGGGTCCTGGAAAACTGGTCCCTTACCGTCGATCATATCGATCTTGAACCCCATAGCTTCAGGAATAACCAAAATGTCACTGAAAATAATAGCAGCATCAATCAAACCGTCGAAATGGTCGATCGGTTGAATGGTGATTTCGGAAGCAATTTCAGCATCTCTACAGGTTTCAAAGAAGTCTCTTCCACCTTTGACTACATGGTACTCTGGAAGGTAGCGACCTGCTTGTCTCTGGGAGCGAAAGTTAGTAAAAACTGACCGGTCTGGCTACACAAGGTGAAAAAATTCAGAGCAACAAAAAAAAAACTAAAAAAAAATTAAAAAGTTTTATCACCACTTGTGTATACTCTAAATCACTTTACTATTGGATTTATAGCTTATACCCCATCAATCACTCTTCATCTCTATCTACGTACCATGATCCAAATGGGTGGTCTTTCCACCTTTTCTCCGAGAGCTGCTCTGAGTATCAAGTCGTTCTTTAATTTAGCAAATTCGGGCATCTTTCTGTGTCCTTTCAGCTTATCCTTACGGTATATCTTCTTCTAGAGACCGCTGTCGGCTTTCAGTCCAGCAGTTTGCTAAACTTCATCTGAAAATTCACAGTCGCTATTTCGAAATTTCCTCGATGACTCCACACGCTAGATTATATGCAGGGGTGGCTATTACCGTTAGCAATGTCCCTAGACCAGACGGCGAACGGCGGCAATCGTCCCTAAACCGTGCCAAACCAGCCCGCATAGATAGCGAGGGGAGCAGAGAAAAAAAAAAAAAAAAAAAAAAGAAGGAAAAGTAGAAGTCAAAATTAACGCTAGCGTAACGCTGCTCTTCTTCTTGTACACCTAGTTATTTATTGCACCTAGCGAGTTATAGCTTCCAAAATGTCGGCTAATGAATCGCAAAGTCACCCTGAAGGAGGCTCGCCCAGAAATAAGCAGCAGCCTACCTTCAATGGGTCCACTAACGAGAGCTTATCGGAAGATAGCAATGTAGCCAAGCAGAGCGGCAAGGGAAAGTCGGGATTTTCCATTGTGAATACCATAAGCTCTCTCTTTTGCTACAGGAAAACATCACTCACATTATTCATCTTTTTGACTCTAGTTGCCACGTGGTTGGCATTCTGGTTCGATACCAGCTTGGAGCTCTCAATTGACCTCCCTACCGATAAGCTAGAACTGAAGGTGTTGGAGAACGCTTGGTTGGATTTGCAAAACATTGGGAGATATGAACATCCCTATGCTTCCAAGGGAAACGACTATGTGCACGACTACATCTACGCTAAGTTAAAGAGAACTATCAAGGAGGGTGGTAAGAAGTACATTGAATTGGATGACGATGAAAACAACAACATCTTGTATGGCAATGCTAAGGAGACCGTTACCTACTACGAGAGCAACAATGTTCTTGTTAGAATTAACGGGACCAACCTGAAATTGCCCGCCTTGTTGGTCAGTGCGCACTACGACTCCGTCCCTACATCATTTGGGATCACAGACGATGGTATGGGTATTGCCTCCATGTTGGGGTTAGTGGAATACTACGCTCAGGGTAAACAGCCTGCTAGAACCATTATCTTTAACTTCAACAACGATGAGGAATTCGGCTTGTATGGTGCCACTTCCTTTGTATTGTCCCACCCCTGGTTCAAGCAGGTGAGCTACTTCTTGAATTTGGAAGGTACTGGAGCTGGTGGGAAGTGTGTGTTGTTCAGAGGAACTGACTATGGAATTACCAAGTACTTCAAGAATGTTCGTTACCCATTCGGAACTTCTATCTTCCAGCAGGGCTTCAATAACAGATTAATTCACTCAGAGACTGACTACAAGATTTACAAGGAAGACGGTGGACTTAGAGGTATCGACTTGGCTTTTTATAAGCCAAGAGATCTCTATCATACCAGTGGAGACAATATCAAAAACATTAATATCAAGTCATTGTGGCACATGCTTTCTAATTCTATTGACTTTGTTGGAGTCATTTCGGCAGGCAAGTTGGATATTGATTCAGAAAAGACTTCTACTTCCCTGGACTTGGATTTCCCATCTTTTGGAAGTTTGTTCAACTATTTCCTTGTATTCCCAATTTCAGCCTTAATTATCGTCAACATTGCCTTACTTGTGGCCATTCCCGTTATCGGAATTCCACTTTCATTGATCGTATTCTATTATAAGCGTACTTGGAGCATTGGTTTTATCAATTTTATCAAATTCCCATTGTCATTTGTTCTTTCCATTCTTGGTCTCAGAATTTTTGTCAACTTTATTTCATCAATTAATGAATTTTTACCCAACTCAAACTATGGTTTAATTGTGAGTACAAGTTTTGCGTTTTTTGCTTTGTTGAACTACTTAATTTTGAACCTTTACAATTTGGTTTTCTACTATTGCAAGATTCACGACCATGATGAAAAATTGATCCTCATTTTGCAAATTTCTGTCGTCTACTATGCTGGCTTACTATACTCAACTATTAAGTTGGCCAGCAATAAGATTGGAGATGATCACACAGGTGAGTATCCATTGACTGGGTTGTACCTCTTACAATCCCTTGGAGGATTAATAGGTTTTGTTGGCTATTTGTTAAAGAAGAGCAAGAAAAATTCCAAGAAGTATTCATATGAATTCATTCATGATGATGAACAACCATTGATTGGGTCATCGTCTTCTCAACTTCAAAATTCTAATTATGGATCAAATGAACTGGCACAACAGCAACAACAGCCATCTGACGTTCCTGCTCCTTCTTCCTCTTCCTCGTTCCTGTTAACTTCGTCTATATTGGATCAAGATGAAGAAACCATTAAGAAAAACAAGTATAAGAAGTTGAAGACCTACTCGTATGGATGGTCTCTTCAATTTTTAATTATCGCTCCACTTTCATCTTTCATCATATATAATTCGGGAACATTAATCCTCGATGGACTTAACAAATCAATCCAAGAATCATTGAACAGTGAAAATTTGATATATGAGTTTATTCAGGTATTTGTGATTGTATGGATCTTACCATTCCTTGCTTTCATATTCAAGATCAATCGTTTCGGTGCAATTGTGATTGCGTTGTTCGTCATTCAAGGTTTAGCCAGTATCTATTTTACTGCTCCATTTGATCAGTTGAATCCATTGAAATTGAGATTCATTCAATCTATTGACTTGGATAAGAGCGACACATCAAGTAGTATCGAAGTACGTGGTAGAACTGGAACCTTTTTTGATAGTATTTTGAAAGACTTACCCTCTGTAAAGGAGTCTGGTGAAAAGGTGATTTGTACATCAATCGGCGATGGTATGGAAAGCTGTGCCTTCAATTCAACATTGTCTCCTAAACTTGCTACAAATATCAAATCGTTCAACGAATACCTTGATGTTAAGATATTGAAGAATTCGCTGAATGACAATGTTCCCTTTGGACTCCTTAGTGGAGAAATTGCGATTAAAGCGCCAAAGAACAGATTGTGTAATTTGTACTTTCATGTTGAAGATAGCAATGGAAAAGCTTCATCTGTCGCTCCAGTGAAAACTGTAATTATTTATAATGACAAAGAAGCCAACTCAACTACTGTCTTTGCAAGAGAACAACAGCAACATTTAGATATTGCAGGAATTCCAAAAGGTTTCTCCAGAGACGAAGACGGAAATTATATCTACAAAGATTTGGATGGTATCAAAAGTTTAGTTTTGAATAAGTTAGACTGGGAAAAATCCTACCATGTTGGGTTCCAATGGGTTCCAAATTTTGAATCAGAAGACGTTGATTTACTGAAGATAAAAAAGCTTGGGGTTGACCTCAAATGTTTCTGGGGTGATCTTGACCAATTTACTGACAAGGATGGAACTATTGAAGACACCATTCCTTCATATGGCGAATTTTTACATTATAGTCCTAACTATGTTAGCTGGTCCAATTGTGATAAGGGTTTGGTATCTGTTTCAAAATCTGTTTTCGTATGATGATTTAAACAGTTCTAGAAGAACAATATGATATGAAAAACCAACTGTAAAAAGTCAGATGAATAATTTGAAATTGAATATTGGCACTTAGCCATTAAGTGCTTGAGATGACTTAGTTTGTTCTCGCACTCTAATAATAAATTAATAGATACCTGCTTTCAGTAGCTCTCTTAAAAAATATATATATATATACCAATAAATTTCAGTTCCCTAGTACCTTAGCACCTCATACTTCATATACTGGCACCAAAAAATATATATATGCGATCTCTGTGGATCGAACACAGGACCTTCAGATTAACTGTGACTGATGTTTAAACTTCAGTCTGACGCTCTCCCAACTGAGCTAAGACCGCATAATAGAAGAGAACCCATGCCGGGAGTCGAACCCGGAATCTTTTGATTAGAAGTCAAACGCGTTAACCATTACGCTACACAGGCGGCTTTCGAGAGTGTTTTTTCACAGTTAGCTAGGTCCTGAGGAGTGTCTTACACTTATCATCTTCTTGATTTACGAGCTGATGCTTGAGCATATGCACCAAAAGAGCTCAATATGTGTCTTTGTGTGTATTGAGAACAAATTTGCAGCCATTTCATTTGTATAAGAGAGGACTACTAACTAACACCATTCTTTTTTCAACCATTAATTATTGCAAATTCGTTTGACGATAATGTTTAAGGGTCTTTCTTGTTTCTTGATTCTTTTAGTCACTTTTCCTAAAGCTTTTTCTTTAGTTCACCCCATTTCGGTGAAGGGAAATTATTTCCTTGATAGTGTCACCAATGAACCAGTTAGTACAACCGCACTGTTCTTTTTGTGTGTATCAAATTACTAACAACGATACCTAAGTTTTATATTAAAGGGGTAGATTATCAACCAGGAGGATCTTCAGGTGTATCTGATTCTGTTGATCCTCTTTCTGATCCTCAAACATGTGCTAGGGACATCTTGTTATTCCAAGATCTCGGAATTAACGTATGTAGGGGAATATCACGAAGCCTTTTATCAGATTAAGATACTAACCATTTTCAATTTTAGACTATCAGGGTATATTCCATAAACCCCGAGTTGAATCATGATATTTGCATGACCATGCTAGCTGCCGCCGGAATTTACTTGGTTCTCGACGTTAATTCACCGTCACCGAACCAACACATTAATCGGTACGAACCTTGGCTAACCTACAACCTCGATTACTTGGAACATGTCTTCAAAGTTGTGGAACAGTTTTCCTATTATAACAATACACTTGGTTTCTTTGCAGGCAATGAGATTGTTAATGATAGAGTATCATCCAAAGTATGTTTGACCCGATAATGGTATAAATCACCAGACCAAGTACTAACATTCAGAATTCACCTGTTTATATTAAGGCTGTTATCAGAGACATGAAATCCTACATCGAATATAATTCCCCACGTCAAATACCAGTTGGATATTCCGCTGCGGACGACTTACTGTACAGAGTATCTTTATCGGACTACCTTGAATGCATTGACGAGCATCCAAATGATTCTGTTGATTTCTATGGTGTGAATTCTTATCAATGGTGCGGTGAGCAAACCTTTTACACAAGTGGATACAATGTTTTAGTTGATGATTATAGTTCGTACAGTAGGCCCGTATTCTTTTCAGAGTAAGTTTCAACCAAATATTTATAAGCCTTAGAGCTACTACTAACGACGGCTTATTTTAGATATGGATGTAATGAAGTAACCCCCAGACAATTCGAAGAGGTTCAAGCTTTATACTCCAACGATATGATTGATGTATTTAGTGGTGGGCTTATCTACGAATTTACTCAAGAGCCGAATAATTATGGTTTGGTTGAAATTGAAGAAGAAACCGGAAATGTCAAGTTAAAGGAAGACTATTTGTCACTTAAATCTCAGTTTCAACAATTACCCGAATTGGATCATTTACAAGTTAACTTAAACATGAAGAAGAATGCAAAAGAAGCTCAAAATAGATTGAAAGCTTCACAATATTCTCAGCCAAGGTGCTCTGAAACCTATCAAAACTTGGATGTATCCAAGGGATTGCCAAAAAATATTGCAGATGGGCTAATAGAAGCGGGTGTGCAAATTCAGAGAGGTCAGTATGTTAATCTTAAAGATAGTCAGCTAAAGTCAGGCTATTCTTACACTACTTCAAATGGAAAGCCATATTCCATTAAAGGTTCAATTCAAAGAGTTGTTGATTATTCGAGTTATTCTTCAGATCCCTTAAAGAAAGTGCCAAAAGATTTTGAAAATTGTATGTATGACAACGATCTTATTCATGACTACGATGAGGAAATAATTACAAACGGTAATGGATCATCAATTCATATATTACCTAAACTTCTCCAAACGATAGAGTCTTGGCTCCATAAATTTAAGAAGAGTAATACATAAAACATACTGCCCTCATTTAATTTACTAACATCCAGCAAGTAAAAGTACATCGTTGAGTCCCATAGTTCTTCTAAGTTTTGTAACCTCCTTTATGCTTCATATATTAACCTAATATATCTTAATTTATGATTCAACCTCCTTTTTGAACAAGACGTTTCCTTTATGTCCCAAAATTTTAACATTACATTTTTCATTTTGCTTAACCAAAGGTTTCAAGATTGTGAGCCAGTCACAATAACTTCTTCTTGGTCTTGCCACTTCTTTGGTAGTTCCACAATTAACACAAGTCATAGGTCCTTCTGGCCTTTCCTTTAATGTTATTGTTAGCAGAGGGATCGACAGTAAAAACCTTAACAAGGATTCAAAAGTATCTGATGGAGGTTCAACCCAGTCATCTCTTTCTTGATCTGAATCACCAGTATCCGCCTTTTCCACTTGATGAAGATGACCATGGCTATCGAGTAAAGTGAAGTTGATAAATTCTAACTCCTTCAAATTGGAGTAGGCTCCACTTCCTGAACACAATAATTTGAAGAAAAGGTTGTATCGAGCAAAATTGAACGTTGCGGAAGAGCCATAGAATACTGGTGAAGTGAAGTCGATAGTTATCTTCGAAAGCATGTTGTTTGTCTTGATAAAGTCTATAACTGAGAGATCCTTACCAGAAGTAATATTGTTTAGTTGTAGATGCGATATATGCAAGAAGATGTCACAAGGTTTCCTCTTTGGCGTTCTATTAGTTGGAAGGAGGAAGGTGCAAGACAGCAAAGTAAGCTTATTGATGATAATCGGTTTTTTCGTGGTCAACAGTGCTTGCAATTTTGATTCGTCAATAACGAAGTTGCATAACACGAGTTCTCCGATAGTGTCATACACATCAAATAATGAAGATATGTGAGAGTATTTGAATGGGATGGACCAGCCACTTTGGGATTTAAGCACCAATTTATCCAAGGATCTCTTGGGAGGATTTCTATGTTTCCAACTCAGAAAGAAGCTATTTCCACTGGAGGGGGACTGTTCATGGTGGTGGGACTCAGGAAACGAGAAAAGAGGGGAGATTTCACTAATCACTAGGATTTTAAGTGAGTACGATTCACGAAGGATGTTCACCAACGAGGTTATATAGTCTTTATGCTCTGTATCCTTGCTGTGGTTGCTTCCAGTGATTCCCTCTATATGGTAAGAACCAGCTATTGTCGTCTTCACGTTACCCGCAGCCTTCGTGGGAGGATTAGAAACTTCTAGCTGGTAGATCAAGTTTATTTTGGAAGATGGGTTCAACAGTTGCTGCTGTTGAGCTTGCAGCAGTTGTGACGATAACGAAAATCTTTTCGACAACGTCATCATGGGTATATGCACCGAAGTAAATTTTTTAAAATTTCTTACCCCATTCAACCTCACCTCTCTATACATCAAGTTCTTGTTGACAATACTGTTAAATTTAACGCAGGTCAATGAAAGCTGCAATAGTGTCTTCAAGTCATCGTGCAAGTACTGGAAAATTTCAACCAATATCTCGTACGGCAATGAATGGAGGTGTGCAGCTTTATACGAAATATCGTGATGCCCTTTTACGAGAGGCTTCTTCCTACTAATCAACTGGTACTTTCTCATTTTTATTGAAATTGTTGTCGAAAAGCACCAGGGATTTTAATATAGCGTCTATGTTTATTAAGGTGTACTTCCGTAAGCCTCTTTGCGAACCCTGATCAAACGTAACTCGAACGTGGAGATCACTTCGAATGCACGGCTAGGAAAATTAAAGTTTCTCTATTGATGCAATGGAAGGATCTGTCAAATTTGAAATTGTGGCTTCTCCAATTGTCGAGATGGCACTAATTTGAGGTAGACGAGAGGTGATGTTGTCACGTGACGAGGAAGATTGGTAGGACGCTGTAATGGGTTAGGGAATTGGTTTGGCTCGAGAAGAGGAGATGAAGCAGGGCGAGATACGTAGAGGGATGAGCCTTTAGTTTGCAGTTACCACGCCGGCTTGAAAAAGAGAGATACAGCCGTAAGTAGGCGCGTAGAGTGGAGAATTGAGGATATGGTATTTAGTTGCACAGTGCTAAATTTTTATGCAACTTATTATGTGCGACTGCCTGGTGTTACGTATCACACTATGGACCTGGGACTTGACGTATCTCCAGTAGTGACTTACATAAGTTCCGTCCTCAGGATATCACACAGCCATCCACAGCCTCGGGGGTATAGACTACCTTCCTTTACACCCCAATCGAGTAGTGGGGACTGGATTCTTGCAGTTTCAAACTCGGTACCCTCTGCACTACTTAGCTGATGCATTTTTCACTAGTCCAAGAAACATCCGGACACCCAGAGTGAGATTTTCACATACAGATGACTGAGCTTGAAATTCATGCCAGACTACTTCTGCTTACTATACTCCGTGTGGATTGCCCCCCCATAGTACGTATATACCTTATATCCATGGCTGAATATCAGAGGCGGCTCTTAGAGCAACTTATGGGCAAAGATGCCCTTATATCGCCCGCTGTGAGACGTCGAGAAACGCTAATGTCAGACCATCGAGTCTGTAAGAGTTTCCTTGTAGGTACATGTCCTCATGATTTGTTTATAGGAACCAAGCAAGATATAGGGAAATGCCCACTACTTCATCTAGAGAAGCATAAACTAGAGTACGAATATCTCACGAAGAAGAAGGGACAACAGTTTCCGGAGTTCGAGTACGATTATTACGTTAACCTTCAGCGTTATATTAAAGATATAGATAGAACGATAGAGACTGCATTGAAAAGATTAGAGCATACACCTGAAGAAAAGGCCAAAATTGCAGCTGTAACTAAGGAATTAGATAGTCTTGACATCCAAATAGGGCTTATGACCCAAGAAATTGACTGTCTTGTTGAAGTCAACCAAAACTTGAAGTCCCTATACGAAAGTGTCAAGTTGAATGAGCTCTGCAAGAAAAGAGAGGAGCTAGCAGAACAGGCCAGGAACTTAGTGGAAAACGTTGGGCAGTCAGCACAACAGAAGCTTCAAGTTTGTGAACAATGTGGTGCATATTTGTCTAGATTGGATAGTGACAGACGTCTTGCTGACCATTTCATTGGTAAGATCCACTTGGGGTACGTTCAGATGAGGAGTGCGTACGAAGAGTTGCACTCCAAGTTCAAGTCTTACAGTTGAGATAACGTCGAGAGTGTGACCATGTATATTAGCGATAGATATAATAGAGAATGTCTAGTAACCAATAAAGGAAATAGCTAAAAAAACGCTGTAATTTCATATGTTGAAAGAACTAATAGAAGGAAAATAGATGAAACAGTTATAACAACGCTTACCATCTATATGTTTTAAAGAGATAATCACTTTCGTAAGACATTTATTTTTATTCTAACTAAGCCTAGGGTTACCTTAGATAGATGTGTGAAACAGTATAGTACTATCTGATATAGCTGTGGTGCACCGTGTGTACATTCAGTGTATCATAAAGCTGTGGTACACCGTGTGTACATACAGTGTATCATAAAGCTCTGGTGTGCCGAATGTACATACAGTGTACTGTACCATACATACAATCAGTGAACCCATAAACTAGTTTTATTCCACGTTAGGCATTACTCATTCCTGCTTGCTATCCTTTTCGTCAAACTTACCAATCTTTTCCTTGGAAATGTAGTCAAGTGCTTCTAATCTTTCAGCTAAAATTGGGTGAGAATGGTGGTAGGACGAGTACAACCAGTCGGCGTCCATCGTAGACAAGTTTTCACTTAACAATTTAATCAAAGCTCTAGCCAAATCATCAGAATAGCCACGCTCCTTAGCGAATTGGTCAGCTTCAAATTCATGCTTTCTTGATAACAAGTTGAGACCAAACTGGGAAATACACTCAAATGGCTGGAAAATATGATTGAATAACAAGAATCCAATCAAAGTAGGCTGAGCAGTGGTGAAACCAAAGGATGTATACAAAGATGAGTTATGCAAGAATGCAGAAAACATAGAGAAGCACGCAAACAAGTGCAATTGAGTGCAGGCCAAGGTCTTTGGTAAGTGAGATAATTTCCAGTGTCCAATTTCGTGTCCCAAGACAGCAACAGTCTCATCTACAGTGGAGTGCTTAATCAAAGTATCAAACAAAACGATCTGCTTGCTCCAAGGTAACCCTGTGAAGTAGGCATTGGAATGAGAAGATCTCTTAGATCCATCGATTACGAACAACTTAGTGAGCGGGAAATTCTCTGAGCTGGCCAACTTGTAAATAGCGTCCTTCAATTCACCGTCTTCCAATGGAGTGAACTTGTTGTACAAAGGCTGAATCAAAGTAGGGAAGATGGTCATGGCAACTAATTGTATGAACAAAACAAACCCACAAGTATACAATATGAAAGAATCTCCAAAGTAATCAATAATTTTCAAGAACCCGGCAATTGCAGGAGATCCTAAAACAGTTCCAAGGGCCAAACCTTTGAACATATCACTGATCCATAAAGGAACAGTCAACTTGTTGAATCCGTAACGTTCTTCTAATACAAAGTTTGAGTAGTATGACAAGGGTGCTGAGATGATAGTAGATGCAATTTGCAGCGTAACGAAGAAGAAAATGGATTGGGTGAGTACCCCACCCATAAACTTGGGCAAAATAGGAGCAGCAACGCGCATTAAGTAGCCACTTAAGCTCCAAAACTTAGGCAACACATCATACTTAATAGTAGCCAAGCTTTGGACTAAACTAAAGGTGTCACTGAAGAATGAAAACTTGGCTTTAGCGCGTGAGTACTCTTGTGACTTCTCGAAGGTTTCCTGGGAGATTTCCTTCTTCAAACTAGCAGGTGGGAACTTCTTATTCAAGACCTGAAGTTGACGATAGTCGAGGTACTTCTCAAAGGCGAATTGGCCAATGGTGAAACCCACAATGATGGTTTTCCAATTGTAGGAAGGGTTATCGAGGAAAGACAACGACTAAGTGGCGGTTAGTACAGGAAGCAAACAAAAAAATCGCAAAAAGAAAGGCAAATAAATTACCTCAAATTCTCCCAATTGGATAAGACCAATCTACTCTACCATTATATGACACATCTACTTACTTCAGCTAACGAAATCATGGTTCTTTATGGATGTATACTTGTGCTTTCTTTCTGTACAGCCTGTCGACTTTTTTGCTCTTTTGTAGTAACTGAAAAATTTACATGCAGGAGAATCTTGCAACCTAAGTAAATAGATTATATGCAGTACATCAACATTACAGTAGACCATAGTATGTCTTAGCTAGAGGACTCCATTTAGTGTAGAAAGGAGATCAGAAATTGTGATTTAGGACCCATCTGGCGGTTCTATCTATAGAGCAGTCAATTTGAGCCAAGAATTTTGAAGAAAATACACTCTGTTTTTAGTGGGCTTCTTGCTTATCTCACCTAATAACTCTGGTAGAGACGAGACAGAGACAAAGACGAGACACAGACAAAGACGAGACACAGACAAAGACGAGGCAGAGACAAAGACGAGACAGAGACGAAGACAAGACAGAGACGAAGACGAGACAGAGACGAAGACGAGACAGAGACGAAGACGAGACAGAGACGAAGACGAGGCAGCAACAGAGACGAGGCACTGATATAAGTACAGGTCCCACCCGGGAACCAGAGCTGACCAGAAGACTGAGCACCTACACCACTTCCTTTAAATCTAGTACGTAATATTTTTAAATAGACCAATTTATATGCTAAACTAGTTCCATATCGTTTTTAGTATGCTTGCACGATGCTTCATGAAAAAACCGCTTATTTAGCTTCAGCAGCTAACTTTTCAGCCTTGGCAACAACATCTTCGATACCACCAACCATATAGAAAGCATTTTCTGGCAAGTGATCGTACTTACCGTCTAAGACTTCCTTGAATGATCTGACAGTGTCTTGTAATCTGACTAATCTACCTGTAATACCAGTGAAAACTTCGGCGACAGCGAATGGTTGAGACAAGAATCTTTGGATCTTTCTAGCTCTTTCAACAGTTAACTTATCAGATTCAGATAATTCATCCATACCTAAAATAGCAATGATATCTTGTAAGGACTTGTAAGCTTGTAAAGTTTGTTGAACGTTAGAAGCAACATCGTAATGTTCTTGACCAACAACGGCAGCATCTAATAATCTTGACTTGGAATCCAATGGATCGACAGCTGGGTAGATACCTAATTCAGAAATACCTCTAGACAAGACAGTGGTAGCATCCAAATGGGCGAAGGTGGTGGCTGGGGCAGGATCAGTTAAATCATCAGCTGGGACGTAGACAGCTTGGACGGAAGTAACGGAACCCTTTTGGGTGGTGGTAATACGTTCTTGTAAAAGACCCATATCGGTGGCCAAGGTTGGTTGATAACCGACAGCAGATGGAATACGACCTAACAAGGCGGAGACTTCTGAACCAGCTTGGGTGAATCTGAAAATGTTGTCAACGAACAACAAGACATCTTGACCTTCTTCATCTCTGAAGTATTCAGCAATGGTTAAACCGGTTAAAGCAACTCTGGCTCTAGCTCCAGGTGGTTCGTTCATTTGACCGAAAACTAAAGCGACCTTGGAGTCACCTTCTAAGTTGATGACACCGGTTTCCTTCATTTCACGGTATAAATCGTTACCTTCTCTGGTACGTTCACCGACACCACAGAAAACTGAGAAACCACCATGGGCCTTGGCAATGTTGTTAATCAATTCTTGGATGAAAACGGTCTTACCGACACCGGCACCACCGAATAAACCAATCTTACCACCTCTGGCGTATGGGGCCAACAAGTCAACAACCTTGATACCGGTTTCTAAAACTTCGGCGTTAACAGATTGTTGGACGAAACTTGGTGGATCAGCGTGAATTGGGTTTCTTTGCTTGGATTCAATTGGACCTCTTTCATCAATTGGGTCACCGGTAACATTGATAATTCTACCTAAAGTACCACGACCAACTGGGACAGAAATTGGGGCACCAGTGTCAGTAACTGGAGCACCTCTAACTAAACCTTCGGTACCGTCCATAGCAATAGCTCTGACGGTGTTTTCACCTAAATGTTGAGCAACTTCCAAGACTAAGTCTTGGTCACCGTTCTTTAAGGTTAAGGCGTTTAAAATAGCTGGTAAGTTACCTTGTTCGAATTGAACATCGACGACGGCACCAATGACAGCTCTAAAAGTAGAATGTTAGTAATGTGATCGAGAGGATGACGACAGTAGAAAAAAGCTAAAAAAGAGAAAGCAAGAAAGAATAATAGTCCAGTAGGACTCCGGCTCCATCCTTCCTTAACATCGAGGTGGTGTTGGGTAAAGGGGGGACCCTTAGTTCCGTCCAACTTTTGGAATTTTTCCCGTTCTGCGAAATTTCAAGCTCTCGAAATTTTGAAAAATTTCATTGGACGAGTTGGCTATGTGCAGGACATCAAGGTAAAGAAGCCAAAAAGGACAGGGCAATTCGGCCTGAACACCACCAGAAAGGCGCCCAAGTAGATGCTAGCGTTGCCAGAAAAGCACAGCTGATACAAATTGCCCATTCTGGAGATCAGGCCGATTGAATTCAGATCAGGAAATGCCCCCCATTTTTCAGTTTTTTTTTTTGATTTTTTTTTTGGCTCGATTTTCGGGACCTCAATTTCTATCCGGCGAAGTTTTTCATGAACCCACCATGGGGGGCCACAGACAACAGTAGCCAATTCCATCAATTACAGAAACTCTCGGTCTCACTCTCTACTAGGCTGTTGCTACACTTCGACTCAATGCCAGGAAATTGAAATTGGGCTCTACTTTTTACTGCTTTTCCACTCCACCTTTCTTTCCCTTCGTTTTCTCTACCCTCTACTATTTTTCAAGAATTTTACATACCTGACTTTACCTGGGACAGGAGCAGCAGAAGCTAAACCTCTGTTGAGGAGAACATTGCGCTTTGCGGCAGTGAAAGCACTACGCAGAGCGTTGTTAAACAATCTAGGAAGAACCATTATGACTCCAACACTATAATTTGTAAACTATCTAGGATCAACCGTGTAAGTATAGAATTAGAGATTTCTGTAGATTTAAATTCCTACGCTAGGTTGAGAATCGGTACTCGAGCTGGAAAATGGTGTGCGCACGCAGAATTCGCAACTCGCCAATTAGAAAGCTCAGTTGTCCTTGTGGAGAGGTCCGGCTCGAGATCGAAGTTTTATTGGGCGACCAGCGCGGTTACCCGGACTGCGTGCATGATTGCACTTGTACGATTTGGAGTTTTTGGAGCGTGTTTCGGATTTCCAAATGCAGGTGCCCGGAAAGGTTGCGGCAATGGCTGCAAATACGAGGTATATGGAAGAAGGTGTGAGAGAAAGAGGTGGGAAAGATGGAGGGAGAGAGGTGGGAGAGATAGTGGGTGGAGAGACTATCGCGAATGATAGTGTGTGCTGCTTATAAGGTAGTAGATAGTAGGACTTTATTTTGTGTTATGGCACTGTTCAATGGGTTATGCTGGGCTAGCCTTTTGCTAGCTTGCCACAAGAGTTTCCTACAGATTTCTCTACGGAGATTATTGCACTATTATACTCATAAGTAGCTATATTGATTATATCAGCACTCTTCGCTCGCTTTTTAACTAGTAACTCGATTTATTCATTCGTTCATTCATTCATTTATTTATATTCTTCATTGTACACGGCATCTGTTTCACATTTTTCTTTTCACATTTTCGTTATCTCTCGCTTGACAGTATGAATCAACTTCTGGATCTCCTCAGGGTTGTGCTCATAGATTAACACAGTTCCAATAGGCAAATCCTTATTGTACACTCCAATGCAATCAGCACATAGTTGAAGCTGCAATTTCTCGTGAACCATTTGCAAAACCTTCTTGGAACTTCCTATAGACATTATTTCCGTCTGCTCTTGCTTCTGGATTCTGGTGGATCTACGTCTCTTCTTTTGGTTGGAGGCCGCAGCAGTAGCAGCAGCTTCCTGATCCTCTTCGGGTGAACCTTCTTTTGAAGAAGATGACTTCTTAGCCGAGCTTATCAATCTCTTGAATTCCTCTTCTTCACTCAATTTAGTCTGTTCGCCAACACTCTCACTTTCATTGTCACCAGTTATCAAGGTCATTCTACGAGATGATATTGAATCCTTGATTTGGTCGATCTCTTCAGATTGTTCCTTAATAGTAGCTCTCTCTTGAGGTGAAGACCTTGGAGTAGGCAAATAACTATTATTCTCTTTATCTTTCTCCTTTTCCTTTTCTTCATCTTCTTCTAGCTTGTGCTTCTTTATGGTAAATTGCTGATCCTTATTAGGAACACTAAAGTATTGATATGCCAAATGTGTCTTACAGCCGTCACATAGTTGCTCAGGTTCATTCTTCTCATCATTTTCGTCCTTAAATAAGCCATTTTGCTCTTCAACGAAATCTCTCTTCTTGAAATCTCTAAGCTTATACTGGATTTGGTATTTCTTTTGATTTAAATCCCAAATAGCATTCAATTGGTTTACGTAAAACCTCTCAAATGAGTTCAAGCATTTAACAACAAATTCCTTTCTCAACTTATTACTATTTTTACTTTCAAATTGGGATTCCCTTGCTTCGTTCAAGAACTTTCTGAGAATATTTTCGAGCAATTGATAGTGATTAAATACATTCTCCTTTTTGATTTCTTTATAATCCAGAATTGCTTGTTCACCAAATTCTAACCATGGCTCAATTGTGAAATTAACTGCTTCGTTAAAATTGAATCCACAATTGAACCCAGAATGATACACTTTTGGATATGTAATAATAAACTCATTAGGTTGCTGATCAGCGTAAACACATCGTATTCCATTTTCAACTAGTGTGGTTGGCGATAATAATGTAACCAATTGATGCAACAAGTCTGGTTGTCTCTGAAACAAGTCCGGTGCAGAATCTTTCATCAACTTTTCGAATTGACCTGCTTGTGAACTTGGAATCCCGTACCACTTTTTGGTAGCTCCAAAGTGACAGTAGTTTATCGACAACGTATAGTGATCCTCGACATGCCAACAAAATGTTGACAAAAGTGAACCAATATAAATCCAAGGTATAGTCATACCTGAAATAGATGTATTTATAAATTTCATAAGTGAACCCTGAGAGAAAGGTAATTTTGTTAAATTGAAGGGGTGGTTGACGTATAGTTGGTATATTAATTCATGTAGAGGGAGCCCAGGAGTATTCGACATGGGAAATCCACTTATTTCACCAGGAGTTAAATTGTGAATATCAGCTCCATATTTAACTTCCATATCTGACTTTTCTTGGCCCACAAACTCCCAAAATTTCTGCTCGATGATATCAACTGTTAAAGGCTGGCCATTATTGTACTCTTCTTGAAATTCCTTATCAAAATCCTGGCACATTTCGTAGAATTCTGGCAATGTGTATTTTAAATCTACGTCTTCCTTAAACCCATATTCTCCAGTACCAATCAAACACTTATCACAGAACCAGCTACCAGATGGCACTACGTTCAATTTAGGTTCGAGACAACTCATATGATAAGGCTTGTCACAATTGTCACATAATAAAGTTTCAGAAGGATTATCATTTTTGCTACATATTAAGCAGTTATCTGACTTCTCTTCTTCACTGTCTTCAATTTCAGCGTCTACGTCTTCTCTGTTAATATCGAGGTGACCATTTGGAACAGTTTGTTCTTGGTGCTTCTTCAGCCTTTTTCTTCTTTTCATACCCATTTTGGATTCGACAGCATTTTCATTTGGCACTTCACTGTTGAAGTTATACTTCTTTATGTTATTATTTGCCAAAAATAGCGCATATGCCTTGATATTGGCATTGTACTCTTCTTCTACTTGCCTACTGCTACGAGGTACACCAAATTGCACATTGATACCAGCCCAGTCATCTTCGGACATCTTACTGGAGCCTCCTAATTTATCAATAGCAACATAAAGATCATAGTAATAGACTTTAATACTACATCTTTTCTTATTGGAGTCAGCAGCCTGTTCTTGGTTCAGCTGATCATGTTCTACTTGATCTTTTACCAGAAAGTATAGCCTCAAGGGCCGCTTATTCCTCATCTTCAAGAACCTATTAATATTGTTCTTAAAAAAAGCCCTACTTCTAGTTGTTAAACCTAGATCACTTAATTTCTGCAACCTGGTATGAAACTTAAATGTTGGAGAGAGCAGGAAGGGTGGTTTCCAGCCTTGTGGAGGTACCAACTTCACTATTCCATATTCTGCACCTAGTTTAGCGATGTCCGGTCTTGAAAGGTAGGACATGGGATTTTCAAATTCTACGATACTTGGTTGAAGTATCGGACATGGAACCAACACAGACTTATCAAAGGACATCTTTTGGTCTTATTCTACGATTCTACGACTATATATATTGGATATCTTTAGGTATTTCTGGACCTTCTTCAGCCTTGGTTGCTTCAATAGTGTAGTGCGAACGATAGGCTAGCTTGAAAAAAAATGGGACCCTCTGCCTTAGACGAAAAAAGGTCAAAATTATTACCAGTTTAAGATAAATGGCACCAAAAGCAAACTAGATTATAGTGCCTCTGAATAACTTTTACACAATATTATTAGGCACACTATCAATAGACTTTGTTCAAGTAAAATCTATGCTCTTTGGATTAAATAAAATCGTGTTATCTCCCGTGAAACAACTGGGACCTTGAAGAATAATATATATATTTCACCCCGAAAAGAGAAGGAAAGGTAAAAAAAGAACCATATCCCATAATGACACGATGATCACGTGCCTGGGAAAGTGACCAGATATGGGTGCACTGCTGCTTCTCTGAGCGAAGAGGGCATGATAATACTTAGTAGCATGAGCAAGAATTAGGCAATTCTTATATCGCTATACCAGGAGGTCACCACTGGACACAATCAAATAGCTATGCTGTTGACAAGCAGTCCCTTTCTCAGTCTCTTATTAACCTGATCCTCTTTCCCACTAGTGCTTCTCCTAGGTCGGTGTTCCATGTCCTGGATAAAGATGAAAAACTACCAAGCACGACCTCGCGCTTACCTTCCTTTTTCTTAGGCTATCTAATCAGATGGACAACCTTAGCACAGGAAAATATAAAGGCCTTGAAATTTTCCGATAGTTCAGACCTTTTTGACTTAACTCGTTATTAAATTACTCGGAAATGAAAGATTATACTATTACAGTCGTAGGATGTGGTGTTATGGGAACAGCTGTTACAGCAGCTATACTCAAGGCATCATTTGAGCCTTATCCTGCCAAAATCATTTGCTGTACCAATTCTGAAGCCTCATCGGTGAAGCTTCAAGCCAAACTTGATAACCCAATTATAGAAACATCATATGGTGTAGAATCCAACAACAAAGCCGTGGCCAATGCCGATGTCATTATCTTAGGATGCAAGCCATTTTTATGTGAACAAATTTATGAACAAATCAAGGGATCCTTAACTGGTGAACAATTGATTATTTCCTTGTTAGCTGGATGGACCATTGAGCAGTTGTCGATTTTTTCTCCGCATGTAGCTAGAGTGATGACAAACACACCAGCGCAGTTTGGATGCGGTATGGCAGCAGTGTCATTCTCACCAAGCGCAGAGGCTCAGTACGAAGAATTGGTCATGAAGTTGACCGATCCAGTTGGGTTGGCCATCAAATTGCCAGAGAAAAACATGGATGCTGCTACATCATTGATTGGATCGGGCCCTGCCTTTTGCTTGATGTTCATGGAAGCATTGATCGACGGTGGGGTCAGAATGGGAATCCCATTCGCAGCTGCTAAGGAAGCCGCAGCCAAGGTGATGGAAGGAACTGCCAAAATGGTATTGGAGACCGGAGAACACCCTGCTGTGTTAAGAAGCAAGGTCTGCACACCGGGAGGAACCACTATCGGAGGGTTAATGAAGATGGAAGATGCCGGCATCAGAAGTGGAATTGCCAGAGGTGTCGAAGAAGCCGCTAACATTGCAACCTCATTAGGTAAGAAGAAGTAAATGTAGGCGGTGGAAAAAAAATTAGTTAGCGTGGCTGCGAAAAACCAATGTGGTAATATTGCCCGTATGCGTGGGGATAGAGAGAGGTAGAGAGAGATAGAGGGAGATAGACTCTACATAGTAATACATACATGCACAGTTCCCGAGATCCACGGGTAGCTATAATTTCACTACGATAAAGTAACAAACGTAATCATCCGGATTATTCTGTACTGAACTATTTACACAGCATGAGACTAGACGAGACGAGACCAGACCAGCAAATGTGAGTAGTATGGCAGGGCTGCTCTGGTGGTTGTCTTCGTCCTCATCGATCATGCATTATTCCTCGTAAATCATGTATAATATATTTTTTCCCCTTCCCTTCTACTTCATGTTCATTCCGAAGAGTTTCATGAACGCATCAACATCCTTTTGCGTGAACTTGATATTAGCCTCTTCCAACTGGGCTCTTAAATCGCTGATGGAAGATTTGATTTCCTTATCGGTCAAAATCAGCATCATTTGCATCATCGATGGCTTCTTGTCAGGTTGAAATCCCTTGGAGACGAGCAATTCCTGAAAATTTTCCAATGCAGAGGCGATTTTCGGGTTTGTTCTCAAATCGGTGACAAGCTTTTCAAGTCTCTTATTTTCATCCTCAGCATCTGATGAGAACAGTCTTCTGGATACCTGAAAGCCTGCTGGGCGAGGTACAACCAAGGACCTTCTGGCAGAGGACTTTACCGAGTGCGAGATGAGTCTGAGTGTGTTCGATCTAAACATTATGAAAGAACTGCAGATGAAAGACTAGCAGAGTAGAGAAAAGACACCGTTGGAATTGCCGTTGGTTTGCCTTTCTTTTAGCCAACTCGATACGCACCCTAACCGAAATTTTCAAAACCGCAATCTTTGGAGTAGCGCTGCAATTTTTTTTTTCAAGATTTTTTCCGTATGCAGACTGCGGCGTGCCCCGACCAATTATGGCGTCGAAAAATTTCAAACACCACACGCCAAAAGTGAAAGCAAAGTGACCTCCACTTATAACCATCTCCTATAAGTAATCAACCGCCCAATCATATTATATTAACAGACAACATGTCCGCTGAAGGTCAAGAAGAATTATTAGACTACTCCGATTCCGAAGAAATCGCCGTTCCATCCACAACCGCCCCATCTGCTGGTGCAGATGGTGAAGCCACCAACGACAAAGAAGCCGACAAAAAGGGTTCTTATGTTGGTATCCACGCCACTGGTTTCAGAGACTTTTTATTAAAGCCTGAATTATTAAGAGCTATCGGAGATTGTGGTTTTGAACATCCATCTGAAGGTTCGTATTCATTAACAAAGAAGGGAGTACTTCTTCAGGGTCAAATTATAAACTGTTCATCTTAATCTTGGGGAATTATAGTCGAAAGCAAAAAACTCATCGACAGCAAAAGAAAAAAAAATTGGAAGAATTTCGGAAAAATTGAAAGTTTTCCTTCCTAGAGTCAATTCCAGTCATTTTTGGATAGATTCTCGACCATATTCTTGAAAATTGGGAGCCAATTTGACTTGGTTGCGACTGAATAACCAGTATTACGAGCAAGAAGTCAAAAACCAGACAATTGGGACCAAGAAACTGAACTGAGACCACTGTCTACTGGATTTCTAGTAGTATTAAGGCTTTTTGGGGCCCTTAGAATATCAGAACCAAATTCAGATAGAAATGTGGCCCGAAAGAACGAAATATAAAGCAAAAATACCCATTAATGGGGTCATTCAATGCATTTAATACGACCAATGAACCAAAAGATTAAGACAGCGACTCGTATAATTTTCACCCTGCAGATGCTTTATTCTGTAACTTCAACAAATCCTCTTCTCTTTTACATTAACTAACAGTATCTTTTAATTTTAGTCCAACAAGTTTGTATCCCTCAATCCATTTTAGGTACCGATGTCTTGTGTCAAGCCAAGTCAGGTTTGGGTAAGACTGCCGTCTTCGTCTTGTCCACTTTGCAACAATTAGACCCAGTTCCAGGTGAAATCTCCACTTTGGTTATCTGTCACACCAGAGAATTGGCCTACCAAATCAGAAATGAATATTCCAGATTTTCTAAGTATATGCCAGATGTTAAGACCGAAGTCTTCTACGGTGGTATTCCAATTGCAAGAGATTTGGAAAAGTTAAAGAACAAGGATACTTGTCCACACATTGTAGTTGCCACTCCAGGTAGATTACACGCTTTAGTTAAAGAAAAGGCTATCAGATTAAACAACTTGAAGTCCTTTGTCATTGATGAATGTGACAAGGTCTTAGAAGCTGTTGACATGAGAAGAGATGTTCAAGATGTCTTCAGAGCTACTCCATTACAAAAGCAAGTTATGATGTTTTCAGCTACCTTATCTCAAGAAATTAGGCCTGTTTGTAAGAAGTTTATGCAAAACCCATTAGAAATTTACGTTGACGATGAAGCCAAATTAACTTTACACGGTTTACAACAATACTACATCAAATTGGACGAAAAGGAAAAGAACAGAAAGTTATCCGATTTGTTAGATTCTTTGGAATTCAACCAAGTTATTATTTTCGTAAAATCTACCCAAAGAGCCAATGAATTGAATAAGTTGTTATGCTCTTGCAATTTCCCATCCATTGCTGTCCACTCTGGATTGAACCAAGAGGAAAGAATTGAAAGATATAAGTCTTTCAAGGAATTCAACAAGAGAATTTGTGTTTCTACCGATGTCTTTGGTAGAGGTATTGATATCGAAAGAATTAACTTGGCCATTAACTACGATTTGCCAAATGAAGCTGATCAATACTTACACAGAGTCGGTAGAGCTGGTAGATTTGGTACCAAGGGTTTAGCCATTTCTTTAGTTTCCACCAAGGAAGACGAAGAAGTGTTAGAAAAGATTCAATCTAGATTCGACGTTAAGATTGCAGACTTCCCAGAAGAAGGTATTGATCCATCTACCTACATGAACACTTAAATAAACCCAATCTAATCCTTGACGGATAAAAGACTGAATGAAAATTAAAAAGCGAAGTAATCTTGCAATCCTATTGTTCAAAAGTAGTATATACATAAAATATAAAAAAGTATTGTTTTGAAATGTTCCTGACTTGTTTTCAAGAAGAGAAGTGTAGAGATAGACATCCAAAAGATGTGCTGCTGTGGTTGCAGTTTTAATGTGGAAACCATGCTAAGGTTGTATTCTAACTAAATACATATAGATGCCTATTTGTTTGGCAATTCTCTAATTTTACTAAATACAATATGTAGACACCCTACTTATACTTCTGGCATACCCTATCTATCACCTCAAAGATATAAGGCACATCTTTCTTCGGTACGATAAACCATTCAACATGGATCTTAAACGCTGAAGTTGGATCTTTCGATGTCACAGCGCAACCACTACAATACACATCTCCCTTCCCATATCTTTCTCTTAGTATCCTATGGATCTCAGATTCAGATTTCGCTACTTGACTACAGAAGAAACCGTTATCTCTATAGGTCACATACTCTCTAATTTTGAGCCGTTTGAGCCTTTCGATGATATCCATTTTGAAGTACTGAACATTAGGCTGCAAACATGTCAAGCTATGGCAACATTTCTGCTCCCATTGGACCAACCTCAGCAAAACTGAGGTTCTGGTGGTCATTCCAACCTTAACAAGTGTATACTTGGATTTCTTAGAGTTGAACGGTAACCATTTGTCCCTGTCTTTAGGAGAACAGTTGGGTAGGTTTTTGATGTTAAGCCACAGTTTCTCGGAGAGCAACAATAGATCCGAAAGAGTATACGCATAGATGAAACCTGCTTTAGGAATAGGGTGAGGAGCCGCTAACGCCAGGTTGTGTGGATATCTTGGAACCTTTTCTGGAGAGTGGGAGTTAGATCGAGAGTACGATGTGTGGCTGCTTCTCGGATTTATGGCGATTCTGACTGTAGTGTTAGTTAAATTCGTGCTAGAGCTTTTTTGTTTACTCTGGTGTACATGATAATGGCAGTACCTAGTGGACGATTTGATTTTGCACCGTTCTCCCTTCGTAGTTACTCCATGGCATTGCATAGTACTATGCATATACGAGTCTAATTTTACTTCGGCTACCTCCTATACATCACTCAGCCTGTAGAGAGTAAATGCTGTTACCAAAAAAGAAAGAAGAGCGTAAACTCGAAATGTAGCTAAATATGTCACCGAGCTGAGATCTAAATGGGTTGTGCATAAACTACGGGCCAAACCCAAAATGTAAGAGAAACGGAAAATAAGGGAAAAAAAAGAAAAAAAAGAAAAAGAAAAATGGTAAATAGACTGGAATACCCTGAGGGTTCGAGCCACAGTTACGAGAACCCTGCTACTCTAAACCACGAGCTACTAGCCCACCAGGAGTTTAATTTAACTATTGCATGTACGAATCATAATTTTACGAAGGTGGAAAATGGTCAAAAAAATAAAAATATCTTGAACCAGCATCACGTGTAATTAACCAATATCGTAACATATGTTGTACAAAGAGTGGAGTATGGGCTAAAGCCCGTATATAAAAGAAGTATAAAGGGTAGGTGATGTGATTATTTTTTTTCTGAACCTACTTTGTTCTTTCTTCTCTTTACAATTGTTTAGTCTCAGATTCTTTTCCCCCCCTTAAAGGTCCCACATTTCACTGGTACTACACACAATGCCTTCTCACTTCGACACTCTTCAGCTTCACGCAGGTCAAACCGCTGAGGCTCCTCACAAGGCTAGAGCTCCACCAATCTACGCAACCACATCTTACGTTTTTAACGATTCGAAGCATGGTGCCCAATTGTTCGGTTTGGAAACTCCAGGTTACATCTACTCTAGAATCATGAACCCTACTAACGATGTCTTCGAACAAAGAATTGCTGCCTTAGAAGGTGGTATTGGTGCAGTTGCAACCTCATCTGGTCAATCTGCCCAATTTTTAGCAATTGCTGGTTTGGCCCATGCTGGTGACAATATCGTCTCCACTTCCTACTTGTACGGTGGTACTTATAACCAGTTCAAAGTTGCCTTCAAGAGATTAGGAATCGAAAGTAGATTCGTTAACGGTGACGATGTAGAGGGTTTCAAGAAATTGATCGATTCTAAGACAAAGGCTCTTTACATCGAGTCGATTGGTAACCCTAAGTACAACGTTCCAGATTTCGAAAAAATCGTCAAATTGGCCCACGATAATGGTATTCCAGTCGTTGTAGACAACACCTTCGGAGCTGGTGGATTCTTGATCCGTCCAATCGATCATGGTGCTGATATTGTTGTCCATTCTGCTACTAAGTGGATCGGAGGGCACGGTACCACCATTGCTGGTGTCATTGTTGACTCAGGAAACTTTCCATGGACTGAATACCCTGAGAAGTTCCCACAATTTTCTAAGCCTTCTGAAGGTTACCATGGATTGGTTATCAGTGAAGCCTTAGGAAAGGCTGCTTACATCGGTCATGTTAGGATCGAATTATTAAGAGATTTAGGTCCAGCTTTGAATCCATTTGGTGCCTTTTTGTTGTTACAAGGTTTAGAAACTTTATCCTTAAGAGTTGAAAGACAATCCTACAATGCCTTAAAGTTAGCTCAATATTTGGAAAAATCTCCTTATGTTGATTGGGTTTCATACTTAGGTTTACCAACTCATGTATCACATGAATTGAGTAAGAAATACTTAAACAACAAGGAAATTTTTGGTGGTGCCTTATCTTTTGGTTTAAAGCCATTAAAGGAATCCACTGAAGATCCTTTCCAAGAAGCTAGTCCAAGAGTGGTTGACAACTTAGAAATCGCTTCAAACTTGGCCAATGTTGGTGACTCAAAGACCTTAGTTATTGCACCATACTACACTACCCATCAACAATTAAGTGAAGAAGAAAAGATCGCCTCTGGTGTCACCAAGGATTTAGTCAGACTTTCCGTTGGTACTGAGTTCATTGACGATATTATTGCTGATTTTGAACAAGCATTTAAGAAGGTTTACGAGGCTTAGGGTTAATGTAGATGATGCATTAGTATGAATAAACGTATAATAGAAAAGAGATCAGAAGTAGAGCTAGTAAAGTATCACCATGTAGGAACCATAATGGTTGCAATTTGCTTACATAAGCTAGCATATATGGCTGCGAAAAAGGCGATAAGGTAAGGAGTATCAACTTTAGTAGCTGTGTACCTCCCTAAGACATAGCGTAGAAGGAAAGCTTGTATTGCCAATGTATGACACGACTGAAAATTACCATTAAAGAGCCATCTACCAAGGAAAATTAAAGCATTAGCACAAGGTCGCTAAAAAAGCGTTAAGCTGCCACGTATTGACTCTTCTTAGCTCTATACCTCCTTACGAAGTAGTGAAGAAGGAGGGCTTGTATCGCCAATAATACGACAAAGTTGAACTGTATCATAAACCAACCACTTCCCAAAGTGATCTCTGCAAATCCGATTTGGTGGAATACTTCTATTAGCTGAAAATAGTAAATAAGCACACTGGAGCACAAGGAAAAGTTTAGCAAAACCAGTACAAACACGAATACTTGAAACAGCACCATCATCTTGAAAAGTGTAGCACCTATTTTAGCTGGATATTTATAAAAGATTATACAGCTTCCAAGGATGAAGATTTTGGAAAGTGATAAGAAAATGGTAGCATAGGAAACAGCAGTCATAAGTTTGGCGTATCTATGAGAATTGACCAAGCCGTGAATCATTTTCGACAATGTACTGTATTCTCTTCCAGTTACCCCTTCTTCTGATTCAGTTTCCAGGCAAATATCGTAAAGGGCTCTCAAAAGGTTACCATAAGCTGCTACAAATGATTCTCCTAGCAAATTTAGCTCCTTACTATTTTTTCTCGATAGGGTTCCTAATTGATGCCCTATATCTCTCATCCAGCAAGAAAATATGTCCATACTACCGCTGTAGCAGGTCGTTTTATGATTTGCAAGTCGACAAAATCCATTGAAGTTGAATTTGTACTCATTAAGGTATGAAAATGTGTCTATTAACGAGTTTTCTTGATCTGTGATATACACTGTACCAAAATCCTTGACTAAAAATGAGACCATATCAAGCGTTTCTTGTATGTTAGTTAATAACTTCTTAGACAGACGTGAATCAGAGTTTATGAGGAAGTTGAATTGTGAATTACAGTAGGGGATCCTTGCCGAGCATGAAAATAGACTCAAGATGTAGACAGAAAATATCACACAAGAGAGGAAGTATAAAATCCAAATGTGACCCAAAAAAGAGCATGGAGCTTCCATCATAATCTCTGCCGTATCTGTTGCGCCTTCCACATCTTTCGCTTCCTTTGTGTACTGGGGAGGAGGAGGCTCACTCATGTCAGAAGGTATCAGTGAATAGAAGGGAAGAAGAAAAAGGAGGAATAATAGGACATACACACTATCTTACTCTAAAATACGTCTATTTGTACTTCATATACTTCCAAATACGATCTATTTGTAAAATTTAAAGTTTATGTATGCTCTCATTGAAATCCAATAGTTCAATTTCATCTGCATTCAAAAAGGACGAGCCCACCGATTCCCTTCTCTGTCTAGTCTGTAATATATCCAATAAATTCCTTTGGTTAATCACCTGGTCATCTTCTTTGTAATCAAACTCATTATCAACTTCTAGGTCTTGGGTGGGCCCTTGGCTTTTATTATGGCCATACCCATCATATGTTTGCTGTTGAGAATGTTGGCTACCTGATCTGCCAATTCCAGCGGTATTGTCAGCTAGGGGCTCTTCGCTCTGGGATTCTAAAATACTTATCTTAGTCTTAGATTTGGATAAGTTTCTATTTAGATGCCTTACAGAAGATTTCCTTGACAAAGATCTACCAAGTTGTCTTAAAGCTTCCTCATTCTTTTCTTCAAATATTGGAGAAATGTGATGAAGTTCCGCTGATCCACCAGCTACTATTGAAGAAGCTGAGTGACCAGAATTTGATAAGATGTCACCAAATTCATCTTCATTGGCATCTAATTCATTCTCATCCATATTTGCATTGTCTTCATTAATTAACCTATTTCTCTCATAGTGCAAGTTATCATCTTGATCACTGAATGAAACGTTGTTCTTACCATTCTTCTTCACTCCTAGCAAACCACTTACTCTATTTTTGGCTTTGCTCAATTTTGAAGTATCGCTCTGAATCTTTCTGATCTTTTCTTTAGCTAAATACTTTTCTTCCCTTGGTTGATACGTAGCAGTAGTTCTTCTGGAGAATACTAAGTTATGATGAGGAGAGTTATCCTCTTCGTCATCAAAAAAGTCATTGTCTACTGGATTAGCACACCAGACTGGGAGAGCCCAGCTGAACATAACCAATATTGTGAAGGATACACCCCACCACAAGAACAGTACAAACAAGGTGCCAAATTTCATTTCGATTCCCCAAGCTTCTAAATCGTCCCTGATTTCACCTTGAACGTCATTCATTATTCGAGTTATGATGCTGGCTCCGATGGAACCGCTTAAAAATGCAACACATGAGATAACGGTAATGATATGCAACAAAAATCTTGGGACACTTTCCAAATCCGCATACTGGTGATCATCAGCCTTCTGAAATCGGCTACTATATAGTATAAGAGTAAAGATAATAATAATACCCTGTAAGATGGCCGAAAACCCAATTGCTGGATTCACTAGTTTAAAGGCCCTACCTCTTTGATACACTCGCTCATGATATCCAGCCTCTTTTGTCGCATTGTCTACATCATCACTATAGGCGTATGCCATTATACTTTCCAACCCAATAGCCTGGAGTTGTCCTACATAGTCGAATATAGACTGGTTTTGACTTGGGTGATAGTCATAGCAAGTCAAAGTTTCGTTTACATGTTTGTGGGTGACCTGACCATACTTGTCAATAACTTCTTCCTGGATATAGTTTCCAGAACACCATCTCCACAATGAATTTATCGTGAACTGCGGAGCACTTGCGTAAAGAGATTCTGTGTAGTCCGTCAATGCAATGACCTGCGAGTTCGTTAGCGTAGCATCTACGGGGGTATCGCCCTCTGTTGACGTCACAGACGTCCTAAGCGAATTGTACAATGCTTCGGAAAGGTCTTCACGGGTACAGTTGATCCTGGCACAGTAAAATATTTTACTGTCTAAATAAGGAATGACTAGCACCACTACAAGAAACACAAGAGCTAAGGACGAGAATAACAACCTCGCTTTCTGCAAAATACTCTGAGGTATTGATAAGTTCTGGAAAGGTTTACTTAACTTGAAGGGCCTCATCTTGCTATCACTCAACTAATGTAAGCGAGAAGTGACTGCACCTACAAGATATTGCTGTATACTTCAAGATGAAATATGGGATCAATGGAGCAAGCCAAAAAAAATAACGCACAAAAAATGAAATCCATACTACAAGGAACTGAAACTACCAAGAAAAGAAGAGTGCACCATGAAGAACCTAAAAGGTAAAAAAAAAAGTGCTTAGCAGATTGGAAGGGCTGGATCTAAACTGAACTCAACCTGGCTTAATTAGGGAGTAATTCTGTCAGGAGTGCAGTTGGCATTTGGATCCGTGGGGAGTCCGATTGATATCTCAAGCTGTGAAAAATGAGAGAGGCTGAATTTTCAGAACCTTCAAACTACAACTCTAATACGGCACTTCACTTGTGAATATATATATACATATTTATTTATATTTCATTATATATACTGATTACATTTTCATATTTTATAATACTAACACGGTCTGATGCATGTTACACTAACCAGGGCCCAATCTAGACATCGAGTGCAACGATATGTGTTCTACTCTCTTATTGTCTTTTTTTTTTTTTTTTTTTACTTTATACCTTACCATTTTTCATGCTAATAGTTATTAGTGTTTCCACCTCTCTGAATTGAATTGTACGTTCAACATACTAAAAATACACCTTAGAGCCTAGTTGAACATTCAAAACTCCTCATTGAACAGGAGATTCCCATACTTCAGACTGTAGTCTACATTTTCCCTATATCTTGAATATCCCGTGTCCTGGTTGGCTTCAAATTTTCTTTTGGTGAAGGCTTCTACGGGACCCTCAGGGATGGTCACTGGGTGCGCAACAGGCACAGACGCGGTGTTACCCCAATCAGACAAGTTAGAAGCTGTTCCCACTGTTGAGCCGGTAGAACCTACCAAAGAAGGTGGTTCATCCATTCCGGCTGGTAATGGTACTCTTCTATTCACGTATGACTGGTCGCCATAACTATAACTTGAAGCATTAGGTGTAGTGTAGCCATCTGATACGGCCTTACGAATTCTCATTCCTAAAGTTGAGAGCGCTTCAGTGTCTGGGTTTCCAGAACCGTAACGCGTTTGTGATTGATGCTGAGCCACATGGGTCTGTCTCTTGTGTTGAAACTCCATGATGAATGCGACCTAAGAAGGGGTGAGTTTCAAATCAGTGAGAGGATAGTAGAAGAGTAGAAGAGTAGGCAGGTACTTCACCAGCCTTTTTTTCCACATGGTATAGTCATACAGGTTCTGTGCATCACGTGACAAATACACCAGGCGGTGATTTTAAGTGATTTTAAGCTACTATTGAAGCTTAACCACATGGAACAAGGCACAACGTTTCAATTATTAGCGTGAATTAGAGAAGGACATGCAGCAGAAAGAAACGAAGCACAGTGACAAACAGAGAAAGGAGCTGGGCCCAATCACTTCATGAAAACGCTGTATGCATGTCCATATGTCCATTTATTCACTTACTGAAGGGAATTGCAATACTTATCGGTATACCTCATCAAGATCCTCTGCTTCCGGCAGCCGCTTACACTCCACTCCTCTAATTCACAACTTTGTCATGATTTGAAACCGAATCAATTTCCACCATTCGAAAGTGCCTTAGTGCTCTTCTCTTCCATCCCCACAAGATCATCCATGCTCAGTTTCTCTCGCTTGCTCTTACCGCATACACCCCCCAATTTCCTCTATCGTTAACTAACAGCGCTGTATACACGCCCAGCGGTTCCGCTATTCCACCTGCGCTCGCTATCAGTAACCGAACGCGGCAGTGAAAAATTTTGGAACACTTATATAAACCAACGATCTGTTCACTGAAAAGGTTCAGAGTTTAACGATAAAAAAGGATTCTTTCTTTCATTCAACCAGTTATTTAAGTAAATATCATAATATTAAACATGTCTGCACCAGATTTTTCAGTTTCCTCCAAAACCGCTGTTGAATACGAACAAGCATACTCTGCGCACAACTACCACCCACTCCCAGTGGTTTTCACCAAGGCCCAAGGTGCCCACGTTTGGGACCCAGAAGGAAAGGAATATCTTGATTTCCTTTCTGCTTACTCTGCTGTTAACCAAGGTCACTGCCACCCAAAGATTGTTGGAGCTCTTGTTGATCAAGCCTCTAAATTGACCCTTTGTTCCAGAGCCTTCTCGTCCGACGTTTTCGGTGTCTTCTCCAAGTATGTCACCGAGTACTTCAACTACGAAATGGTTCTCCCAATGAACACCGGTGTTGAAGCTGTCGAAACTGCCTTGAAATTGGCAAGAAGATGGGGTTACGTCAAGAAGGGAATCCCAGAAGGTGAAGCCATCGTGTTGTCCGCTGCCAACAACTTCCACGGTAGATCTATCGGTGTTATCTCCATGTCCACCGATCCAGATGCCACCACCAACTTCGGTCCTTACCTTAGTGGTGTTGGTCCACAAATTCCAGGTGAACCAGCTGGAACCCTCTTAAGATACGGTGAAATTGAAGACGTTGAAAAGGCATTCGCTAACGCTGGGGACAAGATCGCTGCTATCTTGTTGGAACCAATCCAAGGTGAAGCCGGTATCGTCGTTCCTCCAGAAGACTACCTCACCAGAGTCCAACAACTATGCAAGAAGCACAACGTCTTGTTGATCTGTGACGAAATACAGACTGGTATTGCCAGAACCGGTAAGATGTTGTGTTACGAACACTCCAAGGACGTCAAGCCAGATGTCGTCTTGTTAGGTAAGGCCATCTCCGGTGGTGTCTACCCAGTCTCCGCCGTCCTCTCTTCAAAGGAAATCATGTTGACTCTCGAACCAGGTTCGCACGGTTCTACCTACGGTGGTAACCCATTGGCCTGTAGAGTTGCTACTGCTGCTCTTGAAGTCGTCAGAGAAGAGAAATTGGTGGAAAGAGCCCAAACCTTGGGTGAATTGTTAAGATCCAAGTTAGAAGAATTGAAGTCTGAGTCCAATGGTATCATCTCTGAGGTTAGAGGAAGAGGTTTGTTATCAGCTATCGTCATCGACGAATCTAAGACCAACGGTAGAACTGCTTGGGACTTATGTTTATTGATGAAGGGTCACGGTGTCTTGGCCAAGCCAACCCACGACAACATCATTAGATTAGCACCACCATTAGTCATCTCTGAAGAAGACTTATTGAAGGGTGTTGACTCTATCAAGCAGTCTTTGGTTGACTTGCCAAATGCTGAAAAGACTCACCATTAAATGTACAATATCATCAAGCTCAATACAGCGTAAATAAGTATTCAATCAAACAGATAATATTAATATATGGGATAGGTTTTTAAGGCTTACATTGTAGAGAGAAGTAAATGAATTAATGTACTCTATTTTAAGTTGATCCAGAATCACCTTAAATATATATGCTTTGCTAATGGGGTATTACACAATTATGTAGTTTGAATATATTCTCACTTATGTTCCAGCTTTACGATTCTGTATCTCATGTTTTATTTCATTGTTTTAATGTTGAAGTTGTGGGTTGCTAATCTTCCTCATCATCTTCATCTCTTTGGCCCCTTGCTTTTCCTAAGCCCAATGCTGCCAAACGTCTCCTTTTCTCGACTTCTGATTCGTGTAAGATTTCATCTGAGTCGTCATCCGAATCTTCTTCTTCAGAGTCTTCAGAAGCCTCAGAATCTTCTTCTTCTTCTTCCGATCCTTCAATAATTTCTGGAACCGTAGGGCGCCTCCTGGCGTCTGAAGTCTTATCAGTACCCTTCAAGATATTGGTGATCTTCAGTTCTAAGCTATTTTCAAGCTTGGAGTCCCTCAATGGGTTGTTTGGACCCTTAGAATCGTGCTCTTTTACCAATACTGGTTCACCTGGTTGGCCAGATCCATGGGAACTTCCACTAACAATGGCATTTATAGATGGCGAACCAGATCCTAAGCCCTCTCCTCCACTTGTTCCCTTTCCCTTAATTCCAACGTACGATAATGCTTTGCCCACAATCGAACCGGATCTAGCCCTTCCTCCAGAAGGTGCACTTTGGGAAGCATGACGATTGACCTTATATCTTCTGATAATTTCACCGTCTTCATTTTCAATGACAATCATATCGTCAACTTGATGAGCGTATACCTTGCGATGCTTTGGATCTGATTTCCTGTAAAAGGCTTTCTTTTTCTCTTTGATTTTCAGTGGACTTGTAACCTTAGTCAATGGTGCAGTAGCAGTTGGAGAAAGATTAGAATCCTGCTTGGAATCTTCAGAATAATTGGAAAAGTTAGTCATAGCACGACGTAAGGATGCTTCCGAGTGGATACTTCCACTATAGACTCGTTGTAATTGGTTATCAACAAGGTTATTTTCAGGCAACGAATCCTTCCTACTCTTTAATGATAATGTTTCTAATACTTCTCCATCCTTATCTTCAATGACAATTTGATCTCCTTCTTGGTACGCGGCGTGGGCCAGCTTCTCAACATCCTGAGTAAGATCTCCTACTGGAACTTGAACGTCCAACTTAACACTCTCATCATTTTGTTGCTTAGCCTCTTCAATTGATCCAGAGGACAATTCAGAATCCCCACCTGAGCTTTCCTTATTGCCATTAGTGGTATTATCGATAGTATCATCACCTTCATCTTCCTCGTGAATTTTGTTGGTATTATTATTCCTACCCAATTGCAAGAATTCTGTCTGAGGTCTTGGCTTTCTTCCTTCACCACCTTCGATATGCTCATCTTGCCTAGAAAGGGATTTCTTAAGTCTTTCACCTGGAGTTGGTCTCTTCTTCTTCTTGTGCTTCTTTCTTTTAGCTCCACCTGCAGGTCTAAACTTAACACCACTAGTTTCAATTGTATTGGAATGTGGAAGCACATCACCGTTGGCATTTGTGTTAGCGATTGAAACATCATCGAGTTCTACCTTTGTCTCATTACTAGTCTGTTCAGTATCAGAATCAATTCTATGTAATGAAAATCCAGTGTTGGCCTTTTCCAACTTTTGCAAACGTGACATCCAGGTTGGACCTTGATCTCTTGTATTGGTAGTGGTGAAAGACATTGTGATTGCCATTCTATTAAGTCTTTTACCTAAAGTCAATACAGCGACAGATGAACCATGTACAATAATAGACGTCAAGATAATAAAGCAAACAATTGGCCACATAGCGGCAAGCAATTGATAGTGAGGGAAAGTATCGCTGGGTAAGGAGGCCAATGGAGTTTCTTCATGAGTATAATGTCCTTCCAAATCCTTTCTTGCCAAGATTACAGCAAAGACAGCACCGACACCAATTGGACCAAAGTGACCACAGAACAAAGCTTCTCTCCACGACTTAATATCAGGAGTGAAATGCTTGAATGCAAGGACTGCAGGCATTCTTCTTAAGAATATAATAACAATGGCTAAAATAACTAATCTCCAGGCGTTTAATCCCAAGGAAGCATCATTGAACAGCGGCCATGGAATAATTGCACCGAAGTAAACGAAATATGCCAAATTAAGTAACAAATCAATGACAGTGGAGACATGAGATTCCTCTGTCTTCTTAGCGAAGTCACCATTCCAGCCGAAGGCAGTACCAGCGGCAAATGACACCAATAAATCATCAACCCCCAACATTGAACCAATACCAGCACTATTGAAAGCCAAGAATACGAAAATCGCTAAAAAGGATTCTCTATCGATCAAACCTTTTGCTTCCGCAAATGCTACAGCTTTCCTTAAAATGAACCCTAAAAATGCTCCAAGAAGACATCCAAAGAGACATTCCCATAAAATGGTCAAACATATCCAGTCTTTAACAATTTCGCCTGCATTTCCGTGATGCAAGATCAAATTTAATGAGAGGTAGATGAATGGAAATGCCATACCATCGTTACATCCGGATTCTGCAGACAATAAGTTTCTCAAGTGACCAGGAACTCTTTCAGCAAACTTACCCTTACCAACAACGGCAGCTGCCAAAACAGGATCCGTGGCGGTAACACAAGCTGACACTAACAACGCCGATGGGAAATCAAAGTGTGGGATCAAGCACCAGATGAATAATCCAACAACAAGCCAACCTACTGTCATCACTGGCAACAACAAAATGGCTACCGAGAGCCAATGCTTCTTCATATATTTTCTGGGCAATTCCACAGCAACTGCAACAATTTGAATACAAAGGACAATTCTTGAGATTTCCAAGGTGATGTAATCTGTATTCCCCCAAGTTACGGGGTCAAACCAATCTAAACAATGCGGCCCAAGGATGAGACCCGCTACTGTCGCTACCGTGGCTTCACCAATGAAAAGCTTCTCTTTCACAAAGAGTGAAACCAACGAGAAAATCGTACTGAATATCCCCACACAAGCATAAGCTATATGAGGTTTTTCAAGCTAGAGTAAAGTTAGTAAAAGAATGAACGAATTAATGTAAAAAAAAAAAAAATGCAACAGCTTAATGAAATGGTCTCGGTTGGGGTGCACCCTGTGCAAAATTAAGGTGGGGCTACGATGGACTAGTCGTATGGGTCCCCGACTAACATCATGAGCCAGTTCCAAGCAGCTAACGTCCCTGAAGACCTGTCACTATCACCGACCTCGACACATAATTCAGACGTCGTGAAGTTGCTTCAAAAAAAAAAATACAACATCAACAACGTTTCAGTTTGTGATGAACCCTGCGCAACCTTGATGGTGCTTACGAAATATAGCCCGTAAACGAGCCCCACTTATCACCGTGAGCCATGGCCCCATCGGTAAGATCTTTTATGTAGAGAAGCTCAGACCAATGCCTACATGTTACGCAAATTTCTTGACAGATATGCCTACCAGTTAGCACAAGAATATGCCAACCGTTCGTCCCACAAGTGAAATTTTTATTCAATTCTTGGCTCTAGTGCTTAGAGCCCATGGCTACATACCTCTAACTGTGACCATACCATAATGTGTCATGCAGTTATAATATCAAATGCGTTCTTCTTTCTACGTCAATAAAATACCAGAACAAACGTTCAATTTACGTTCCAAGTATGTAAAGAATCGAAATCAGCCTCTATAGGAAGAAAAAGAAATACAAGTTGCCCACTCCTACTACCATTAAAGATAACAAAAAAGAATAAATTGATGCCAAGTACAGATGCAATTGCGATGCCTGCAGATAAGGTCTACCTGCAGGAGCTGATGGGAAAAAAGGTTAATTTGCTGATGCTTAAGCGAGTCAAGAAAAATAATAGAACGCAGAATCGAAGTTTGTCTGGACAGTACAAGAAAAAAAATATTCCCTGGACATTAGGCAAAAAAGAACGAGAATGACAAAAATTAAGTGGATTGACCAAAAAAAAAAAAATAGATCATACCGAGAAAGATAAACACCTAAAACAAGATAAGAGCAGATTAGCATTTGACATTCTTGTTGGTTTCTATTGGAGGAATTTCGGAATATATATTTTTTGGGGGTTTTAGCACTATTTAGGTTTCACTTGTTCTCACTCTATGACATCCGGACTTTGGATAATAGGTTACGGTTCGTTAATATTCAAACCTCCTCCCCACACAGAATTCAGATTGGATGGATATTTGAAGGGCTTTGTAAGAAGGTTCTGGCAGAGCTCGTCTGACCACAGGGGTACACCCGAGAGTCCCGGTAGAGTGGTCACGTTGGTATCGTTAAAAGACATAAAGGCAAATAAAGACTTACTTACATCGGTTTACACCCACGAACTCAGGCACCGGTCGGAGTTTGATGATGATGCTGACATATTGGAAGATGACTTGAAGGTTTGGGGGTGCGCATACTATGTGGCACCCGAGAACGCGGAATTTGTTAGGCAGTACTTAGAAGTTAGGGAGCAGGATGGGTACACTTTGCACAACGTTCCCTTCCATGTGACATCTGCCATTCCTCCGCTGATACAATCCAAGCTTAAGCAAAGCGAAACCGGGGAGTATTTCTTGGAATCCAGCATTTATATAGGAACCATAGATAATAAGTCGTTTATAGGCCCCGAGGAGCCCCTAGTGACGGCAAGGGTAATAAGCGGAAGCAGGGGCCCCAGTGGGGAGAATTCCGAGTATTTGCTTAATCTTGGGAATGCAATTAAGGAGTTGGAAGCTCGCAGTAGTATGAAGGACTACTATTTGCAGCAATTGGTGACATCTGTACTCGAACTCTCTAAGTAGTGTATCTTAGCATGAAATACAAGGTGAAAAATCGCATTACTCATAACGCCAGTAGGTTGCAGAAAAAAAAGGAAATCTCCTGGGGGTGAGTCGAACACCCGATCTCAAGATTACTTTGAGTAAGTTACACATTACAGTCTCGCGCCTTAGCCAGCTTGGCCACCAAGAGGATTTCTGGAAAAGAAGAATGGAAAAAATGTTTGTATGGTGGTGCATGCCGAAACTCATCATAGTCTTCTGAGTGCTTGCTGCATGTCTGAGTCCTAAGGAAGGCAGCGAACACTCTATTTCTGGAGATGGCCCTTGAGTAAGTTATACATTACAGTATTACGCCTCTAGCCAGCTCGTCTTTCAACAGGAATCTTGGAAAAGAGAACGTGAAAGTGTTCTTATGTTTTTACCGTTGTGCGTAGTTTGCATCCAAAGTGTGCTTTGCAACTGGTTCCTTGGTGAAGGCAGTGGATAGCCACTTCTAAGAGCTTTCAAGAAAAGAAGCTCCCAATACGTGAAGTATCTGTCTTATGAAACCTGATTTGCACCCGTTTGGGTTCAAATTATATCTCGGTCCGTAGGAAAGGCAGAGAATAGTGCCTTCTAAGAGTTCTCAAGAAATGCAGCCCCAAGAGGTGAAGCTAATCATGGGAAATGCTCTTCAGTCTAATTCCATTTGCAGGAGTAAAAATAATTGCATAAATTGAATATGACTACTAAAGAGTATTGAATGTTTCTATATATTGAACTTTTCATGTTTTAACTGAAGCAATGCTTTGTGGAAGCGACCAGATCCCCTTAAAAGACAACAAGAACCAAGAGGCCGAAAGCAGAGGCAACCAAATTACTAATCAAAGTAAATTTGACTGTTTGCACTTCACCAGAACTTTTTGTTGTTGAAGAAGTAGATGTAGAAGAACCGGACTTTGAACCAGACGTCTTTGATCCGGAGCCAGTGTTTGAGCCAGTTTGGTCTCCAGAACCTGTTTCAGTAGCTTCAAAGATACCGGTTTCAGCTGTGATTTCAGCAGGCGTGTAAATTCCAGTTGCGTAAGAGAAGATAGACTCGGCAGACGATTCAACTATTCCAGTCTCGTAATCTGTGGATGAGTACAACGAAGCCTGGGTGGCACTAGGAATGCTACTGGAAATGACTTCTATGTCAGATTCATCAGTATACTTAGCTTGTGCCAAGGAAATGGTTAAATCCTCCAAATCATAAACAAAGTAGCCGCTACTCATAACGTTATCACCTAAGATCACGAAATCCTCCTGCTGACTTTGAATTCCTAAGTAGCATTGTTCAGCGCCTCCAGAAGAATCAGAAGAAGCTGCTAAAATGAAATTTGAATATGGAACAGAAATGGTCAACCCACTGAAATCGAAATTAACAGTGAAATCGTCGCTACTCTTGGGACAATTAACAACATAATACCCTACTTCTTCTGAATATTCACCTCCCAAGGCGTCTCCAAATTTACTAAACAAACTTTCAGGAAGGACTGTCAATGAAGTACCAGAATCCAAAAGAGCAGTGTATTTATTGGAAGTTACAGAAAAGTCATTGCTTCCTTCACTAAATGAAATACCATCAAGCATAACATGGAAGGCTGAAGGATCTTCAGAGACCTTATTAAGTATAGGAACCGTTGCTAATGTTCCAGAGTATTTGGCATGGTCAACTGCTCCGAATAAAACTGAGCCAGTTGTAGCGTTAACTGCATTCAAATAGAGGGAATATGCCACTTTATTAATCGCACCTTCTTGTTTAAGAAGAACAGGGAAGTTCAGATACTCATAGGAATTGGTAGACTCAAGACCTTCCAAACCAAGACCAAGAATACCACAGTTTGTGGTGGATTCATTAGCAATACCAAAAGATACAGAGTCAAGAGTAGTACTTCCAATCTTTATCGAGTCATATCCCCAGTATCCCGAAGCTCCAGTGCCGTCTCCATACATGATATAGAATTCAGGTGCAGATTCGTTCCTCTTGAATGATGAAGACAGCGAGGTTTCAAATGACCCATAGTTAATACAAGTGTTTGTGGGAGCAATGTCACCAGGAGATGTTCCCGTAGCTGTTGCAACCCCAATGGCAGTTTCATCACCAGAGTCTCCACCATACACAATAGTTTCGTATCCAAACATAGTGGAGAGATCATCAAATATATCACGTTCAGCAAGAACTCTGTTGTTCTGGTGAGAGGAGTAGTCTCTTCTTCTCCTCTTTTGATAATCAGGCACAAAACATTCGACGTCCTTGGCCATAAACCATAAATCTGACGATCCAGTATCAACTTGAATGGTATTCTTTTGATTATTAGATCCAACTTCAAGGGTAGCAACGTACATGTTAAGTTCATTACCAAGAGTTAATGTCACATCACCATCTCTTCTGTATAAGTATGGCTTGTTGTCCAGTGACAAAGTGTCATAAGTGTCACCTCTCTTGACTTCAAAGTCAAGTAAAATACCACCACCAGGTAATGTCGTACCCAAGCCACTCGTTGATGCAACATAGGAAGCTGCAAATAAGAGGGTTGCAGCTAAGAAATGTGTCATTCTGCAAAATGTTAACTAATCAGAAGGACAAGAAAAAAAACAGACAAAATGTAAAGCAACCAAGAAATGTCCAAGAAATCAAGCAAAAAAATATTGTCACTGTATAACTCTATACCTCTATACTCTCCAAGAATCCCAGAAGAAGCGCTTACTTATAACTAATTGACGGGCGGTCGATTCGATAATTTTTCAATATTTCAAACACCTAGTGAAAGAAAAATTAAACTTTTATTGGAGAAAAAAATCACCTTTACAATGAGATGACAGACGTGCTACTTGCTGTTTTGATGACGGTTTAAAGTTTCCGTATTATTTTTTTAAATTTGGTGCTAATTTTGGCAGTCGCACTTTTTGGCAGGGTTCTTTTTTGGCAGGTGCATGCATCACCAAGCCACTTTGCCCCGCTGCATACTAAGGCACATCTAAGGCACACTCAGTGCATGTTCCAAGAGTACATGTTACGTACCATTAGTCCAGTTAGAATCATATCTCACCCTGAAGTAGTCTTAAAATGATTGCATTGTAGAATTAGTGATCTGGGAGTAATTCTCCCAGGTGCTATATATAGAGCTGAGCTATTTACATAAATCTACACTTTTTTGGTTACACCTTATGCTTAACACCTATCCTATATCTATATCCAAAATGACTTCATCCAGTACTTTAAATCAAGTAACATACACCCACGCTCTTATACTTTCATATATAGTATCTTTTATTCCTTTTAAACCTAAATAGAATTATATCTAATTTAATTATTCTAATGCTTCCCAATATTTAACCTCTCTGTAATTCAACAGCTGCTGCTTCTATATACTGTGCAACATTATCAATTTCGCTTTGTGCTCTTCCATAGTCTCCATCATCCAAGAAATCTTTGACGCCTGGGAAAATGTTGAAATCCTTATCCTTCATGTTTCCACTATTTATAAAATAAGGAGCATCGTAAGGAACGCCAAATAAGGCATTGACGTAGCCTGGTCTTCTAGATTTTAAATCTTTCTTGATAAATTTGCTACTGAAACCAATCATGTTCTCATTTTGCTTCCATCTATTCATTGCTACTAGAGTGGGTTCCATATCCCCAGAGTTCTTTAAGAAATCCTTCCAACTCAGGTTCCAGTCCTCTAATACTCCTGATGCTTGCTTGAACCTGCCAATTGCTTGAGTCAACCTTTCGTAATGAATTATTGGTTTCGTTGGTTTCTTGTCTTTAGCAATTATCTCATTTGCATAATTTTCAAGAGATTGCTCATAGTCATGCAATTTATTTGACAAATCGTTAAAATTAAATGGGATTAATGGACTCTCCACCAATTCCAAAATAAGTTTCGAAAATAGCTCCACAAGTACCTTATGCTTCTTCATCTCAGAGTCGATTTTCAAAGCTTCGAAATTTTGGAAACTATCATAGCACGAGTTCTTTGGGTATCTCCTTTCTGGGTTTGTCTCCGAAGAGGTAAACTTGATTTCCATCGATGGCACGTTCAAAAAGTTAATAAACGGTATGTAGTTTTTCAGTTCAATCAAATTGAATGGAATATCATCTTTATTGTTATTTTGAGATTTGTACAAGTCGTACAATAATTGATCATCTCCTTCTGTCTTGACTTTTTGAAGAACCTTCCTGATAACTTCATGGAACAAAGGATGTGCATTAATTTGAAGTTCATCACCAGTTATCACATCACTCAAGTCGATATACGTATAACCATTATCAGTTAGTTGATCCTTTCTATTTTCTATCCACTCGGTCAGACCTGCCAAATTATATTCACTTCCATCGAATGATATGAAATATATGGATCTTGCAGGAGACCAATTGAACTTTCTTTGCATAGCTGTAAAGACTTTGACCAATTCCAACAAAATCACGGTACCTGTATTTGTAGATAAAGTACCGAAGCACGAGGCATCTCTTGAGGCCCCAATAATCAAACCTTTATTGGACTGTTCACGCCCTTCAATAGACCCAACAACATTCCAAATTTGGTGCGTTGGTTTTGGTTCGTTGTTAATCTGTAACTCAATTTCAATACCTGATGCATCACCTGAATAGTTTCCATCCTCAAATTTAGCTCCCTTTTCTTCAATCTTCTTCAAAAATTCTTTGGCATCTGCATAAGATATTGGAATTGTAGGAATTTTTGGTGTAGATTCCGATTTGAACCAAGGTAACCTGACAACATATCCTTCACCAGAAGACCAGCCTGGAGTAAGGACGTCACCCGTACTATATCTTTCTAGACCGACATTCCACTTCTCTATAATATCTTCATGTCTATTGCCTTCAGAGTCAGTATATGGTGTGGAGATGAATACAATTGCGGAAACCCCTATCAGAGTAGCCAAACTAACCTTATTTGAATCTGGAATGTCACCCCCTCCGTACTTTATTAATAAAACAGCTCCCTTTAATTTCACTCCCGCAGAGTGCAAGGCCTCGAAGTCTTTCCTTGTACCATAGTTTCCATACACATAATGGCCCTTCACCACATTATTGGTGTTGAGGGCATTTTGATTGTAGGCTAAGTGTTCCATCCCCTCTTGGTTAAACTCTTTCAAATTGGCCAGAAAGGAGCCATCAGCTAATTTCACATACGTGGAACCTTCTTCAGCTTTCGGGTAATTTAAATTGACCAGTACTGTGTTAAGATCGTAATCCTTGATCCCATTGTTGATCATGAAGTCTTGTACGTACTTAGCCAATGTCAAATCACCCTTCGTTCCTGCTATATGAGGCATCGACGACAAATACTCGAGGTTTTCCTTCATAAGTTTGTTATCAATCATTGGCGCCACAGCAGCCCCTAACTTGTCAATGTCATACATCATCCCCAGCGTGAACCCTCCACCGGAATGATGCCCGGCATCCAGAGCTTCCAGTGAGGTTGAATAGTGAGTCAAGATGAATATGAAACCTATTATAAACGAGACATAGAGGAGTCTTTTAACTACCAAGGGGTTCCCTATTTTCAATATGAACTGCTCGTACATGCCATTGAAATATTTGTAGCCCTCATACATGGGGTCTATCATCTGCGAGACCGGGTGTATAACAGCGTTATTGAAGTTCGATGCAAATTTCTTGGTGAATTGGGAAGCTTTACCGAAGAATCCGGTTCTTCTTCGTTGACCAAGTTCCTCTGCAATACCATCTTCTATCTCAAAGGCCTCGATATCCACAGGCTGAGCGTGGTGCATATCAGCATCATCCAAGTCATCATAGGCAGGAGGAAAGTTAGGCTGCGTGCCGTCCAATCTCTGATATTGTGCCATACTTACCTTGATCTTATCAAAAGCTAAGAGCAGGACTTAAAAAAACAGGAATAAAATATAATCACACTTCAGTGCTGGAAGTGAAAAATCTACGTCTGACAAATTCTGACCTATGCCCTAAGCTTCGTTTGATTGTGTTGTATTGATACTTCAATTTACTCAGCAGTCCAGTCTTAATTTTTACTGGTCTATTTTACTTATATGTTTATTTATGCAAGCGTTACCACTACTATAGACTTGAAGCTTGAAATACCGTCCCTGTTCAGTATATCCTTCAATCTTTGAAGGCGTAGTCTCTTTCTGTATACGTTTTTCTTGGATTATTTTGTTTTTTAGTGCCGCCGGTACGATCGCGAGGGAGCCCAATGGGGAAGGTGTTGTGCAGGAACATGGCTGCTGCTTAACATGGCTTACAAGAGACGGTGGAAGAAGGTGGGACTATTTATGATTGGGGAAAGGGTGAATATGGGAGGGATGGAGTAGATATATGTATGAGATAGTATAGACGAGCTCCAGGCACTTCATGATGGTAATTTTTACCATAGTTCATCGCAGGGTGTACTCTTCTCCTACAATTCTTCTATTTTTAGAACCGACTATTGGTGAGATGAATATCGTTATCAAGTATGGCGAAGTATGGCAAAGCATGGAAAACATGGAAGAGGTCCAGACATTTTGTGAAGGTGACTTACGAGTGTATTCTTACAGCTGTTCTGTTCTGGGTATTGCAGCCTGAGAAATCTCATCAATTTCATGCCAGAGCCCTCCTTCTATATATATTGTTTCAGCTATCTTCTTTATAAAGTTTCTGTATATTGTTTCAGCCATATTCTTATATAATCTATGTACATTGTTTCAGCTATCTTCTTATAAAATCGGATTCTAATATTCCAGATTTTGCACAAATCTGGCTAAAGATTCCATTCTCCTTAAATAATGTCCAAGGAGCATCGAATTCAGACATTTGCCCATTATCCAAGGTCAATATCTTATCGTAGTTAATAATCGTCTTCAATCTATGGGCAATGCATAGTATTGTACAATCACTAAACTCTTTAAGAATTGTTTTCTGGATCTTACTATCAGTTTCATAATCAACAGAACTAGTTGCTTCATCAAGAATCAAGATCTTGGTATTTCTCAACATAGCTCTAGCGAAAGAAATCAATTGTCTTTCTCCTAAGGAATAGTTAGCTCCCAGTTCTTCTACGCCTTGATCTAAATGAAACTTGTGTAATTCCTTACTAGTCTCGGAAGTAGATTCCTTTACTTGTTGGAAATCTTCCTCTTCAATGACTCCTGCACGTCTTAACGCATCCCAAAGTTCTTCATCTTCAAGATCACTAAATGGGTCTAAATTTTTCCTTATTGTCCCGCTGAACAAAACGGGATCTTGTGGAATAATGGATAGATTTGCCCTCAAGTCATGTAAACCGATTTTGCTGATGTCAACTCCATCAAGGACAATGCTACCTTGATCTAATTCAGAGATTCTGAACAATGCGCTCAAGATGGAAGATTTACCAGCACCAGTTCTACCACAAATACCAACCTTTTCGCCCGGTTGAACTTTAAAATTTAAATCCTTCAAAACAAGAGGCAACAATGGTCTATAACGCAAAGAAACATTCTTAAACTCCAATTCACCCTTGCTTGGCCACGAAGCTTCTGGTTCCGTGTGAGAAATTCTAGAAGGTGCTTCTTGAGGCATACGATAGGCGTACTCTTCCAATCTTTCTGCTGAGTTCATATCATTCTCCACTTCAGTATATAATCGAATAAATTGAGACAACTCATTTCCCATACTAAAGGCGTAACTCACAACTAAACCTGTGGATGCTGCACTAATATTGAACACCCTATTAACACACATCAAAGTAATCATTAACGTGAAAAAGAATACCAACACTTCCAACATTACTGATAGCCATCTTTGATTCGCTATCACTAAATATGAAGCCTCGTTAGTAGAATTGATGTATTCATTATTCTTCCCAACAAACCTTCTTTCGGCTCCAAAGGCCTTAATAGTAGTCATACCATTCAAAGTTTCGGAGTAATTATTATGAATAAATGATCTCTGGACTGCTTCGATCCTCTTGATCTCTCTCGTAGTTGCTTGATAGTATTCTGCAAGACACACAAATATCATAGAAAACACAGGGGCTGCAACCAAAATCCATGGTAAGTAGATGCAGCATAATATGAGAATACCGATCAAGTTCCCCAATCCGTAGAATAAGAATCTTAAATTTTCACTGATTTCGTTGTCCAAAGCATCTGTGTCTTTAGTGAACCTATTTAAAATCCTACCTGTTGGAGTAGTATCAATAAATGACATTGGAGCGTGGAGCAAATTCTTCACTGCCAGAAGAGTAAGATTCTTGGAAGCTCTAGTTGATGTGTTAACCAAAATAAAAAATTCCACGCAAACAAACAAAACCGAAGCGAAAGTGAACAAGGCATAAAGGCCAATCCAGAAAGAACTGTCTTTACCTGGAAATCTATCTGATATCCAGAACGATAACCAGGTATTAGTGAAAAGAGTTGTGAAAGTCGTCAAAGCAGCGGATACTGGAAATACCAAAAGAAATCCTTTCATTCCTAATTTTTGAACACCCACCTTCAAGTAATTATAATAAATCTGGAATTTAATTCTATTGACAGCCTTTTCTTCATCTTCTTGTAATCTACCTTTAGTAATATCTTTCTGGGCTTCTTCTATATTCAGCTCAGCATTATCACTTGCTCCATCCTCGGTAATGCTTCTGGTTTCCACGGTTTTATCATATTTATAGTCTTCTTCAATGTCACCCGGGGTACTTTGAATCGGTGAAGGTGAATTAGCTTCATCTTCTTCTAAGTATTTCTTAGTGCTGCTGAAACTCATCAAATTCTTGAATCCCTCATTTCTGTTATTCAATTCATCGAATGTCCCAATATCTATTGTTCCATCGCCATTTAGGAATATCACCCTGTCAGCACTTTCGATTAAAGAAAGTTGATGGGTTGCTAATATTCTTGTGGTGTTTTTCAATTGTCCCAAGAGACAGTGGGATACTATATGCTTACCAACTCTTGCATCTACAGCACTTAATACATCGTCTAATAAGATGATATCAGGTTGTGCATAAACAGCTCTGGCTAAATTAATTCTTGCCTTTTGACCACCAGAAAGAGTGATTCCTCTTTCACCAACTTCAGTGTAGTCACCAGCATCAAACGAATTCAAATCTTGTTGTAACGCACAGGCAGAGATAACTTTCTTATACAACTTCTCATTCAATTCGGAGCCGAATAAAATATTCTCTTTAATGGTTGTATTTTGCACCCATGGCTCTCCACACATCAAGTAAGCTCCATTCACAGTAATCTTCCCAGAATCAAGTTTCATATTGCCAGCAATGGCATTAAGTAACGAAGATTTTCCTGACCCAACGGTACCTGTGATAACAACAAACTCTCCCTTCGTGATATCAAGATCAATCTTGTTCAAGCCACAAAAGTTCGAGCGTTCATTTTGGATACCTAAAAGTTCCTTTTTATCATTGTTTTCCATCTCTGCATCATATTTACCTTGCTTTTTCAATTTCTCGATTTTTTTTAGCTTAGCTTTCTCTTCCTTTAAGTTTTGCTTGATTTCATCTGGGTCATCTGGTACCACCGAAGTGTCCCAGGAAAAATCAGCATTTTGAATGTTCACCGAGATATTGGAGTTTTCGTCCTGAATAGTAATGTAGTTTTCATCTACAACAGCTTCTTCGCAGGACAACAACCTTTCGACTCTTCTGAATGCATGCAATAAATCGACACCAAGAGCCAAACACATAGGCAATAAAAACGTAATAACAGCTAAGGTATCAAAAGCGGCCACTGATGAGAAAATAGCAGCTGGACCCTTAGTCTTTCCATGAATCTTATAAAGACATGCAAAAGTAACAAATGATGTGACGCTAGTTAAATTCAATGAAAGTGCATCTATTAAATTTCTTGCTCCTTGAATTTTCAACATGGCATTTATTTCATTACTTCTTGCCTGAATAATTTTAGACATGTAGGGAATTTCCCACGAGTAAAGCTTAATCATTTTCAAGTTAGTTAACACTTCCTTAATGATATCTACACGTTTATCGGTCAATTTTGTAACAGAATCTCTATAGGAAAACATCTTGGCACTTCCAGCTCCAATAAGAAAGAGGAAAAGTAAGAAGACTCCTAATCCAATTAACGTAGCGATACCCAAATTAATGGCCAATACAACGATTCCGATGACCAATCCAAAGGGTAAGACAACAGTCAATGGCTGCATCAACACACCCATATCAACTCTAGAAAGATCTGTTCCCATTAGGGAGGTGATTTTTCCAGCTGAATGTTTCTTTTTAGCAGCTGGCAGTAATTTAAACGACTTTTCTAACACTAGCGTTATCAAGATGGATTTGACTCTTATACCCAAACCAAAAGCTACATCAAAATAATGATTGAATAAAATTCCGGTAACCATCAATGCAAGACTACTTCCAATAGCATAACCTATTCCGGGTCCTAAATTTTGATGAGAAGACGACAGCTCATACGACTCTACTGTCTTAAGAAGTTGTTTCGTAAGTAATGGCATTAACGACATAAATAAGATAGTCACAAACCCTAGGCTTGTTGCCCAAATAAGATCATCTCGAAATGTAGTGATGACAGTCTTTGCAATTGTTAATTTGGGCCAAGTTGTAAAAGGTTTCCCTTTGTTTGCAGGATCCTGTTCCCACGCCAATTTGGATTTAGCGACTCTTTCTTGAAGATTCTTACTGAACTCTTCAGCCATGATATCATTTTTCATATCATCAGTTAGATAGAAAAGGTCTCGGGGCCTAATAGTACGCGAATAACCAACTTTGAAAAGAGGTGTTACCCACCAAAAGAAAATTTTACTTAGCAAGTTTGCACTCTTATAAGCATATGGTTTCCTTTCTTCGTCTGAAGGGATTGGGTATTCACCTTTAATGAAAGTGGATAGCAAACGTCTCTGAGGATCATACTCTGGACCAATTTCCAAAGTTTCATCACTCATGATTAACAGAGATGCAACGGGGTTTTCTTTTGCTTGACAGTCTAATGTAACCGAGCACGAATAGATTCACCCCTTTCTTAGAGGTATCAGTTCACAACTGCAGGGGATGCGTATAAATATATATCTCAAGTGTTACTTCTTTACCTCTATCTTTTATCTCCATTTTATCTCCATTTTTATCTCCATCTTTGCGTTTGCATTGGTGTTACTTTTTTTCGCAGCCTATTGTATTATGCATGCAAATGTAGGTGCCACCATATAAGCCGTGTGTTGACTGAGTATTTTTCCACTTTAAGCGATATCAACGTAAAATCTTTTTGACGTGAAAGTAATTTTCATAGGAAGGTAACAAAGAATTCAGACCACAATGGCAAGACAATTTATACAGTGAGCACATACGGATGCATTGAAGCGATCTGGCTGCAAATTTATTCAAGTGTTTGCAAAGACAGCTATTTTTCTTCTTGTTCGTAAAATGGATCATAGACCGAGTCGGATTTAAAGAGATACGCCGCACGTTAAGTGAAAGCCTTGACAAAATTTTGTCAACATACGAATGGAAAATAAAGCTAAAAAATATGCTGTTGTATGAAAACACCACATCTCGGAACCCACAAACCCTCATGGGAGCTATTAATACCAGTAATACAGGATATTTCCTCTGTTGAGAGCTACGTCTTTTACTGCCCATGCAATAAACATTCGTGTAATAATATTCAAACACAATAGTGGTAGAATGTCTACAATTGCAACAGGTAGCAAAGTTCTGGTCCAAAAGCGTGCTTTCGGTGGCAAATTGATCGCCTGTTTCTCAAATCCACATTGCTCCCGATAAACGGAGTTATATATATCGACAGATTGAGATAATACTCACATGAAACAGGTGTTACAGAACAAGGCTAGGTAACCTCACCGCTTCACAAAAAAAGGCCTGAACTATCTGAAATTGGGCTACCTATACTAATGAATAAGTTTGCAATATGGAATAATATCATTATACTTGAGCATTAACAAGAAATTCGCAACACTGAGCTCAACTTACGCAGATGCTATGCTAAAGCCGTCTGGCGCGGCAGAGTATTTTTTGTTGACACATTCGGATTTAAACTGACGTCGGCATCTGAATTCTGCATTTGGGTACCACCTCGTCAAGATTATCTATTCACACATAAGATGGAGCAGCGCAGAATGGAAGGCGACTGATAAGCTATAAGTTATGCGCCCCGTGTTCACCCTATTCTAGTGTGGAGTTACTAGATGGAGAGTAGTTAAGAATCCTCTAATCTGAAGCACTTCTGGCGGAACCTTGTTCCCAAGGTTCAAGTTAAAGCGGTATACGCGCTTCATTTACGTTAGATTCTCAAGTGCTGCAGTAATATCTAATGATCAAATCTATCTCTTATGGCATCCTATATTGAATCCAAGTTTGTCGCCGCCTTCAATAGCAACTTACACCAAGCTCTCCAAGATTACTTCACTTATTCTTCAGTTATATAGATTAATTTACAATTATATAGATTTGCTGAGCTCTTCTCGCATCGGAGCATGAAACTCTCATCAAGCTGACTGAGGAGAATAGTACGGAACCAAGTTGGCAACATAGGCGGTGATGTAGTTCAATATAGAGTAAAGGGTTCGCTTCGTCCAACTGCTTAAATCCATAAAGTAATGCATGGAACCTTTTCTAAAAGCACAACAGCCTAACACCCTAAACTCTCCATCCTGAATTTTGATCATGAATACTGAAAATTTCAATTTTCATCTCTAGCTCAAGTCGGTCATCCAAAGACTACCTATTGGAGAAGTACAGACTAGAATTGATGAGAGCTTCTTCGCTTCCAGTATCACCAAGAAATACTACCATTGAGCAGCCAAGAAGAAGAGAATTTAAAGTAGATGTATAGAATCACATCGTTGGCTGACCTTTACGCTTAGCCCAGATAGTTAACGATTGACTGGTACGCGAACAACGAAGAAAGTGTCTATGAAGAGGCTAGACTTAATGCTTACATATTTCAAATGAGCGAAATACGACATTAATTATTCGTGGACTTATAGATCTCTTGGACCATGAACGTTTAGTCAGAGTTTTGATCTTGAATGCTGTTGCTGTCAGCTTTTATCTCTAGCTTAACATCGTAAGACTGCTTATCTGAACCTAGTTCCGCCTCTCTTGAATCATTTGGCGGATATTCACCCTTTCCTGAGTTGTACAAATATATACCCTGTTCAAGAGCTCTCTTTCTCTCATCTCTTTTAAAATAGAAGTATCCAAGGAGCATACAAAATGCTTCCAACATACCCATCGAAGCTGCAGTTATAAAGCCCTTTTGAAATTTAGGAGCATCTACTGTTTCCCAAACTAGTTTTGATATCCATATATAAGACTGCAAACCTATGATATAGTTTAACATAAATTCGATAGACTTTAAGTTAGCATCATGTCTTAAAATGTCATTCACCAATGGATAAAAGACAGAACTTTGAGACCATGACCAATAACCCCAGTAGTAAGCAAACCATTTTGCTGCTTTTGGTACATCCCAAACTGCCAAAATCACACAACTTACCAAATTCATAGATTGAGCAAAACCAATCATACCAAATCTCTTCTGAAAAATATCAGCAGCAAAGCAAGTAATTATAACATATGCCAATCCTAGAGCTGGCGGAATTGCTGTGTAGTTGTTAACCTTGGCGACAGAGTACTCACCTAAACTGTCTAACCAAAGGGCAAATTGACCTTGTGAAGAAGCATTGGCATTGTACCCACCTATTCCACCTAAAGACAATATCCAAAAGTGCCATGAGGTAAACATTCGCTTCCAGGTATCCCAATCTAAGAAACTTTTCAAATTTGACCCGTCGTCTGTACCATTTGACCTCATACGTCTTCTACAGAGCTTAATATCGTCATCAGTTAGCCAAAGTGAATAACATTTAAACGGAGTTCCAGGCATCAAGAATAAACCTATAAATGCAACGGCAAACGATATTATACCATCAATTATGAACATCCACTTCCATCCTGCTAACCCGTTAACCCCATTCAAATGTTCGTATATAGAACTTTGAAGTAAGCCCGAAGTCAAAATGCCTAGATATTGACCACAGTAGAAAATACTTGCTCTGGAAGAAATCTCAGATGGCTTATAGAAATTAGAAAGGGTGTGGTGGACTATTGGAAAATAAAACGTTTCAAAACTACCCAAAAAGAACCTGGCAGCCTTTAATGACAGAGGATTAGAAACCGTAAACGTAAGTAGAGTACACAAGGACCATAAAAATTCACTGACAAATAAGACGTAAGTCGTGGGGAATCTTGGTAAGATATACATAATTGGCAAGCAGAATATGACATTACCAACTCCCAGCATAAGCAGAGCATCAATCAAGTCATTACCTTTCATCCCAACATCTTCCTTCATCCCTGACACATAAGCATTTGTTAAGTTGGCGGAATCAAAAAACTTACACCAGTACCCCATCACGCAATAGATGATAATATGTGCATCAAGCTTCAAGAGCAACTTTCTTTCAGCAGCAGAAGCACCTTCGCCAAACCAACTCCACCTTGGAACATTCTTTCTATATTCATATTCGTCGAAGAATTTCCACCAAGGTCTGTTGACCTCGTCTCTGTATTCTTTGACTCGGAACTCTCCATGCTCATCTTTCAAATAGACTAAAGCAGACTTAATTTCTTCTTCTGTTTCTTCAACTATCCGCTCTTGCGGAAACCACTTTGGGAGCTTCATTGTATTATATTTTTAAATCTGTTAACTGAAAATTTTGAAACAAGGAAAATACCTAACCTTATTATACTAAACTTCTGGAATACCACTCATAGGAGCATCTAAAGAAATAAGGGCTGTCGGGTAGTAATGTCATAGGTAGATTTATTATCTTTATTTCGCAACCATTTATAGCAATTAGCAAGGGCTTAAGTGTGTGGCTCAACGTGCATGGAGAAGCGTCTCAAGACTGCCATTGGCGAGATCCAAATCTGACTTTTGACAGATTATGGGATGCTACCTGGGTGTGAAAGTACTGTCCGATATTTAACACTAGTAATGGACAGTCAATCTGAAATAGGACCTAGGATCAGATTAGATCGGAATTTGGATCTTAAAACCTTACAATTGAAAGTTTTTTATGTTAGTCAGAATATGGTGAAAGCATTTGCAGCCCAGCTAGAAAATAAACTTAAAATCTTACCTGAAAGCAGGTAGCTAGTGTAAAAGAAATCGTGCTGATTAGTAATGATCACTAACTGTCTTCCTTGTGCCGAAATATTCGGAGGGACTTTTCGTATATCCAGTAACTAGAAAACGAACGGGTTTACACTCGGTTTTTGTGAAGAATAGAAACGCCACCTTTTGACAACGGCGAGAGATCAACTCTAAGAAATATCATTACCTTATTGTTCTCCATCTTTCACATCCCGTGTGTCCGAGATGTGGACATGTTCAAGTTCAGACTTGCGTGATAACTCCATTAATCCAGGTTGTGGCTATTCATCTGCTCCCCTGCAGGGTTGCAACATTGCTGCATGCACCTTGATCTCGTAAAATAGAAACCCCGAGGGTATTTGAGTAAACCACAGCGGATTTGCATCTACACTATTACAGGCTATTTCAAATACCTACATACTATTTGCACCATCACTCTCCGCACTAGACAATCCCGCGTCCAATCACCTACAAACATGCGGTACTACTCTCTTGCGAGCTCTTGTCACCGTTAGATGCATCCTGACGCAAACGACTTTTCACTCTGGAGATAAAATCACGTGACCATCCCAATACTGTAGATAACAAAAAAGACTAGGAGCTGAGGTGGATGCTTTGAGTAGTCGTATTCAATCTAATAGTAATTGAAGATAAATTATAAGTCAAGTATTGAGTGAGTGCTAATGGAGTAGCATCAGCAAGTACAAACTTGCTTAAGGCTGAGAAATTTGATCTTTTCCTTGCGTTTTTGAGGGTTTAGTTTGGTTCTTATTTCCCATTTTTGCATCCTGCTTTCTTGCTTTTCTTTCAATTTATTGATTTTCTTTGATATAATTTTACCTGTTTTCCTCTGGGCTATCCGGGACTACAGAAGTGTAGCATTCTGAATATTGACCGAAATATTTTGATTAAAATCTTGAAATGTAATCTTGTTTTCATTTAAACGGTTTCCTCACAGGACAATAAATTCCAATAGTATTGTCATCTTCATGCAAAGAACACCAATTCTTGTACCAACATATTATTGGAAGGTACCTTTCACTGGCATTCTATTATCTACACAAACTCACTTAATCAATTCTTTCCATTCAACATAAACGCTGCCTAATTGATGTTGTATGTGAGTAAAAAAGATACTTAACAACGATACTAAAGATGTAACTTCTAGCGCTCAACACTCTAAAATTATTTTTATGAGCCTGCGTTTCTTGCATGAACATGCATGCTATTGCTGCTTATCAATCTGTGATGACGCAACATCTTGCAATCTAGACGAAGGTAGATCTTTAGTATTCCGCTGGTTTTGATACACAGCTGTTAATTACTCCGGGAGGACGGCGGAGCGGGGGTATCCTCTATCGGATTATGAACTGCCTCTTATCAGATCCCACGACTGTGGCATTCTTGTGAGGCATGTGCGAATCGCTTATGGGATTGCTGCAATTCTAGTTGTGGTGGAACATCTAATAAGATACATTTATGTATGTATATGTATTTATATAAATATATATATATCTATTGATCCCTTTTAACTGATACCACTGACGCTAAATCTCCTTGCTGGCAACAATTCAAAATGGTTGTGGCTGACAATATCAAAAATTATCGCTTCTATACAGATTCAAAGGGCCATTTACTTTCAGGCCACGAATGGGAAGAGTATGATGCAACTCACGAGAAACCAACTGGCGGCAAATTGCCCGATGGTTGGCCCGAAAAATTAGAAGGTCCATTGGTATGGAGGGGTCAAGAGTTGCAGAAAACTCCTGAAAAATATCTATACATCTTGGACGAGGACGATAAGTTAGAGCTCGCAGGAGCAATTGAGAAGTTTGAAGCTAGCGATGCTGCAGATAATCTCCAAGAAATCAATAAAGAAACATTTCCCTTACCCAATCTTGGTACCAAGCTTGAGCTCTTCTCAACGGAATTGTATGAAGGAATTGGTGTTAAGCTAGTCAGGGGCTTTCCCTTAGACGAATACAATGAGCGGCAAAGAATCATCGGCTATCTTGGCATAAGCTCTTACGTTGGAGATTTAAGGGATGCACAAGGTATCAATCGAGCACTAATCCACATCAAAAGCATTGCACATGTGCCAAAAGAGGATAGAGCTCCTATAGCTGTCAGCCAGCAGACAACGGATCCACAAATGTTCCATAACGACGCAGGGCTTGATATAGTTTCGCTTTTCGTATTGGATGTCCCGAAGTCTGGTGGAGAGTCGCTAATTACCTCTACTTATACCATTTATAACGACTTAGCTCAAACTAGACCTGACATTATCAGCTTGTTGGCAGACCCAAATGAGTTTGAATTTGCTCTGAAATCCAAAGAAGGTGGAAATATGATTCAATATCAACAAGGTAAGCTCTTTTCACATTTCAGTACAAGGGTATTTATTGGATTTGGAGATATTCCAAGAGATGAAAGGTTCCCGCCATTGAACGAGAAGCAAAAGGAAGCATTTGGAGCATTCAATTGGATTGGATATAGAAATACTTTGACTCTTCCTATACAAAAAGGGGACATCGAATACTTGAATAACCTTCACCTCCAGCATTCAAGACTTGGATATGAGGAGGATGCAGAACACAGAAGGCATGTTGCTAGACTATGGCTTCGAAACTCAAAATACAGCACAGAAATTGAATACCCCAAACCGCTTCAGGCTAAAATTGATCAAGGCTTTTTCCCTGCCAAGTATCATCAAGAAATACCATTGAATGTTCAAGAGGAAGAAGACTTAAAGAAAAAGTATAAGATCACCTCGTTGGCTGAGCTTTACGCTAAACCCAGATAGTATACGATCTGGACGTGAACTACGAAACAAGTATCTATAAGAGGCTAGACTTACACTTTTTATGAATGAGTGAAATAGGACAGTATATTTCAGTAGTCATTTAATCCCTGTAACCTCTATACTCTTTAGGCAGAATTTTGATCTTGAATACTGTTGATTTCAGTTTTCACTTCTAGCTTAAGTCGGTCGTCATAAGACTGCTTATCTGAACCTAAGACTGATTCTGTTAGAACATTTGGCGGAAGTTCACCATTTCCTGAGTTGTACAAATAAATACCCTGTGAAAGTGCTCTCTTTCTCTCATCTCTTTTATAAAAATAGTAGCCAATGAACATGCAAAATGCTTCCAACATACCCATAGCAGCGGCAGTAATGAAACCTTTCTGAAATCTAGGAGAATCTACTGTTTCCCAGATTAATTTTGATATCCAGGCATAAGACTGCAACCCTAAGATATAGTTGAATGTAAACTCGATAGATTTTAAGTTAGCATCATGTCTTAAAATGTCATTCACCAATGGATAAAAGACAGAACTTTGAGACCATGACCAATAACCCCAGTAGTAAGCAAACCATTTTGCTGCTTTAGGTACATCCCAAACTGCCAAAATCACACAACTTACCAAATTCATGGATTGAGCAAAGCCAATCATAGCAAATCTCTTTTGAGAAATATCAGCAGCAAAGCAAGTAATTATAACATATGCCAATCCTAGAGCTGGTGGAATTGCCGTATAATTATTTATCTTTGGAATCGAATACTGTTTCAAGCTTTTCAACCAAAGGGCAAATTGACCTTGTGAGGTAGCATTAGCATTAAACCCACCTATTCCACCTAAAGACAATATCCAAAAGTGCCATGACGTAAGCATTTGTTTCCAAGTGTCCCAGTCTAAGAACTTTTTCAACTTCAATCCATCGTCTGTACCATTTGACCTCATACGTCTTCTACAGAGCTTGATATCGTCATCAGTTAGCCAAAGTGAATAGCATTTAAACGGAGTTCCAGGCATCAAGAATAAGCCTATGATTGCAACGACAAAAGATATTATACCATCGATTATGAACATCCACTTCCATCCTGCTAACCCGTTAACCCCATTCAAATGTTCGTATATAGAACTTTGAAGTAAGCCCGAAGTCAAAATGCCTAGATATTGCCCACAGTAGAAAATACTTGCTCTGGAAGAAATCTCAGATGGCTTATAGAAATTAGAAAGGGTGTAATGGACTATTGGAAAATAAGCTGTTTCAAAACCACCCAAGAAGAACCGGACGGCTTTCAATGCCTGAGCATTAGGCACAGTAAATGTAAGTAGAGTACACAAGGACCACAAAAATTCATTAAAAAACAAAAGGTAGGTCGTGGGGAATCTTGGTAAAACATACATAATTGGCAAACAGAATATGACATTGCCAACTGCTAGCATAACTTGGGCATCAATCAAGTCATTGCCTTTCATTCCAACATCTTCCTTCATTCCCGACACATAGGCATTTGTCAAATTACTGGCATCAAAGAACTTACACCAATAACCCATCATACAATAGATGACAATGTGTGCATCAAGCTTCAAGAGCAACTTTCTTTCAGCAGCAGAAGCACCTTCGCCAAACCAACTCCACCTTGGAACATTCTTTCTATATTCATATTCATCGAAGAATTTCCACCAAGGTCGGTTAACTTCGTCTCTGTATTCTTTAATATGGAACTCTCCCTTCTCATCTTTCAAATAGAGTAATGCAGACTGAATTTCTTCTTCTGTTTCTTCAATCACCCGTTCTTGGGGTAACCACTTTGGGAGCTTCATTGTATTGTACTTTTAGATCTGTTCACTGAAATTTTTCAAAGAAAAGAAACCCTTCACATTAAAGTACTAAAGTGAAGTCAGTCAGATCCCTTATAGGGGCACATAATAGCCCATTAGAAGCAAGGGTGGCTAATTAAGTTTAAAATAGTGCTATCTGAATACATTCTCTTCGTTTCGCAACCGTTTGCTCTGATTAGCAAAGATTTAAAGCTGTGGCTTAAACATGTGTACTTGAAATCGGATAAGTGCTTCTAGCGCCGATAGCCCGATAGCCCGAGTTAGACTTCAGGTAGAAGCAGGAAGCAAGTAGTCGAAGGAAACAAGAAAATGAATATGAGGTAGCGTTAAAGAAGGTTCAAATCGAATACCAATTGATAAATAATCATCATTCAGACGGGATGGGAAGTTGCAACCTTAACCTTAAAAATGCGACGCTATTATGTAAGACGAATGGTAGCAGAAACAGTAGTCACCAAGCCAAAAAATAAACCTAAAATCTTAGCCGAAGGCACAGATTTAGCATGAAGCAAGTATTTACTGCCTGGCAATAGTAACTCTGTGTCTCTCCCGACTTCTTTGACCAAAGCATTTTTGACTGCTCGTACTTTCGGAAGCTGATAATATACGAACGGCTATGCACCCGGTTCCTGCGTGTATCAGTACCAGCACTGCAGCCAGGCTGCTTGGGTAAGACCCAACTTTACGAAATGTGAGCATGCTCGAGGTTCTTACCCAAACCCATACATTCTAGCTCCCTGGCCCATTTCCACATTTAGACTTGTATCAGCACTTCATTACTACTGGCTGTGGCCATTCTCCTGCTCCCTGCAGGGTTGCAACATTACCGCATGCACGTCATTCTAGTAAAATAGACACAAGTAGAGAACATTTAACCGCCCACAAAAAATGTGGTTGTAGCAGTTCGAAGCCATTCGAATACCTCTATGCCACTTGCGTCAGTAATATCACCCTAGATATCCCCTGCCATCCGCAAGCACCCAGACCACTGACTCTCCGCTGCTCAATGCCAAAGCAAGCGCAGGCCTCTCTCTCTATCGATAAAATCACGTGACCATCCCAATATGGGATGTACAGCAAAAATGATAACAAAAAAAAAAGACAAGGAGCTGAGGTGGATGATTCAAGGCGTTGCATCCAATCTACTAAGTAATAGAAGACGATTTGCAAAACGTGTGTTTGGGTGAGGCTTACCGGTATATTGCGAGTAACTTTTGGCAGAATTAGCTGAAAGAAAACAGGCAACAAGCCCTAGAGATTCAAAGTTAGCCAAGCAAGCGCAAGTTTTTGGGAATAGACGGCAAATCTGGCCAGAGAGTATCGAAGAGCCCCTTTTTTTCTCTCTTTTCCAGATGAATTTCCTCAAGAAGTTCATTGGTTCAGCTTCTACTGACGAGGTGATTTCCCTTCCTTCAGGGAAGCTCTTTTTGACCAGATCTCCCAACTCCCCTAAGGGTGAATTGGAGTGTTTGTACAACGATGCGTTTGCGTCTATCAGGCAAACAACCACGCCATTTTTCTACCGGTTGTTTGTCACGAGAGTGTACCAGGAAGGGGAGTTGAACGCCAATGAGGACGGTGGATTCGAGGACTCTGAAGATGAAGACGAGTTCGATGAGAGGCACAACGTTGTGCGTTCTGCCAACGATCCAAATTCCGTTTCGGGCCACTCCAAGGATGAGTATGGGTTCACGATTTCTGACGAATTGAAGTTCCATTACTATGAGAAGGGTGACGGCACGAGGGCCATTTCCTGGAAGGATTTAAACGGCGATTTGGGTGACAGGTTTGAGTTCATTGTAGACGAAGATTGCAGCCAGACCGATGTGGACAGCTTCATGTTGGCATTGTTTAAGTGCCAGTACGAGCAGAGGTACCACAAGAGCTCGTTGGGGTTCACCAGCATCAGCCAATTGAAAGAGTTTGCCTATGATCCTAAGGCGGAGTTGCTCACCTTTGAAGATTTGAACAAAGACATCAATTGGGATGAGGACGAAGAAGAAGAAGAAGAAGAAGAAGAGGACGCCGATTACGCCGAACCAGCTCGCCGTGGTCGTAGAGCGCCAGTGGCTGTGGAGTCAGAATCGGATTCTGAGTCAGATTCTGAATTTCATGATGCTACAACGGGAATAGTTAAGAGCAAACCAACCTCTTCATCACCATCTGCTCAAGCCCTAGTTACCGTTTTTCAATACAATGAAGCAGACTTGCATATCTACGATTCCGAATCTGAATCTTTCAAGCTTTTAGCTGACAAGCCTGCTATTAGTATAGTCGACGCTGGAGACTGGAAATACTACTTAAAGATCGCAGGTCATTTTGATGTCTTGATCTCGAAAGATATCAATCCTGTTTTCACTTACGACTACAATGCGTTTATTTTTAACTACTTCAATTCACCAACCACTATTGCATCATATTTATTAAAGTTCCCAGATTTCGAGACCCTATCTAATTTCCAAAACATTTTTATGACTCAATTATGGCAGTCGTTGAACAAGCAGAAGTTTGGACAAACTGTTGCCAACAAATCAGATATGGATTATGTTTTGGATGCATTTTCGAATGTGAATGTCGACGATGACGACTTGAACGATGAGGACAAGATGCTCGTGGATGCATTAAGTGACGACGAACCAGAACAACCTGAAGAGGAAGAATTTAGCAAGTCTAAAATCAGGCAAACGGTAAGGGAACCTAAATTATTTGTCGATTCAGACGACGATGATGATGAATTCGACCAAGAAGCTGCTAAATTCAAAAACAATGCTTCGAAAAACTCCAATTTGTCGGTTGGATATTCCAAAGATAGATCTTATGTTGTCAGAGGAGACAAGTTAGGAGTTTTCAAGAACTCCGACGAGGACTTGACTTTCCAAACAACAATTTCGGACTTGACCACATTGAAAGGGAAAAAGTTTACTCCTTTGAATACCATGCTTCATCAGCAGGACCAGTTTATGGTTATGCAGAATTCCGAGCTTAGTGACGAGAATAAGTTATTCAAAATGGATTTGGAAAGAGGAAAGATTATTGAAGAATGGGAAGTAGGCAGAGATCAGGCCATTAAATCTTTCGCTCCTAACACCAAGTTTTCCCAATTGACTGCGGAGCAAACGTTGACTGGTATCTCGCTGAATGGAATGTTCAAAATCGACCCTAGGCTACAAACTAAAGATAAACTTGTGAACGACAATACATTAAAATTATACAAGACTAAGAACAATGATTTCCTGCTGGTGGCAACCACCCAGGCCGGATTCATTGCGGTCGGTTCTAAGAGAGGTGATGTGCGATTATATGACAGGTTGGGAATAAATGCAAAGACGGCGTTGCCTTCCTTAGGTGAGCCCATCAAGGGTCTTGACGTCTCAGCGGACGGTAGGTGGCTCTTGGCTACATGTGAAACTTACTTGTTGCTTATTGATAACAAGATTGGGGAGGGCCAGAGGAATGAAGGCTCCTTGGGATTCTTGAAGTCTTTTGACAAGGACAAGAAACCCAAACCAAGAAGACTTACTATCAAGCCAGAGCATACTGCGTACATGTACAATGAGTCTGGAGGAAAACCACTTTCGTTCACTGTTGCACACTTCAACACTGGGGTGTCTACGCAAGAGTCAACGATAGTCACGTCATCGGGTCCCTATGTGATCACATGGTCTTTGAAGAAGATTTTAAAACCCAAAAAGGCATCTAGATCTGCAAAATCTTCAAAAGTCAGCGCTGATAACTACGAAGACTCGTACCTTATCAAAAGATACAAGGAGGATGTCATTGCTGACAACTTCAAGTTCGGCTCCAACGCCGACGTGATATTGGCATTGCTGAACGATGTTACCATGGATAACAAGAAGATATTTAACAGGGCCACCAAGTCATATTTCACCAACACCAATAAGAACAGCGTCGTACAGGAATTGTAGGGCACTGTTTCATTTCATAGTTTAGTATATAGTGATCATTAATAAATAACTGTAAAGATTAGTCCCATGCGTGCAGTTTTTAGTTGGGTTAATTTTCTATTTGGTTCCCAATCCAAATGTTCTCTTGAGCTCGTCAAGCCAAATAATCCTAAAAGCGTTAAACTTCTGGACCCGTGTTGGTACAAAATCGCTAAAGTCTTTTACACTTAAATCTGATTGGGGTCTCTGGAGATGGGGAGGGGGAAGTCCGTTTATTCTCGCATGAACCCGTTTGACCCAGTTGTTGAACGCTGGCGAGTCAAGCAAGTACCTGTAGAGCATCTCTTCGAGAGATCTGGGAGGCGGCCTCATGTTTAATACTGCTAACCAACAGAAAGAACCTTCAACCAAACTTGTCACAGCCCAGGAACATTTGGAGCCTTCTTTTGCCATTCATAGTGACACAAAAAGCCAAGATCACAACCTGCATACAGTGCGCATATATGGAGTTTCATCAATCGTGAAAAAAAATCCACGTATCAACAGCTTGACTATTGTCTTTAAGCACTAGAGTATATTTATAGAGGAGCTAAGATGATTACAGACGATCAATTAAACTTAATTGTTATCACATTTGGAATGTCCTCAATGATTTTGATTCTTATATATCATGCAATTTCCACCAACATGAAAAATTTGAAGACTAGCTCTTGAGCAAGCGTTCCCGGAATCCAACTGATAGAGATAGAGAGTATCAGTTGGCGTGTAGATGGAACTCTGCAGGTTATTTTAAATATTTTGTAAAGAAATAGAAAAAAGATTTGAAGGAGAACATGTCGAATAAAGAATTCTTCATATCCTGGTCATATATGTGTATATTAGTCGCTGCTCGTTTATAAACCATCGTAATAAATGTGAGTACCTAGAAACAATAAAGGGAAACACAATTGTAGCATAGAATAAACTGAAAAATAGTAACAATGCTGTAGCACTCGAAAAATATAACACTACTAAGAAGCGAAAGTCGCAAAGGAGACAGCTGGTCGACCATACGTTGCTACTGCAGCAGTACCATTTTCTTACCTGCTTGCAAGCACTCACACTGGAAAGTGCTTGCATGTTACCACATTAAGAGCGACTCTACATACAGGACCACGTACAGGGTCATAGACAGGACGGTAGTTCCACTTTGAAGCACACAGGACTCGTTACATTGACTCGGGGCCATAGCTGCTGGTTCTTGCTGCTTGATAAGGGGGGAGGAGTTCCTTTCTTCCAAGGCTCGTACTATACTTCAAATGAGATGATCGTTAGCCAGAGGGTAGCAAGAATGTGATCAGCATGGGCCCACATGAAAAATGAGATGGGGCCATGGATTCTCTTTCCTTTTCTTTTGTTAAGAGCCAGTACTCTCGTTTATTGACACAATAACCACGCTAGTGCTATTACATAGCAGCACGGTGACTGCACTACCGCGCATTTCACTGTAATAATCGATCGATAATGGTGCGTATCATCAAGTGGTTCAATGAAATTCCGTTTTAACAGTGCTGCATTGCGGAAAACGACGCCGAGAGATCAGCAAGTACACCAAAGAATTGCACCAGAATCTTCGGTACACCGCTCGAAATTTCCACTGTGGGAGATTTAAATCGAGCACAGCCAAAATACAGGCGACAGTGCTGGATTGAAGCTGGTCTCCTTTCTGAGAGACTTTCTCAGGCACTTAGTTCAGTAGGATACGTAGGCTCATTATCTATCTTGTTATCTCTGCATAGAAACTTACCTTTAGATTCGGCCGGACTTCGGGCAGTGAGCAGTGTCACAAGCCTCATTTGAAAATTATGACAATTCCCTTGCATACAAAACTTTTGGTACAATAGTTCTCGTTTTCATTTTTGACAGCAGCTGCAGATATGAGTTACGTGCACGTGACAACATATCACACAACTAGGAGAAAAATGGATGCTGTGCATACAAATCCTGTCAAGTACCTGTTGTCTTGCATGGAGGGCGTCGAGGATAAACGTGGGGGGGGGAGAAAAGAAACACTCGAAGGGATTTGAGTTCTATATTCAGGTGCCTTCCATTCTGTTACAATTGTCATTTGACTTTGAAAGGCTAATTTCACCCCTCCTTCCAGCTCGATTTTAGCTTCCACGTTGATACACAAATCACTATAGTACTTCTTGCAATATAACCGTTGATATGCATCATCTGTTACGAGCCCAATCAAGAAAGATGCATGAACTCAAGACAATATAAAATAAAAAAACCCAAGGATCGACATGATAACCACATAATGAATGGATGCGGGGGATTGATGATGACAAAAGAAAAAGGGAAAAAATAAAAAACAAGGAAAGCGAAGGACTTAGCGAAAAGGGGATTGAAAATTTAGATTTAACGGACACACATCTACGTAACCTGCTATTCTTTGGCATATGATACCAGTAAACAAAAACATGGGAGTCGTCGTAACCTTGTAACAATAGCCATAGAGTAGTTTTATTACTAGAATTTGACTACTTTTCTTATTTTTCTTAAAAATATAACCTTTTGTAGCGTTACTCCAGTAACTTTAATTTTCGCTCAAGTCTCCCTATCTCGCTAATTGTGCATCAAACCGTTAAATCAATTGCGAGCAGACTATCTAATTTTTTTTAGCTTTGTGCAGTTTTAATTCCCGCATTGCGTAGGATATAGAAAATATTTTCACATATGCAGGCAATCAATTGTATTGTGGTCATTTATGTGGTATCGTGGAGCCATATGCGAGTCTTACCTACATGGTTGACAAAATTAAAAAGAAAAATAAGAGGACAATTTTGCAAACATTAAGAAAAAAAAATATATTTAAAAAATAAAACGTTCTTCTCAAGACTTTTTTTTGCTACTGCAGAGGCTTATTCACTTGCTCTTGCTCTTGTACTTGTTCTTGACCATCCTTTTCTCGAACAGTCAGAGCCCTTTACAGTTCGTTGATTAGCGTAAGATATACTATCTGAAACAGAAGCAAACCCGAAGTATTAGAAAAAAAAAAGAGAAAGAAATACGAAGATACCAAAAAGTGTGGGTTATTTTAGAAAAAAAAAAAATAAAATAAAACATTCCCAATTTTGATGAACCAGTAACCTAAAACTGTGGACTACATAGATAAAGAGTATATTCCTTTATATTTGAGTGTTTAGCACTTTATTTTGATTTTTCTTTGAATCAAAGACTTTTTGATACACAACACACAACTCAAACACCAAGTGTGTGAAAAAATGGCGCCCCTACTAGATGAGGTACTATCAGGGACCAGTCACCCACCTTACACATTGTCACAATTTGCCTCCTATTTGGAATCGTTCCACTGCATAGAAAACCTAGAATACATAATCAACGCTTCTAAGTTGATGTCCAACCCTCAGGATATAAGTCTATGGTCCACCATATACCATGATTTCCTCTTAGATTCGTCTTTGAAGGAGGTAAACCTCCCATGTAGCATCAAGACGGAGTTGTTAAAGTACGAACCAAGCCTAAATGTGATACCTCCACCGAAACTCACTCTTCAAAGTACTAAAGTCGTAAAGGAGCTATTAGTTGATTCATATTCGGGATTTTTAAAGCATAATCAAGACACCGCTAGAAGGATATCGGAATCGACCATTTCTCCTACTCTTAACTTGAAGTATATAGAGTTGCCCAAGTCTCCAGAATCATTTATCTTACCGGATAGTAATGAGAATTCCACTTATAATAGCAGCATAGAAAAGAATAACGAGAATTCGCCAGTCTTGTTGAAGCCAATGCCCAGGCCGTCGTTCAGTCATTTTCAACTAGACAGGCCGCTTGTGTTGACCCCAACAAATGAAGACGATGAGCTCTTAGACGAAGAGAGTAGGACTTTTTACACACTGCCAGGTCTGCTGCCTTCTCCCAAACTTCAGTTATCGGACAGCAGTAACCGTAGGGCATCGGCACCAGAGCAGTTAAAGATGATACAGTCAAGAGACAAATTCAACCAGAGCCAGGTAAGTACTAGTAGGCAAAACAGCACATCGTCGTCATCCAGAGGTAGTTCCATAGGTTCGTTAGTAGAGACACTAAAGAACGGAGAACATGTAAATTGGAGAAAGGCAGTTAAGAAGTTCAAACTAAGAAGGTTTCTGAATGAAAACTTGACCGAAGAAGCCAAAGAATTTAACAAGGAGCAAATAGAGAAGTAACTGAAGAGATGAAAGAATTCAGTAAGGATCAAATAGAGAAGTAACTGAACAGATAAAAAAGTATATATAGGTTACAGTGCATGGTATAACGGACTAGAGACATTAACAATAGAGAGCATATATAGAGTATAATTTACATCAGATCACAGTGGATCAGTTAATTTTAAATCTTTCGTAGTACAGGTCTTATCTCAGTAGTCGGACACTGGTATGTATCGTACTCTCTGGGTGAAAATTCACTTATTCACTTATTTTTTCACCATTTTTTTTCACTTTCCCTGCCATCTCGTTGATTTACTCCTTACTACCACAACTGTACACCTAAAATAGCCATGGCCACAACTTCTCCGCATTTCCAATACACCTCAGGTAGATAAAGAAAATTATCAGCACATTTTTCAAGACAATTAGTGAGGGGAGATGTCACAAAACCGTATTTTAAGTTTTGATGATAACGATTACTAACTAAGGTACCGCTTCTCCACTATGCATGGCCCATCGTCAAGGGCATTCGCTTCACGTCATTCTCCATCTACTCAAGCTTCTGCAGGAAATTCTTAGCGTAAATTGAGTAGAGGGTTTTTGGAGATCATTCGGAGATGATAAATTCAGAAGAAAAAGGAAAAACGTGCGCCGATATCAGTAAGCATACACAAGACAATAGCAAATTCGATACCTAACCTGGAAATGAAACTAGGTGCAACAAGGGTCATGGTCTGCACCTTTTTGCGTTTGTTTCCCAGCTTTATTTCTCCATCTGATTCTGTTTCGAATCTCTTATAGCCTCACCCCACATAATTGGGTTTCTCGTTCTGTTGCGGTATGAATTAAATTAAGTTTCTTCTCAGAGTTGCATACACCGATCTTAATTATGCAGCATGTATTAAAAGAGCTTGGCCATACAACTTTAGACGGAGAGACAATGAACTTCTACAGCCTATTCTGAACACTTCTAGGCGACTGTCCTGCTGTCCACAACTACATTTAACCGTCTGTTTTCTCTGCCTCGCTTTGTAGCATTTAAACTTCTTTTCTACAGTACTCTATTCTCTATTTTAGGCTAGCGCACCTTAACTTTATTAAATAGAGCTTAGCAAGACAACTTTAAATAGACAGACGTACACTGCTACAGTCTGCTTTGACAAGGAACATGTGCTGCGAACCGGTTTCTAAGCAATGTCCCGCTGCCATTTACAGTTCCTATTGTTTTCTACTGCTATGCTGTACAGCCCATAGCTCTTTTCTACAGAACTTTAATACACTTTTTCGAATGTAACACTAAGCACATCTTAACTATATTAATTTACTACTATACAATCCCAATTATCTAAACTGGTCATACTTTAACTCGTCTTCGCCTTGTAATTGAACCCTTTCCTTCAATTCTCTCAATTCGTCTTCGGATCTTTTACTACCCTTTTCCACAATTAAGTTGCGCAAGAGCTTATTTTCCATCTCGAGCTGCTGAATCTTCAACTCCAAATTTCTTGTCGCATCACTTAAACTGGAAATAGTCAGCTCCATTTCCTTTTCTCTCTTCTTCTTCTTTATTCTAAATCTAGCTGAAGCTGCCGTGTTACGACGTCTTTTATCCAATTCTGAAGCGGATCCGGCCTCGCCTCCATTGTTATTTCCACTTTCATAGGACAAGGACCTACTGTGGTCTCTCGCCGTGCTACTGAAGGACGAAAAGTTATTTATGGGGGAGCCCTCAATCTTTATTCTACTCGAAGAAGAGCTTGATGTTGTAGGGGAAGTAGAAGACGACAAATCTTTAAAGTCAGTGGTCGAATGGAAATTGCTGAGCTGATTGTGTTGCCTTACCCCACCACTGCCAAGGTCATTGTTGTTGCTAAGGCTACTACTACCATTCATTGGGGTCAATGAAGCAGCAGGGCTGGCCTGGCTAGATTTGGGATCCGAATGCTGGTGCTGAGCGACCAACGCTGCCAAGAGATCGATCTGGTTCTGCAGTAAGCCTGCTGCAACCAACGACGACTGTGCACCTGGCGGTACGACCACCTTGGGGAGTTCAGATACGTTAAGGGTTGACGGATTAGAAGTAGAAGCTCCTTCAATTCTGTGACCGTTGCCATTAATGTTATGGCCCGAACCATTCGGGTAGTAATCAAGACTGTTATGGCCAGCATAGTGGTCCGCGAAGTCCACTGGAGAAGCCTTGTTAATTAGGTTGGTCAAGTCATGGTGAAGGTTACTTTTGTCACTCCTGTTACCATTATTGTTATTGGGGAGGCTACGGTTGTTGTCTAGATTACTTGGATCGACTTCAAAGTGATCAAAATGGTCATCGTTGTTGTCCCCGTGCTTGTTATTCTTGGGCTTATCAGCATCAGGGAAGATGAACGAATCGTCAGCAAAGGCTGCAAGATCCAAAGATAGCTGACCGTCTACATCCAAATTTGGGGTTCCTTCACTAGTGTTTGACATGAAGTTGTCAATGTACACCAACTGCTCAAGGAGAGCTGAAGACGTGCCGTCTCTCTCGTTGTAGTTGGAGGCCATGGTACCATATATCGGATCCGAGAATCAAATGTGGGATGTCTGTAATATTTTCCTGCTCAAAGAGTGATGGTCTACCTTTTCTTAATTTTTTTTCTAATACCTAGAACAAAAAAAAATTTAAGGATCGATTTTAAATAACACTGCTATACGTTTCTTGCTACAATAAGTTGTTGTACTTGAAAGTTCCAGATTTATCACCGTCAGATACACAATAGCAAAAATAGCGTAATTACTTGCAACTAGTTTCTATTTGTATTACTACTTCTCTTGGTATTAATTTTTTCTGGATCAACGAGCTGTGGAGTCATATATATTTGATCTTATTTTTTTACTTTGTATTATTACTACTCAAGAACTATAGCCACACCTACGCTTTTCTCAAGTGTTATGTGTTTAGGTACCAGTTGTTTATTGCATATTGCAACATATTTATGCGCACATGCAGGAAACAGGGAAAATTTAGTTTCAGGTATGAGAGCATGTCACGTTCGATTACGCAAGGCCTAAACAGATAACAGTTGCAGAAGAGCACCAACCAGATCTAAAGGTTGCAAACGTGAGGACAGGGGATCACCAAAGAGGCTAACGGTGGTTTTGGTATGGTGCAATTCTTACAAATCAAAAAATCAGAAATCAGAAAAAATTACCGAACAGAGGAATGCAGCACTCTCGTAGTAATGATGGAAAACAATTTTATTACATCCGTTATGTAAATACCTACCTACCTATTAAAACTTAACTCCTTTTCATGGAAAACTCACATTATGGAACCGTTCCATTTATCCAGCTACCAGCGCTTTTTACTCTCAAATTAATCTATGTTGCATCTTACATGCGTGGGCCAAGAAGTTTGACTCTCTCAATGACTCGTTCTGTCCTTCTCTCGTACTCCCACACTATTAATAAATTCCTTAGTGGTGTAGTTTTTTTTTTTTTTTCTATTATTTTATTTTTTCACTAATTATTTTTTTAGATTGAATTTTTCATGCGCATCAGGCTGATTTAGTCTTGGGTTGAGCTGTAGAAGTAGATTTAGTTCTAACTGCTAGTGGCGATTGGTTAACCGCTTGTAACCTGTACTCAGCAAACGAGCGGAATGAGTTCCCATTAGTAGGAGCCCACTTCTTTTGAGCAACAGTGGACACTTGGGGGTACTTGTTTAATGGGAACCAATTGAACCCTTTGGTTTGGAACTTGACAGTTCTTGTAGAGTTGAAAAATCTCTTAGCTACGACGGAAGACATATTAGTGATAAATTGGCTAACAGTTATTCAAGTGGAAAATAAAACTTATGAATGAGAAGAAGAAAAGGATCGCCCTCGCAGTTTTTCACCCAGGATATTGCACTGCTTTAATGGAAAACTTTTCACACATCATATGTTTTTTACCTGCTTACTTATTCTTTAGTGCAACCATCGGGCCGGCGGTGAATAGGCTTGAAGGATCCACAAGGATTTAGGATTTAAGACCTCACGTTCGCGCTTAAGGTGAAACTGTTAGTGGTGCGATAACGAGAACCGTTGCACGTGCACGGCAGTCTATGTCCGAAACGTCTAACGTCGCTATAGGCAAGAGAGGTGAGGTAATGGGATCCCAGTAGGAATAGTGGCTCAATCTGGTGCAATCGGGAAATCAGGGTCTGGGTCAGAACCTGGATTTTGGAACATGGGTCGGTGTTGGCAAGAGGCGCTTGAAAAGTAAAAAAAGAAGAAATTTGCGAGTCAACCTTAATGTGGTCCCACTAGAAATACGAATAGTCTATGCACCATGCCATGAAGCTTGCCTGATTGAATGTTCCATGACCTGCTGCACCCATTCTCTCGTTCTTTCACCTCTTCACCTCTATTACCTCTTCACACATGTCACCTCTTCACCTCTTTCACCTCTTTCACACATTTCACCTCTTCACCCACCCTCGCTGTATTCCTCTATATATCCGAAACTTCACGTCAGAATTCCACTGCGCAGCACCCCAGCCCGAGCCAATGAAAAATCAACCATCGCAATCATGTGAAATATCCGAGGAACTGGTTGCATGCCTTCCTCCTACAGAACGATGGAAAATTCTCATACATACTGCGTACAGCGCTGTGTGCAACCTTAGCACTTTCTTGACGATTCTGTCTGACTCCCAATACACCCCAATTTACCCCAAATTAAGGTTTGCCCGACTCTATGTTGCTCCCCAATTTCCTTTTTCTTTTTTTTTTTTTTTTTTCACTTAGGTTTCTTATCTATAGGCTTGCCTTTCTTACCCATCCCCAATTCTGCTTATTTTCTTCCCCTGGACCCTTACTGCAAATCCAACTACCACACGCTTGGAAACCTCTCTCTCACCTAGTCTTGACTAATTTTCGGTTCACCTTCCCCCATAAACTTGAGTCATCGAATTTATGCATGTGCCTATACATCATGCCGTTTTTCACTGTTGATTATTTTTTTTTTTTGGCTTTGTATTCGTTCGGTCTCGGACTTTCCCAATCAAAATCTTATCATTGTAATTTCGCCTTGGGTGGAAGAAAATATTTTCAGGGTTATATAACCCCACCCCTTCGCTAGAGGTTGGACTTTTCTTCTTTTTCTTTTTCTCTTCAACAAATAGTATATTTATTCCTGTTCTTTTCTTATTTATTAACTTTTCATTCATTTCAGTTCCGCCCCGTCCCCCATATTGCTAAACTATGACTACGCTTTCGGAACAATCGCTGAAAATTAATCAATTGAGAAAGGACTCAACTATCCTTGGGCAGATGAACAAGATTTTGGTTGCCAACAGAGGTGAAATTCCAATCAGAATCTTCAGAACTGCCCATGAGTTGTCCATGCAGACCGTTGCGATCTACTCTCACGAGGATAGGTTGTCAATGCATCGTTTGAAAGCCGATGAGTCCTATGTCATTGGTAAGAAGGGCCAGTTCTCACCTGTCCAGGCTTACTTGCAAATAGATGAAATCATCTCAATTGCTAAGCAACACAATGTAAACATGATCCACCCAGGTTATGGGTTCCTTTCTGAAAACTCCGAGTTTGCCAGAAAGGTTGAAGAAGCCGGAATTGCTTGGATCGGGCCTACCTACAAGACAATTGACGCTGTTGGTGACAAAGTCTCCGCTAGAACTTTGGCTATCAACAACAATGTTCCCGTCGTGCCAGGTACCCCAGGTCCAATCGATAACGTTGAAGACGCCAAGAAGTTCGTTGAAGAGTACGGATACCCAGTCATCATCAAAGCCGCCTTTGGTGGTGGTGGTAGAGGTATGAGAGTTGTCAGAGAAGGTGACGATATTGCTGATGCCTTCAACAGAGCAACCTCAGAAGCCAAGACCGCTTTCGGTAATGGTACATGTTTCATTGAAAGATTTTTAGACAAACCTAAGCACATTGAAGTTCAATTATTGGCTGATGGTTATGGGAATGTTATCCATTTGTTTGAAAGAGATTGTTCTGTTCAAAGAAGACATCAAAAGGTTGTTGAAATTGCTCCAGCTAAGAATTTACCGAGAGAAGTAAGAGACGCCATCTTAACTGATGCTGTCAAGTTGGCTAAATCTTCCAACTATAGAAATGCTGGTACTGCTGAATTCTTGGTTGATGAACAAAACCGTCATTACTTTATTGAAATTAACCCTAGAATTCAAGTGGAACATACTATTACTGAAGAAATCACGGGTGTTGACATTGTAGCTGCTCAAATTCAAATTGCTGCTGGTGCTTCTTTACAACAATTAGGATTGTTGCAGGACAAGATTACCACTAGAGGTTTCGCTATTCAATGTAGAATCACCACTGAAGATCCAACCAAAAATTTCCAACCAGATACCGGTAAGATTGAAGTGTACAGATCTGCAGGTGGTAACGGTGTTAGATTAGATGGTGGTAATGGATTTGCTGGTTCAATTATTTCCCCTCACTATGATTCTATGTTGGTAAAGTGTTCATGTTCCGGATCTACTTTTGAAATTGCCCGTAGAAAGATGTTGAGAGCTTTGATTGAGTTCAGAATTAGAGGTGTTAAGACTAACATCCCATTCTTGTTGGCTTTGCTCACATACGATACTTTCATTGCTGGAAACTGTTGGACCACATTTATCGATGACACTCCATCATTATTCCAAATGATCTCATCTCAAAACAGAGCTTCCAAGTTATTGACCTACTTGGGTGACTTAGCCGTCAACGGCTCCCAAATTAAGGGTCAAGTTGGATTCCCTAAGTTGGCAGACGAAGCTTTAATCCCAGAATTACATGACCCTAAAACTGGTATTGTTATTGATTTACATAACCAAGTCATCCCACCACCAAGAGGTTGGAGACAAGTTTTGTTAGAAGAAGGACCAGAAAAATTCGCCCAGAAGGTTAGAGACTTCAAGGGTACCTTAATCATGGATACTACCTGGAGAGATGCTCATCAATCCTTATTAGCCACCAGAGTTAGAACTATCGATTTATTGAACATTGCTCCAACGACTGCTCACGCTTTAAGCGGTGCATTTGCCTTAGAATGTTGGGGTGGTGCTACCTTCGATGTCTGTATGAGATTCTTATACGAAGATCCATGGCAAAGACTTAGACAATTGAGAAAGTTAGTACCAAACATTCCTTTCCAAATGTTGTTGAGAGGTGCCAATGGTGTTGCTTACAGTTCATTACCAGATAATGCTATTGACCAATTCGTTAAGGAAGCTAAGGATAACGGTGTTGATATTTTCAGAGTTTTCGACGCTTTGAATGACTTGGAACAATTGAAAGTTGGTATCAATGCAGTTAAGAAGGCTGGTGGTGTTGTTGAAGCCACTGTTTGTTACTCAGGTGATATGTTGAAGGCAGGTAAGAAGTACAATTTAGAATACTACTTAAATTTTGTTGATGAAATTGTTAAGATTGGTACTCACTTTTTGGGTATTAAGGATATGGCTGGTACTTTGAAGCCAAACGCTGCTAAGTTGCTTATCAGCGCTATCAGAGAAAAGTACCCAGACTTGCCAATTCATGTCCATACCCACGATTCTGCTGGTACCGGTGTTGCGCTGATGACCGAATGTGCCAAGGCTGGTGCTGATGTTGTCGATGCCGCATCCAACTCCATGTCTGGTATGACTTCTCAACCATCTATCAATGCTATCTTAGCTTCTTTCGAAGGAGAAATCGAATCTGGATTACAAGAATCATTAGTTCGTGAATTAGACAACTACTGGGCTCAAATGAGATTGTTATACTCTTGTTTCGAAGCTGACTTGAAGGGTCCAGATCCAGAAGTCTATCAACACGAAATCCCAGGTGGTCAATTGACCAACTTATTATTCCAAGCTCAACAATTAGGCTTGGGAGAAAGATGGTTATTAACCAAGGAAACTTACAAGATTGCCAACCACTTATTGGGTGATATTGTTAAAGTTACTCCTACCTCTAAGGTTGTCGGAGACTTGGCCCAATTTATGGTTTCCAATAACTTAACAGAAGAAGATGTTCAGAAGTTGGCTACAGAATTGGATTTCCCAGATTCTGTTTTGGACTTTATGGAAGGTTTAATGGGTACTCCATATGGAGGATTCCCAGAACCTTTAAGAACAAACATCTTAGGAAACAAGAGACCAAAGTTGAACGAAAGACCAGGTCTCTCCTTAAAGCCAATTAACTTTGCTGAAATAAAGGAAGAATTGTTGGCAAGATACAACAATGTCTCTGAGGTAGATATTGCTTCATACGTGATGTACCCTAAGGTTTTCGAACAATTCAAGAAGATTCAAGAACTCTATGGAGATTTATCTGTTTTACCTACCAGATACTTCTTAAAGCCATCCAAGTTGGGTGAAGAAATTGTTGTTGAAATTGAACAAGGTAAGACTTTGATTATTAAGTTATTGGCTGTTGGTGAAATTTCTCAACAAACTGGTACCAGAGAGGTTTTCTTTGAGTTAAACGGTGAAATGAGATCTGTCACTGTTGACGACAAGACCTCTTCCATCGAAACCAAGACTAGACCAAAGGCCACTCAACCAAATGAGGTTGGTGCCCCAATGGCTGGTGTTGTCGTTGAAGTTAGAACCAAGGAAGGTACTGAAGTCAAGAAGGGTGACCCAATTGCTGTATTATCAGCCATGAAGATGGAAATGGTCATTAGTGCGCCAGTTTCTGGTAAAATTGGGGAAATTTTGGTCAAGGAAGGAGACTCGGTTGATGCCAGTGATTTGATTGCTGCTATTCACCAGTAGAAACGATTTACTTAAGGGAAAGGGACTAGTAAAGTGGAATGATATATCTATGTATTTCTAAAAGTAGAATGTTAAGTAATATGAAAGTACGAATTCAAGATGCCTGGTGTTAACTACTGTAAGATTTTGTAGAATGGTCTTGAGCCTGATCTCATTCAACTTCACGAAAGGCACGACGTAAGCCAGTGAACGAGTGGGCAAGCATCTTTTCTACAGTAGTCTGTGCGGTCCACGAAGGCAGGCATCACCTGTTCCAACATGTCCTACGACGGAGTAAACAAGCGGCTCTTCTACAGTAGAGCCTTCAGCCCGCTCAGGCTAGAAAGCCTTGTCTCGTCCTTCAAGTCCACTAATGGAACGACGCAGACGGCGGATTCTTCTATACCAAACAAGCCACCAGCATAGACGCTGAAATGACCCGACTCTTTAACACACGAAAGGAACGCGTGGGTGGATGAACGAGTGGGCAAGCGACTCTTGTCTGTTGAACTACCATTCGAAGTCAGTGGAGAGAACCTTCGCCTCCGTGTGCATGCTGAACACTGCGTACGAGTTCCACTTTCAGCAACATATCCAGCAACAGAAGTGCGGGACCAGAGCCCTGTAGTGTGAGAGAGCTAGTACCAAGGTATTTAGCTCGTCGACTAAAGCTGTTGACGTGATATGTGTGTGGGATCTCCTGCACTTCAACTCTCCCTTCTACTGTCTCTTCTTGCAAAGTTTCTACCTTCTCCTATCTCTTCTTGCACTGCCTCTATCTTCTCCTATCTCTTCCTGAACCACTTCTAGGTATTCCCCTCAAGCCCAATTCCCGCTCTCTTCGACTCAAAAGCTCCTGCTTCCTCTGGAAGTCTTGGTTCTCTTTACTCTCCTTCTCTTTGATCCTCTCCTCGAGAAGCTGGTTTTCATTCTCCAATTCCTCCAAGTTCTTCAACAATTCCTTTTCCTCTTCAATCTTTTTATCCAATTCCTCGTCACTGACACCAGAGGAGCCCGTCCAATGTGTTTTCAGTATGATTTCTTGCGTGAAGTGTGTCTGCGATAATATCTTAATCCATTTATCTAATAGCTTATCACTGTTCTTTGTGGTCTCGTTAGTTTTAGCAATATTCGTTTTCGTGAGCTGAATCGTGGAAGTGAGACTGTTTATAGCTGTGTTGATGGCCTGGAGTTGCTTGAGCTCCTTTTGGAGCGCTATCTGGCGAGTATCGGACATGCTAACTGAAGAGAAACATCTACCAAATCAATGTTTGTTATTATTGTTTTTTTTTTATGCACAAGAAAAAAAAAAAAAAAAAAAAAAAAAAAAACGAGAACTGAAAAATCAAGAAATTCGTTTCTCCTAGTGGTTCACCTACACCTTCTTCTCTCTAGAGTGTAGCTCAGCAGGTTTTGAAAGTCTTTTTTGGCCTCCAAAGTATGAACGATCCTTTACCTACCCGCTGGGAAGTCGAATTGGAATTCATCCAGTCGCTAGCTAACATACAATACTTGAATCACTTGGCGCAAAATAATTATCTCCAAGACCCCAAGTTTTTGAACTACTTGCAATACTTGAACTACTGGAGAGAACCAGAATACGCCAAACACTTAGTTTACCCAAACTGCTTGCACATATTGAGCTTGCTACAGAGCGAGGATTTCAGAAAGAACATTTTGAGCCCAGATTTCATGAGTACTGTCATGAACGACATGGTGAAGAGATGGCAGAACACTGAAAACGTAATAGACGTTAGCCCTGACCAGCCCAACGGAACCGCCGAGAGCCAGGGATAGAAATAAAGTAGGTAGCGAACCATTTCTGCGGAGAAAAATAGTTTCTGCTTTGATTCCTTCACTTAGAGAGGTACAGTGATAGAGATATACATCTGTAAAGGTCGAGGAGACCGAGCCAAGTGGCACTGAGCAGGCCAGTCTATCTTGTCATGAACATTTGTAGAGCTTCTGGGCTCTATAAATCTACGAGAAATGGGCGGAGAAAAAAAGTACAATCTGGCACAGATCCCGCCTCCATTTGAATTTATTGGTATCTAGCAGCTCGTGCGTTGCCCTTACCACACTTTCAACTCCAGAAAGTACAGCCCCAGTGGCTTGTTGGTGACTATCCAGTGCTCTACGTGGTGAGTGTCTTTCTCATATGCATGCCGTGCGAGAGACTCGTAAATGCATCTTGCAGTGTTTGGCCATAATTCTTCATTTTTAATTTCTTTTGTTTATCTCCTGTTACCGGATAGAGCATCTCTTGTATTGATTGTACCAATATACAAAAGTAATTACCCTGTCGAGGATATTTCTACAGTAAAGTGTAGCTTTCAACTCACAGTTGCTTATTGTGCTACGTAGGTGCTGCACAATGTCTTGCGGCACGTGATCGCAACTATCCAGAAAGCTCATATCTGTTCAGTACGTGGGGTCTTGCCACACACACTCTTCTTTGCAAAGCACCAGTACCCTAGCTGCCTCCTTCTTCTTAATTACGTACGCAAGATGGAAAGGGAAAGGCATGTTTCTTCCAAAGCCGACCGATATGAGAAGGACTACCAGACAATTTCCAAGCATGTAAATAGATTCACTAGTGCGACGAAGACATCTGCGCTTGAGTTTGCCTTTATAGTATCATTCATATTCAATTTGATTTTGGGTAAGTTCATCCATATATTTTCGCCCAAAGAGGAGGTTTATAACTACTTCAATGATAAGGGAAACTTATTCAACCAAATTTTTGTTAAAAAAGGATGGGCATGGACAACAATCATCATAGTAGCATTCTATACATTAATCCTCTTGAAGAAGGTGGAGGGCCCTGGCACAGGTGGTGCAACAAACAAGTACAAAATAATTTCAAGAGCGGTTATAAATTACATTTTAGTGACTATATGGTGGATATTCTTCACCCAGTGGTTCTTTGGGCTCCCCATTATGGATAGAGTGTTTGTGTTCACAGGCGGGAAGTGTACCAATGTCTCAGAAGAGCTCTACTTGAAGCATCAACTCTCTCCACATTTATTTGAGAAATTAGTTGCGCTGGTGGACGAGAACGGCGCTTCCTTAGCTGCTGCTACAGCAGCTACATTTCAAAGTTCTGCGATTCCTTCCTATATGTGTAGAAAGGTCAAAGGATCATGGGAAGGCGGCCACGATCCCTCTGGCCATGTGTTTCTCCTCATCCATTCGTCTCTATACCTAGTCTTTGAGTCATTGCCATACTGGCAACCTTGGGCCAAATTGAGAAACGATATGCAGGTCTTGAAGATAGAAGCCCGATCTCTGGTCACTACGTGGAAGACCAAGCTTTTAAAGACCACCAAGTTCATCTCTGGCAACCCGCACGTTTTGGTAATTTCGTTGGTCGGATTGTGGTGGTGGATGTTGTTTATGACGAGTTTATACTTCCATTCTATTGCCGAGAAGTTTGTCGGGCTTATGTTCGGGTATGTTGCATTTGGTGCGTTGTACTACTTACCTAGATGGCTTTAGTGTATATAGAACAAGAATTTCAATAAATTAATTTAGATTGCAGAGAGGAGCAGGGAACAAGCAGAGGAAAGAGTAATACTAGTAGATACACCAAAGATAATGATATGATGTAGGATCTTTCCTCAGATGTAGGAAACTTCCTCAGATGGATTTAACTCATTGCGAAGCGAAATAGTATCACCTACTTCTAAATTACATGCAGCAGTCCAACACATGCAGGAGCAGTGGCCATTCTTCTGATCAAGCAGATAGCCAGAAGCTAGTAGAAAAAAGAACCTCAGGCATACCAGCGCTGTTTGCCCGATGAGGGATTCAGTGTCAATGTCAAAGTGAAACAAAGTATTACTCGAACAGTACTTTAAGCAACATGCAGTAGCTTTAACATAGGATGAAGTAAGGGCAATTAACCCCATCAATAAGACTATCGAGAGTTAGCAGATTCGTCTCGTATATCTATTTTGGCGGTCTGGCGGTTGCATACTCCTGAGGAATGTACTGTGTGGAAAATAAAACGAGGCGGAATGTAGCAAAGCTGTACGGCTAGCTAGTGTGTTTCATAAACTTTAATTCCCGGCCTTTGTTTCAAAATCACAGGTATGGGGAAAACGTTAAATACAAACAAACAAACAAACAGAGGGGGAGGGACTGATAGAGGGGAGCTCGATTCAGAGACGAGCAACTGCTAAAGACACCAGAAACTATCCTGATCCATACCACTCTGATCGTAATCCAATGTAGCCCAACACCTTCGTTCCTTAACCCTCCTTATTCTATTAAAAGAACACCCTGAATAATATTCCACTTTCCTCATGCACAGCGCTCTTCGTTTCAAATTAGTGCTGCATTCAATGCAACAATCAAACTAAATGCGTTATATAGCGGAATGAGACGCGAATTTTTCACTAAAAGGTAGCGATTCGCGTATCGATTTGCAAACAGAATAACGATTTGTTACGCGTTTCTGGAGCCCCTTAAGCTTTAACCTTCTGCGGTTGAAGAGGTTGCAGCGATATTAAGTGAGCCCTACTATGTGTAGAGATGGCATTATTTTGTAGGAATTTTTTTGCGTTTGGAGATTGGCGTCTTGCAATTGCAGAAAATTTTGAAGTCTTCATTTGACTATTCGTTTACAACTTTTGATTACTCTTCTTCTTACTCCCAACAGGATAATACCGAACGAACGAGGCACAACCAAGGACAAATCGTCTATTCTTGGACATATACTGGACCCACAGCACCACAAGAGTGTTACACAAGAAAAAGAAGAATCAAAAACCACTCACATCTGAATAAATTTTGCACCCTCCTTAATTTCAAGATCTCAGATTACTTACTCGTTATAATATTTAACTTGGTAGAACAAACACCAACCTAGTATTACTTATTATTTCCACACATTCGCTTAATATCTAATAATAAAATACTTCCAGGATGGTTCACCTTGTTTTTATCACGTTCCTTACGTATTATCTATCCATCGTAGGAGCCTCCCTTTACGTGGGGTTCCCCTTCTCAGAGCAACTTCCAGACGTTGCCAGAGTAGATGAAGACTACAATTTCCAAATGGCCAACATCACCTATAAGTCTACAGGTGGTTCGGTTTCATACTCAGCCACCAATTTGCCGGACTGGCTATCTTTCGATGAACTGACTAGAACTTTCTCTGGTGTCCCTTCCAGTGGAGATGTTTCTAGTTCAGTCAGCATCACTTTAACAGGTGTAGATTCGGCTGATGGATCCACCATATCTAATAATTATACCATAATAGTATCATCAGAACCAGGTTTGGCATTATCATCAAACGACGTCATGTTTACTGAAATTTCTCAGTATGGCCGTACCAATGGTGAAAATGGGCTCGTTGTCAACGCAGGTCAAACATTTGATATCAAGTTTGACTCTTCAACCTTCAAATTGGACAAGAATTCCACTCGTGAGATAGTAGCCTACTACGGGAGACTGATAGATAGACTGTCGTTACCCAATTGGATAAGATTCGATGAAGATGAGTTATCATTTTCAGGAACCGTCCCAACGGTTACCTCGGATATCGCTCCATCCATTGACTATGGTTTTTCGTTCATTGCTACTGATTACGAAGGCTACGCTGGTGCAGTTGGAAATTTTTACTTGGTTGTAGGAGCCCACGAGTTATCTACAAATCTCAACGAGTCAATCAAGATCAATGGTACCTTGAACACCGATTTCGATGTTACTGTACCTATTTTTACTTCTGTTTACCAGGATGGGGTTCTCATTTCCCAGGAGAATATCTCCTCTGTGTACTCGGATAGTTTGCCAGATTATGTGACCTTGAACACTGGAAACTATTCCTTAACCGGTGTATTCCCGGAGACTTCCCAGTACGAAAATTTCACAATCATAGTGGAAGACAAATACGGTAATTCAATCGATATGCCATATCTGTTTGATGCCTTAGGATCTGCCTTCACGGTAGATGATTTACCAAATGTGAATATTACCAAGGGACAATGGTTAGACTATCAATTATTAGATAGTTTGTTCACAGAGAGTAACGAAACCAATGTGACTGTTAGTTACAGTGCAGATTGGTTGACATTCAATCAAGATAATACTACGTTCTTAGGAACTGTGCCCAAAGATTTTGATAAAATCAGCGTTAAAGTGACCGCTACCAATGAGTTTGACTCTGACGAGAAGAGCTTCAACTTCATAGGTGTAAGTGGGAACAAAACGACTAATAGTACTTCAAGCACAAGCAGTTCTTCATCGAGCTCCAGCTCATCGACTGCTTCTTCAACATCCTCATCTTCTGCTTCCCATGGTTCTAAGAGTTCAAAGTCGTCGTTGACCAACAAGCAAAAGTTAGCAATTGGACTCGGTGTCGGAATCCCAGTATTCCTCATCATCTGTGCTTTGCTACTCTTTTTCTGCTGCTACCGTCGTAGAAATAACGACAAGAGAGAAAAAGATAAGTTCTACGATAAGCACATCGTGCCAGTCAAGAACTTGGACTATGAAAAGGGAGGTGCTGCAGGAGGAAAGAAGAAACGTAGAAAAGATCAAGAACCTGAACTTGATGGACCAGGCTTTGGTACTACTGTTGACAATGATGACCACGACGAAGATCCTCATCAATTATCCGCATTAAACGTCTTGAAGTTGGATGAAAAGAAGAAGGATAATTCTGATTCCAAGAGTACCTCATCTTCTTTGACTCAAGTTGAATCTGAATACAGTAATTATTTCGATGCCAGCGAAAGACCGGTCAAGAGTTGGAGAGCAGGAGGAGAAGGAGACAATGTTCTTGGAAACGCATTGGGATCAGCTACCTTGGGAGCCGCAGCCACAGCAGCTGCCGTTAAGTACAGTAATATGAATGACGAAGACCACAACAAAAATAGACAATCTGTTGGTACAATGAGTACTGTTAACACCGAAAACTTGTTCTCAGTTAGACTAGTAGAGGATCATTCTAACAGAGACTCAAACCAATCATCATTCGGATCTGGTGGCTTTGGTGGTCAACAATATTTAACTGAAACATCTATTAATACTATTTTGAAGAGAGATGAATCAGGAAATATCCAGAGATTAGATAGTGATGGTAATATAGTTGACCTGAATATTCTGCCAAGAGAAGCAGCTTTAGAAGTTGCAGCAGGTTCATCTGAGCCTCTCAAACCAAGATTATCAAGATCAGCCTCTTCCAACTTAGACATACTAGCGGAAGAAAACTCAAAGGACCGTAGCCACGATGAGTCTACCATATATCACAGTACCGGAGACAGAGAGCATAGTGAAGCAGCAAATACCACTAATAACTCAACTATACCCCAAAATACCAACGATGTTCATACCGAGCACAGTTTTAACTTGCTTAGTAGATTTAACAACTCTGCATCTTCATCTGCTGCCAACAGTGACCAACAGTTGAATAGTAGGTTATACGGTAGTGAGAATAGTTTAGTAGATGAATTTAAGGCAGTTCATAACGATGACGGAGAATTACAATGGTCAGAAGCAAATACCGACAGTCAAAATAACTCAACTTCATATTTACAACAACAACAGCAACAACATCAAAACGAATTCAGCAATGCAAACCACAGTATGGATGATGATAACCTTACTTCACAAATTTCAGCCATGAAAGATCAATTTCCAAATAACTCAAACCCAGAAATCAATCACAGGTATTCATCTACCTCATTGGGAAGAAAAGCAAAGCTCGTGGAGTTCACTAGAAAGGGTAGTTTAAGAGATGCTGCAAAGCTCAGTAGCGAACATAACTACTTCAGTGGTCAAACTGCTTACATTCACGATGATGACAGCGAGTAGATTTTTATCAGATCAAAAAGTTGAAAGTTAAGCAACTGGTTTATTTAACTCTTCATTTTCGATCTTTGTTTTTGGGATATACGTTCTTCATGTTAATATATTGTTTGGTGCTTCATCAAAAAGTACAGAGATTCTTCAATACAATTGTATAATTATAATTAATGTTTGATTTAATAAAGTAGATATAAAAGCTATTCTTTTGTAAGGAAGTAAGAAACAACTTTAGAGGTGGGTTATCTAGGCATTGGTACTACTTACTTTGGTAGGGTGTCCACGAAGTTAGCAGTATCTTGAGCTCTTCTTCTACCTTCAACATACTCCATCATCTCTGCATAAGTTCTAGGGATGACTGAGCAGAAGCCAGCATCGCCTTCCTTGAGAGAAGCCTGTGGTACGAAGAAGGAGTAAATGAAAGTTCCGGACTCCTTGGCAACCTCACTATCTAATGCCTTGATCGTTGTATCGACACTGACTTGAATTAAGGTACCAGGTTCAGATAAAAATGCATTTTTATTCGAAGAAAGCTTATTAGTTGCAGGCAATGAGAAGTCAAATGCATCAGCATCTCCCGTAGAAGGGCTGGCCTTAATGTGTTCAGTGTAAACAATCTTGGCAGACAAGGATAACACGGACCCAACTGGTACTGGCTGCTTGAAGGTTGTAGAGTCCAAGGAAACGAATCTTGGAGAGGAAGATGCAAAGGCTGCAGAGGCACAGTAGGCTAATTCGAATGATTGTCTCAACAAGTATCCACCAAAGATCATATAACTATGTCTGTTTCTGTACTGAGGCTGCATGAACAAAGTAGATTTGACTTCCGAATCGTTCATAAAGACGACATTCTTTGGTTTCTTATCTAAATTAGCAAGAATGTTCTTCAGTTCCTTCCACATTTCATAGATCAACCCAGATTCCTCAGGTGTAGGAGCTGCACTGGACTTATTCTTAGCAGCTAACTTCTTTTTGGCATTATGAGATTCTGCTCTTCTATAGTCCAACCATTCTTCTTCCGAGACAGGCAACAATCTGTTGATGGCGAAGGACTTGTGGGTCTCTGGGTTTCTGGCAACGAATGTAAAGTTAGCAGTCAAGAAAATGTTTTCGTCTGGGAGAGCGGACTCGGTAATCTCACTGGGCACCTTATCGTCGAAAGCATAACCTTTCACGGTGATTTCCATCGATGATCTACCGGTCCAGGTGACACTACCAGCCATGACAAAGTTGTAATTGCTGATTTCGTCCACCTTCTTCACCATGTAGATTCTGTCAACGGAAGCTGTCACGTTGACAGGTTCAGCTGGAGAACAGTGTCTGTAGGCGATTCTTCCGGCTAAGGCATCCAAGTCCTGGAACAATTGACCGGCCCGCAAACGCCCGGCAGCATTGATATAAGCATCGCACAACCACTTGTCGTCCTTGAAGGGCAACGTGAGGTACGAGAACGATTCGTTTCTGGTCTTCTCTCCGACGTGAGTGGTCTTGGGGTCCACATAACTGTAACTGTCGAGAATCTTCCCGGCAGCTTCCTGCTTGGCTCTTTCTCGCATAGCTTCAATCCAGGTCACCTTGTTGGGGAGCTTCTGGATATCGTTCTGGTCTGCCAACACAGTAGCTGTAGCATCGGCGGCATCGGCGGCATCGTTGGACCCTGCCTTGTCTGGCCTGTGGAAATTCTTAGCAAGAACGGAGCGGGTGTGGAACGAAAAACGCCCAGCTGTATGTACAGGCTTCACCAACCTCAAGGCTCTAATCATGGCGTGTATGAAGTTATTCTATGATAATTGGAATGGATAACTAGGTGTTTGTGAACAGAGACACCTGTAACGTTTTTATTTCTTGTTAGGGCTATTCTGATAAGTCGTGTGCAGGACTCGATGATGAACTGGATAAGACAGGTTCAGGAACAACAGTGTTGGGAAGAGCCAAATGGGGATGAAGAAAGCAATAGCAATATACAAGTAGGTCAATAGAAGATACGAGAAATAAAATTCACACAGTCACAAGCATACACACACACACACACACACTTAGACACACACACGTACCTATATATACATTTACACCAAATCCATCTACAGCCTCGCCCACTCTTATCAGTCAGCATTTGTTGTACTCCGGTGTGCTTACCTATGTGAGCACTTCTTTTGGCTGCAAAAATCCTGCACACAGCCGCTCAACATTTGAAAAGTTTGGAGGGGTTTCTCCGGACCCGACCTGCACCGGGCGCTGGAGCTCAGATCCCCAGCGAGACCTCTGCGAGGATCCCGGTGTTCTACGGCTGCTCGAGCACTGCTACAGCTAGCCAGAAGAGAGAGAGCAAAGAAAGGAGGGGTAGAGCAACAAGCGCCGCAACATTGCCCAATGTGTGATTATTTTTGGTCTTCTGGATCTACAAATGTGTTTCGCTCCCGTTTCGGGTCCCACACCTATCCTAGCAGCACTCTGGACTCTCTTCCTTGGTCCCGCCAATCTTCCTGCCAGCCCAAAATTCTCCATCTCCAAACCTAAATTTTTCACTCCCAGTGCGCACTCCGAAATCGAACTTCCTCCCTGCGTGCAGGTCTCCTCCGGCACCATTCTCACTAAGAATCTCCCCCCTCGGAGCTATACCTCCGGTAGTGCCGTAACCAGGCGGTCCTCATCGTTCCGTGTGGTACCAAGCAGATAGCCAGAGAGCACAGTAGAGAGGAAATCAGCTACACTGTTTTCACACCCGGAAAGTTCTCGAGTATATACAGAAGATTCCTTTTTTCATTAGGCCGTTTTTTTGTGTGTGTTTTTTCTTTGGATTAGTGTAAGCTGCTGACAGAAATCATTACTGATATATAACAATTGATCTCGACCGAATTCTCAGGACCGTTCAGCTTGTTTTTATTTACGTATCACTCCTCCTGTCCCCCCTTTTAATTGAGTTCTACTAAAACGATAAAAAAATGTCTACCTCAATCGCCAAGACCGCCCAGTTGGCAGCTCAAGCATTGAAGACTTCATCTACTTCAAGAACTCTTCAACAAGCTGGTCAATACCAAGCCTTAAGAAGAACCGGTGGTGATATCCGTGCTGCATCTGGTGCCGCTGGTGCCAACACCATGACCGTCAGAGACGCCTTGAACTCTGCCATTGCTGAAGAATTAGACCGTGACGACGATGTCTTCCTCATTGGTGAAGAAGTTGCCCAATATAACGGTGCCTACAAGGTCTCCAGAGGTTTATTAGATCGTTTTGGTGAAAGAAGAGTTATCGACACTCCAATCACCGAAATGGGTTTCACTGGTTTGGCTGTTGGTTCTGCCTTAGCTGGTTTAAAGCCAATTTGTGAGTTCATGACCTTTAACTTTGCTATGCAATCCATTGATCACATCATCAACTCCGCCGCCAAGACTTACTATATGTCTGGTGGTACTCAACCATGTAACATCACCTTCCGTGGTCCAAACGGTGCCGCTGCCGGTGTTGCTGCTCAACATTCCCAATGTTACGCTGCCTGGTACGGTTCTATCCCAGGTTTAAAGGTTTTGTCTCCATACTCTGCTGCTGATTACAAGGGTTTATTCAAGGCTGCTGTTAGAGATCCTAACCCGGTTGTCTTCTTGGAGAATGAAATTGCCTATGGTGAATCCCACGAAATGCCTGAAGAAGCCTTGTCCTCTGACTACGTCTTGCCAATCGGTAAGGCCAAGATCGAAAAGGAAGGTAGCGACATCACCTTAGTTTCCCACTCCAGAAACGTCTTGCACTGTTTGCAAGCTGCTGAAGTTTTAGAAAAGGAATACGGTGTTAAGGCTGAAGTTCTTAACTTGAGATCTATCAAGCCATTAGACGTTGATTCCATTGTCAACTCTGTCAAGAAGACCAACCACTTGGTCACCGTTGAAGCTGGTTTCCCAGCTTTCGGTGTTGGATCAGAAATCTGTGCTCAAATCATGGAATCTGAAGCCTTTGACTACTTGGATGCACCAGTTGAAAGAGTTACTGGTTGTGAAGTTCCAACCCCATACGCTAAGGAATTGGAAGACTTTGCTTTCCCAGATAGAGAAGTTGTCTTGAGAGCATCCAGAAAGGTTTTGGGATTGTAAATAAGATATTGAGATGGAAGCATCGAAATCCAATTCAAAAAGATGAAGATAAGAAGAGAGAAAAGGAATTAGAAAGAAGCTGAAGAAGAATGAATCGGTGAATGTTTGATCAAAATATCCACTAGTAATTAAAATTTAGATACATACATATGTACATACATTATTAAAAGAAAACGTACATAATCTACAGTGTAAGGCAGCCAGTAACCAAAGTCACCAAACAAGGTGCGTAAAACTACCACATTTCACACCAACATCATCGAACTACTTCGTACTACCTCCTACCATACACTCCCATAACCTCTGATGTTCTCACACTTTGCTCTGCATACCCCATGCGCACTACACACAACTGAAAAATGCAACATTTAGGCTTTTCGTTTTTGCCTAACAAAGCCTTGCCAAAATCGCGACGTGTATCAGTCTGTTTTCAAGAGTCGAAGAGGTGAAGAGTAGTTCGACGCCCATTGATATAGCAGCGCTCAATACAGTATGCCTGACATGGAGAAAGAGGAAGGAAACGTACATAAACGAACCAGCGCAATGCCAGGAGATGTTGGATTCTCCGATAACCCATTGAACATGGGCCAGGAAAAGTTCAATGAAGAGAACGATTCGTTTCTACCTGTGTCAATGCAGGATGTGAAGAAGCCCGAGACACTCACAGCTAAGTCCACAACGGCGAATGCTTCGCTAGCCCCCAAGGACCGGAAGGCTTTCATGGTATTAGTGTTACTTTACATGCTCCAGGGTGTGCCCGTAGGGTTAGCCTTTGGCTCAGTCCCATTTATGCTCAAGTCCAAGCTCACATACTCGCAGGTTGGGATATTTTCACTCGCTGCATACCCATATTCGCTTAAGTTGCTCTGGTCGCCCATAGTAGACGCCATATACTCCAGTAGAGTAGGCAGAAGAAGATCCTGGATCATACCGATCCAAACCATCTCGGGATTGACCTTACTCTACTTGGGACTGGTTATAGATAAGTACATGGTTGAGCCTGAAAGACACTTGACCACCATTACTGCATGTTTCTTCCTTCTAGTATTCTTCTGTGCAACACAGGACATTGCAGTGGACGGCTGGGCTTTGACCTGCTTGTCGCCTGAGTCTTTGTCGTATGCTTCGACTGCTCAAACCATCGGAGTCAATACGGGGTACTTTTCTTCGTTCACCATCTTCTTGGCACTCAATTCGCCTTCTTTCCCTAACAAGTACTTGCGAGACGTACCAAGTGATGAAGGTTTGTTCCTGATGGGTCAGTACTTGACATTTTGGGGCTGGATGTTCTGGATAGTCACCGCCTTCCTTTACTTTATTCCAGAAGACCCACCACACTTGGCTAAGTACAACCAGGCGAGGTTGGCTGATGAAATTGCCAAATTGGAAGGTGTTTATACCACCAAAAAGCTGTCGATTGGACGCCTTAATGGAGGAAATTACTGGCTCTCATTGAAGAATACTTACTTTTCAATGTACCAAGTTTTGAAATTGCCCAACGTACAGACATTTGTGGTAGTATTGTTATTGGCCAAGCTAGGGTTCCAAGCCAATGATGCTGCTTCCAATTTGAAGTTGCTAGAAAAGGGTCTTTCGAAAGAAGATTTGTCACTTACTGTCTTGATTGACTTCCCTTTTGAAATGGTCTTCGGTTATTACGCTGGGCGCTGGTCTAGTGGAAAGAGCCCCTTGAGACCTTGGTTGTTTGGATTTGCTGGTAGGTTGTTTGCAGCAATCTTTGCTCAGTTGGTGATATTCTTCTTCCCTAAAGATGGGAAGGTCACCTCTTCGTATTTCTTGCTAATCATATTGCAACATTTAATTTCTTCCTTTATGTCAACAGTTCAATTTGTTTCTTTATGTGCCTTCCATACCAAAATTGCTGATCCAGCAATCGGTGGTACGTACATGACAACCTTAAACACCTTATCAAATTATGGGGGAACCTGGCCAAGGTTGATTACTTACTATTTGATTGATAAGTTGACTGTGCACGAGTGCGTTTCCGACTTAGATCAGAGCTTGTTAGATGCCGGAACCAAGGGTTCTTCGTTATCCACGGAGGCATACAAAGAGAAATGTTTAGCTTTGGGAGGGCATGCAGTTATAATTCAAGATGGGTACTACTATACGAATACATTATGCATTGTACTTGGTATATTAATATTGATATGGACAAAGAGAAAAGTCACATACTTACAGAGCTTACCAAAAAGTGCATGGAGGGTGAAAGAAGCATAAAATATATACACAATTAGCAGTTAGAGATCCTTAGTTTTTATAATTATAATAAAAGTAAATATAAATATCTATGTATATGTACTATTCATCCTCTGTATATGAACCTTGGTGTGAACCAAGAGGTGCTGCTAAAGAATCTGCGGATTGATGCTGGTTAACAAAATCATCATGTAAGAAGTCAATCGGCAGAAATGGGATCTTTGCTTCGTTCTTCATTTTCTTTGAAACCGAAGAGTAAGTTCCAATGATCAGCGGAATCAATGAAGTAGACAATGGCGAGTTAGCTGAGTAATTGTTTAAAGATGAAGCACCAGAATGTGGTGATCTAGGATTACTGTTGCCATTGGTCATTGCAGTTGACGTCATTGTATGGTCGTTAGCTCTGTAGTGATGCGTATTACCAATGCTTCTGGAAAACGAATTAGATAAATTCTGGAAGGTATTTGAGATGATATTTCCGCCGTTATTAATATTATGTACCGATGCGGAATTGGAGGATCCCATTATGTAATGAGAGGGTGGAGCTGGCGATGCTCCGACGATACTTGAATAGTTGGACATTTGGCCCGACGAAAGTAACATTGAGGAATCACTTGGACGATGTCTTCTACTCTCAATACCCATGCTATTATTATTGGTGTGGGTGTGGCCATTATTCCCATTGCTGATCGGATCAAAGCTTGGGCTTGAGTATTTATTAGTGTACCAGTCGGGCTTTTTGAAATAGTCTTGAGAGGCACGATGTTTACTTTTGCTTCGCTTACCATTCGAAGCGTAATCCAAATTAATATCTTCGTCAAAGTCCAAGGAATGGCGGTGCTGAGATTGACGGTGGTGGTTACTTGAAGCAGAATTATTTCTAGATTTAGTATCACCCGAATATAACCAGCATTGAAAGAGGATGAATGCATCAAAAGTAACAGTTCCTGCTGCTCCCACAATAAAGGGTAATTGAGAGAAAAGTGCATCCCTGAATTCCCAGTCATCCATGTATCCGTTATTATAATATATAAGATATAGGTCTGAAACAATGCAAATTGTGTAGAGCAAATTACCAAGCATGGCAAAAAGGAACAAGTACAATGATATTCCCTTCGTCGACTTCTTGCGGTAGTTCTCCACAATCTGAGGAGTTCTCGAGGAAACATAAAGTGCTGAGCATGTCCAGGCCAGTACTCTACCAATGTCTTCCTTATGAATGTGGAGATGAGCTAGCATATGAACTGCTAGCATGAAATATTTGGAAACGAATTCCGTGATCGTTGAAACTACATCGGTATGCTCTTTGTCTGTTAAGCGCTCGAGTGCTACAGAGGGTACGGGATGAGCATCTGCTCCCTTAGTGAAGCTTCCTACAAAAATAGCACCAAATAACTTCTGAGTCATCGAGCTATTCTGTGGGACTTGTATGTGATTGTTGTCACTGACAGACAATTTGGACTGGGCTGAAATCTGAATTGGAGATTTGGTATTATGCATCGGCGAGCCCAGTTTAAACCGATTGGTTCTCAACGGTATCACATCGCTATTACGTGAGTGGACTGGTCTCATCATGTTGGGACTTTGCAACAAGTTATGGTGCACCTTCTGGTACGGATACACTTTGGTATAGTACCAGTATTGCAAGGCAAGAATGCAGTCTATGAAGCAGTAGTAACTGGCCAAACATGTTTGAAAAGGTAAAGCTCCAGTCAACACACACCCCAAGAGATTTGTAACGTCTCCACCCATCCAACATCCCAAAAATAGGAGTGACACTCCCGACACTGATTTATTAAGATGGTTTTCAATAATCTGAGGAAGCTGGGCAAACAACCAGACGCAAAGTGACGAGTAACCCGAGACTTGCGACACCGTGGCTATGATTCTTTCGGTCCCCGAGAAGGTTGAGTTATCTGGTATCACTGATAGTATGACCGGTGCTATGCTGCTCATCTCACTTGGAATTATTGACAGTAAGAGTAATTTTATTATTTATAAGATGATAGGGTTGCGTATTAAGTGATTATCGTATATCTGATAGTGCGTGGATGTTCTTTATCGGTGTATTATGGTATATATGGGAAGCAGGGTATATTATATGATATGGTTTATTTTCTAGCCATGTTTACCCTATGCAAAATATGTAAAAAATGAAGAGTACAATACTACCGTCGAGAGTATAGATAATGTGCTAACCTGCTCTGCTATTGATAAGAAAAAGAAAAACTTTAAACTTTGAATGATCTCAATCTCTTCTCACTTTTCCTAGTTCTTTTTTCTTCAGTAGCTACTGGACAGAAACATAAACAATGTGAAGAGCTTGTTAGATTAGGTAAGAGAAGTTTTTTATGACCTTGCGTCTGATTCATAGGCACTTCGAAAAAATAATCTGCAGCTCGTAAATCTGGAGTGGGAAGGACAAGAGAGGGGTGAGGTAGATATTGAACAGAAGGGATAGTGGGAGCGAAGGAGGAGAGCAAAGAGATACCACAGCAGTACTAGCACCCACCAACAAAGTGTGCCTGTTTGTCGAAGCATTCCCCTGCTGTAAAGCACAAGTAACCTTACATCTGTTATGCATGGAACCTGTGATCACTGTGAGATGAGCAGAAGAAAGCCACTGATGGGCGCGCGGAAATTTGGCCCGAAGAAGAAAAAAAGAAACAAGAAACCAAGCGCTAAATGGAAACGAAAAGCGAGTATGGACTGACCAGGAAGCTCTTCTTCGTAGGTGCTGTCACATCTTTACTAGTATTATTCATACGCTTATACAGTGCACGCAATGATTGAGATATCAGCTAACGATAGGCTCGGGAAAAAGATCAAGGTCAAGTGCCTTCCAGAAGATACTATCGGAGACCTTAAGAAGTTGATTGCCCTTCAGTCGGGCGGATCTCACGAAAAAATCGTCTTGAAAAAAGGGTACCAGGTGTTTAAAGACCACATAACCTTAGATGACTACGAGATTCACAACGGGTTTAACTTCGAATTGTACTACAATTGAGGGGAGTATAAGGTTATATTAAGTTTTGTTATTCTATCGTATAATACATGTCATAAGTCATTAGCGGAGTATACTGTCATGGGCCATAGTTGGGAAACAAGTATGGCCTTGGCGGGCGATGAGCCTGGAACCGGGATGTGGAACAGTTTATGCGGATTCTGCTCTACTTAGAGAAAGAGTTAAAGCGAGTGAGAGAAAGAGAGTGAGTGTTCCCCACATAAATTATAGGTAAAAGCTCGGACCCTTTGAATCACAAGAAATACTCTGTAGGCTTTTTCTTCTTGGAGGTGAAGAAATCTCCGAACAAGTCGACGTCTTCCCCGTTGTCTGACCCCAACACTCCGTTCACCCCGCGGCCGTTTGCTGTGTCCTGATCGTTTTCTGGAGATGCCTCAAAAACATTGAAAAATTGGCCAGGTAAGACGCCCTGCTCGTTGCACTTACTATTTTTGCCTCCTAGGTAGCTGGTATCCATAACTTCTAATACACTTGCCTTATTTCCACATCTATAGCAATAGTTTGGAGCCGACCAAACCGTAAGACATTTCCCCCTCCAGTAACTGACGTAGCCTTCGTTACATAATTGATGAGCCCGCACCAATTGTTCTAATCCATTATCATGACAAAATTTTTCAATCACCTCGTACCCAAATAAATACCCAGCACCACGCGGACTCAATTTAAAATCCATGATCTCTGGGTCAGGGTCTGACCAGACCAAGTCTGCCATTATCCCATCGTGTGGGATTTCTTTAAATCTGTCTATACTTCTAATTTGATCAAGTTGCTGGCAACTTGGTGATAATCCGCCGTGAGTAGCAAAAATCTTCCCATCTATAGTTGCACCTAAGGGTAAGTAGTCGAATAAGTCTGTTATATACTGCCAGACTTCTGCAGACCCCTCGTACTTATTTATCACTTCTGAGTAAAACCCATAGTTGGTGGTGATAGTGCGCGACTCGTGATTACCTCTGATCAACGAAATCCGGTTCGGATACCTCAATTTTAATGCGATAAGTAGAGTGATAGTCTCCACTGAATAGTATCCACGGTCTACATAGTCCCCCAAAAATAGATAGTTAGTATTGGGAGGGGACCCGCCAATCTCAAATATTTCTAACAAATCGTGGTATTGTCCATGGATATCTCCCACGATGGTCACAGGAGACTGTAGCGGAATTATGTTGGGCACTGCTAGGAGTTGCGTTTTTAGTGTGTGGCATAGCTGCTGTACGGTCTGCGACGGTAAGAGTCTGGGTGGTTTGTGATCTAGTAGCTGAGCTAGCGAGTGATCCAAGTCCGGAATCGGGATCCTGAACGGGATAGTCATCTAAAATTAACACCTCCGTATATTACAACTATAAGAAACAGATATGAAGTAGATTTATCTTGAGTTATCTTGTTATCTGCTCCATTTACTCTGTGTTGGTGTTTTCCATTTTTATGGACTTCGTATTTTTTCGGCAAACACGAATTTTTTTTTTTCTTACCCAATGAATTTGAGTTAGCGAGCAGCTAGCGGGACATCTAGCGGGCCAAAGTTAGCGCAGTGCCTAACAATCGACATGGTTATGAAGAATAGAGGATGAACAAAAAACATTAAAAAGTAGCTAGGACTCTCTTGGAAAACATATGCAGAAAGCCCAGGTCTTCAGAAACATATCTATCTATATGCTGAAGCCATATAATACTATGTCACGGCAAAATGCCCTGATGCTACACTTCATGGATCACAATTACTGTAGTATTTTATTACGTGCTAATTTTTTAAATAGCGTCTCATTCTAACTAAGTTTTATTTTTTTTTTTTTATGTTTACTTCACTGTTTCAACAGCTTTTCACCCATGAGATTCGCTTAGACTTCTCATTTACAAACCTCATCGATAGCCTTGGACAAAATCTCTAACCCATTCTCAATAGCTTCGTTGTCAATGTTCAATGCTGGCACTAATCTGAGCACATTCATTCCTGCCGTGATAACGATAAGCCCGTTTTCGCGACAAATGGTTGCAATTTTTCCAGGGTCCACGCTACTATCGAACTGTAACCCTAACAATAAGCCCTTACCACGAACTTCCAAGATCTTACTTGGGTATTTCTGAGCAATCTTGTTCAATCCCTTAACGAATTTATCTGATTTCTCTTCAACCTTGGCTAAAAAGTCGGCGTCACTGACCTGGTCCACAACGTACGATCCGATTCTAGCACCCAATGGATTACCACCGTAGGTGGTACCGTGGTCACCCACCTTCAATGCCTGCTCGACCTTTTCGGTGATCATGGTAGCACCAATTGGGAAACCATTACCTAAGGCCTTGGCCATAGTAAGGATATCTGGATGAGCTTCCTTCGGCAAGAATCCGTGCGCCCACAATTTACCTGATCTTCCCAACCCGCACTGAATCTCATCATAAATCAATAACACATCGTTCTTTTCACACAATTTCTTCAATGCAATTAAGAATTCAGTATCAATGGTGGAAACACCACCTTCACCTTGAATTGGTTCTATGATAACTGCACAGGTCTTTTCTTTGCTTATCAATTTTTCAACACTGGTAATGTCCTTGGCATCGGCAACGTGCACACCTGGAATTAAAGGTGAAAATGGTTGCTGATATTTTGGATTTGGTGTGACCGACAATGCTCCCAAGGATCTACCGTGGAATGCATTCTGGAAGGTTATAATTTCAGTTTTAGAGTCGCTGAACTGCTTACCATATTTACGGCCAAACTTCAAGGCAGCCTCATTGGCTTCAGTACCGGAATTACATAAGAATACTCTCTGAGCATCATGCATACCACCACTGGACTTGGTCTTGGTGACCAACTTGTTGGCCAATTCTCCTGCGTATAAGTTATGGAAAAGATTAGAGCAATGGATCAAAGTACCAGCTTGCTTGGAGATAATGTCAGCAATTTCAGGGTTAGCATGCCCCAAACCAGTGACTGCGATACCGGCAGAGAAATCAATGTACTGGTTATTTTCTAAATCGAATAAATAAGCACCTTTACCGTGGGTGAACACCAAATTTGGTCTAGCATATGTGGTGACTGTGTACGGGTTAGTGATGGTGTTAATATATTGGCCAGTAGAAGATTCTTGCGATGGATCTGGGGTCGCTGGTTGTAAGCGAGCAGCGGTGGAGGTAAAGGTTCTCGCGGCACCGGAAAGAGACCCTCTAGAAGACTTCAACACGATATTTCTAAGCATTTCTACGTTTCTTTGCACTTATCGGTGTGAAGAAGAAGTCGCTTAGTGTGGGTGAAAAATTTCCATTGCGAATTTTTAACCCATAGAAAAAAAATAGATTTCGCATCGCGGTTGACTCACTCTGATTTCCTAAATAAGGACTGAAGACGTTACACAAAATTGCTACTCGATATGATATGTCGAGAGTCTTGAACCATAGCAAGGAGGTTCATTATGTAGAGGAATTTAGTTATAGTTAGTGGTGATTTTGTTTTCTTAAACTTCTGAAGATCGTTCGCCGGCGAAAGTTCTAGTTTTGGGTTTTACTGCCCATATTTATGACATGTTTGCGCCGTGTCCACTGTTATTGATTATATAGCTTGCCATCGAAGACTTGTAAAAAGGGGCCTCATGATTGAAGTGATCCATGTAGTAGAAGTTTCTTAAAGTTAATGTCTGACTCTACAAAAAAATCATTTCAAAAGCTGAAAAGCAAAAAAAGTGGGAACTGATTCACTACCAGTCGGGAACCGTGGAAGTACGATATATATGCCAAAAACTGCTCTAAACTGTAATTACTAAGTAAATATCTCTTACTTCGATAATCTCCGTAATCTGACCAATTAGACTACTGTCTCACTCAATCCGAATCGTAAAGACCTTCATTTATTTTCAGTATGGAGTAGCTATCAGTTACTGGTACCTGATAAGATCAATGTATGGAGAAAAAAAAAATTGGCGCCGCACATTATGCAACTACACTATCATCAACACTATCGAGTGGAAGATCATCAACCATACCACAGTTCGGATTGCAACATACTCATCCGTGTTCATGTATTGGAAATCGATACCCGCATCGCTAAATTCAAATTCCGCTCTTGGGGCCGTATCTCTTATCTTTGATCCCACTTATATATAGCCGCCTTTATTCTCATTGATCACAGGATCAAGTCACAGGAACAGAAAATCATTTATAACCGAGAAATCCAGTCGATGAAATATTGTAGAAATCCAAAGTGAACAAGTGAAATTAGTCTAAGACATTATAGTAGAAAATGACTGTTGAAGGAATCCCAAAATATAAAGAAATCGCCGCAAAGAAAATTGCAGAAAGAAACGCCAAGTTCGTTAAAGAATGGTTGATTCCAGCTGAAAAACTCCCTCAGTTACAAGACGTATCTAACTGGATTCCAAAATCAGGTTACTTATCCGAAGAAGAATTGAAAATCACGGAGTCAGATGCTTCAGAAATTGTTAAAAATGTAAAGAGTAAGGAGTGGAGTGCCTTGCAAGTTACAAAGGCTTTTTGCCACAGAGCTAGCATTGCCCACCAATTGGTCAATTGTTTATCTGAAGTATTCTTCGAAGAGGCATTCAAGCAAGCAGAAGATCTCGATAAGTATCAAGAAGAAACCGGAAAAGTGAAGGGTCCTTTCCATGGACTTCCAATATCTTTGAAAGACAACTTGAATATCAAGGGTCAAGCCACCAGTATTGGGATGGTTGAGTTTGCATTCAATCCAGAACAAATGGAAGAGGATTCAGTTATTGTAAAGTTATTTAGAGATATGGGAGCTGTTTTTTATGCTAAAACCAATGTTCCTGTTGCTATGATGATGCCAGAAACGACAAATCATATTTTTGGCAATACTCTGAACCCATTGAATAGAAATCTTAGTGCAGGTGGTTCTTCGGGAGGAGAAGCTGCATTACTTGCCTTGAAGGGTTCACCAATTGGGGTTGGTTCTGATATTGGTGGAAGTATTAGAATTCCTGCATCATTTCAGAATATTTATGCTATTAGACCTACTTTTGGTAGATTTCCAACCTATGGAAGTCGTTCAGGTTTGCCAGGTTTAGAATCTGTTAATTCAGTGAATGGTCCACTTTCTCTGGACTTGGAGGCTATCGAACTCTACTGCAAATCAGTAATTGACCAAGAGCCTTGGAACCATGATCCTAAGGTTGTTGAAATTCCTTGGAGAAAAGTTGAGTTGCCTTCCAAGTTAAATGTAGCAGTATTGACAGATGATGGTTGGGTTCGCCCAACTCCTCCAATTCGCAGAGGAATGTCAATAGTTATTGATGCCTTGAAGAAGGACGGACATGACATTATTGAGTGGAATCCTGCTGAACACTTCCGTTTATCTCAAATCATTAGCTCTTTTTTCGTCAGTGATGGGGGTATTCACATTAAAGAAGTCACGAAAGCTACCGGAGAGACATTCTTTCCATACATGCAAAACTATGGAACAACACCAGAAATGGGGGTTGCACAGTTATGGAAATTACAAGCCGAAAGAACATCTTTGATTAAGAAGTTCCTTGACCGTTGGAATGCCACTGCCGAGAAGACTGGTAACGGAAAGCCAATAGATGCAATTATTATGCCTGCCACCCCATTCCCTGGTAACCCCAATGGAAAATTCCACGACTATGTGGGATACACTTCTCCTTTCAATTTGGTAGACTACTCTGTTGGGATTTTCCCAGTTACTAGAGCCGACAAGGATTTAGACCCCAAGGATGAAAAGAGAGAATCATTTTACAGTAAGACCGACGAGAACATTTGGAAGGACTACGATCCAGTTGAAAGCCACGGTGGTGCCGTTGCTTTGCAGCTCGTAGGCAGAAGACATCAGGAAGAAAAGGTTATCGAAATGCTTAAAGTTGTGAGAGATTTATTGTGATGCAACACAAGCCGCTAAAGAGTAGAAGGCTATCGAAATCCTTAAAGCTGTGAGAGATTTATTGTGATCAAGTACAAATCAGTAATATCGGAAATGACCATGTGGTGTCTCTGCGGGAGGTGTTAATCGCACAGCTCATGTACTAGCCGTGCTGAGGTGGTGGAGATTTTGGCTGCGAATATTTTCAAAATTTATATGCATATACTTTATTTAATGGTAATAGAATGAGACAATCTAGAAGGTTAAAACTACGCTTTTTCAAAAGCGATAATTGTAGAAAGTGGTCCACGGTGGGCTCAAAAGCATTCAAAACCACAATATCGGAAAAATGGACTATTTAGGCAACTATATCCTGTCAGATAGTGTAGTTTATTCGAAACTCATATCTCCCAGAATCCACGAAGTCGACATTCGCGAGCAGTTCTGTCCCAGTCCTAATTCACCTCCCCCAAAATCTACACTTATCTCGATCTACATGATCGTAAAAAAAATACTTGAGATAAGACTATCGCAAAATCTTACAACTCAGTATCGACTTTAAGATAACCGAGTTACACATATTATATAGTAGCTATCTACGTTATCGGAAACCGGGCTCCCTCTCAGCTCTATTGGCAAATGTTAGGGCATAATTATTTTTTGGCCATCACAATGCAGCACACTGTAAGCGGAATTTCCATTTTGCATACCTAAAAAAAAAAAAAAAAAAAAAAAGTTCATGCAACCTTGATCAGCTATCAGAGAGAGATAGTGGAACTCAAAGGGTATATAAAGATAAGAAATGGAAGGTCAAATCTGCCATTAAGTTGTTTTCATTATTTCTTATTAACTACACTTATACTTTCACTAAAAAAGAGGTAGATTAATAGCTCAGTTGCTACAAATACGCTGGTTTAAGTAAAGGCACACCGACATTGGAATATTTCAACACTATCAAATGACAGTGCTTAGGTCTATTAGGACCTTCATTTGGGGTGAAAAACCTTCAAACCCACAAGAAGCTAAGCTTTTGAAGAAAATTGACTGGTTCGTATTATCATTTGCTTGTTTGTTGTACTGGATTAACTATGTTGACAGACTTAACGTTGCTAACGCATATGTCTCTGGAATGAAAGAAGATCTCAACATGGCCGGTAACGACTATAATAAGATCAACACAGTTTTCACTGTGGGGTATACCGTTTTTCTCATTCCACATAACTTGGTTCTTTTAAAAGTTAGACCAAAGTATTGGTTATCATTCTGTGGGTTCGCATGGGGATTGTTGACCTTAGGTATTTACAAAGTTACAGACTACAAGCAAATTCTTGTCATAAGATTCTTCCAAGCTGGATTTGAAGCTTCCACTTTCGTCGGGGTCCATTTAATCTTGGGTTCTTGGTACAAAGAAGAAGAATTAACAAAGCGTTCAGCTATCTTTACCTCAGCTGGGTTGATTGGAAATATTTTCTCTTCCACAATGCAAGCTGCGATCTACACCAACATGGATGATTTGAATGGGCTTGCTGGTTGGAGATGGTTATTCATTATCGATTTTATTATCACGATGCCAATTATTTTGTATGGTTTCATATTCTTCCCAGATACTCCAGAAACTTGTAATGCGTTTTATTTCAATCAGGATGAGATTGAACTAGCCAAAGCAAGAGTTCCTCAGAGAGAGATAACTAAATTTGACTGGTCTATTTTCAAGAGAGTAGTTGGTAAATGGCACTGGTGGTTATTCTCCTTCCTCTGGGTACTTGGAGGAGAAAATGAATCTTATGGTACCAATACGGTATTTGCACTTTGGCTAGAATATTTTGGCTACTCTGTTACTGAGAGAAACCACTACCCCATGGGTGTTTATGCGGTTGGTATAGTGGCAACAATTTGCTCTGCTCTCTACGTCGACAACACTGGAGCCAAGTATCACTGGAGAATTGCTTTATTAATTATGACATCTATGCTCATCTCAACTATAATATTCCTTGCTAGACCATTGGACGATTCATTTTTATTTGCATCACAGTTCTTGTCGGGTATCTCTTACGCTGGCCAAGCAACCTTCTTTGCGTGGGCTAATGTTGTATGTCAACACGATTTAGAAGAACGTGCTGTCGTATTGGCTTCAATGAATATGTTTAGTAATGCAGTTAATGCATGGTGGTCCATTTTGTTCTATGCCGCTGATACGGCTCCTAAGTTTAGAAAAGGTTGTTACGCGATGTTGGCCACTTCTATTGCAAGTGGACTTGTGGCATGTGCAATGAGATACTTGCAGATTAAAGATCAGAGTAAAGAACAAAAAGAAATGGGGGAATTGGTGGACGTGGAAGCCCTCTCTGTGTCGTCGCAAGAACTTCTGCCTACTAAGGAAGTAGCTGTTGCTACAGAAGAATCAGTGAAATCTGACTGATCGCCTTTATCAAATATTTAATTATAAAATTCTACTATATGAAATAGATGTCTAACTAATTGTGAATTTATTGTAGAAAGCTACCTTGTGTCCAGTTCAGCATCTTTGAACAACTTAAATATGTTATTGACGTCATTCTTCATACTCTTGGTAAGCTCTACTAGGTCTGTATCCGACTTGTTGTACATGATGCAATTCGCAAACATCAACATAATATCCCTTTCAAGTTGTTCAATCAGCTGATATTCGGGTGGGTTCCTCTTCAGTTTTATGCTTTTCAAGATATTCTTCAAGTCCTTTGGTTCATATATTATCTTTGAATATTCTGGAGCGTCTTTAGCATTCACCGGCTGAAGGAATGGCGAAGAAAATCTATGAGCTTGAATTGAGTTAATGAGGTTAATAGCAATATGCTGGAATCTCTTATGTTGCATAGTTGACGAAGGAGAAGATGATCGTTTTCTGGTCCTTGGTTCATCTAAGGTAAGTGAATGTTTTCTAGTTATTGGCCCAGAATTTCCTTCATCATCATGGTGCTCTTCTACATCTTCATCTTCCTCATCTTCGTCCTCATCTTCGTCATTGTTTGCCTTTTCTTCTTCACCCTTGACTTCATCCTCTTCTACAGACTCATCCTCATTTTCTACTTTCACATTGGATATAGACTCAGCATCATCCTTCTTTTCCTCTACTTCTTCCTCCTCCTCTTCTTCGGCGTCTTTTTCAGCTTTTTGGCTTTGGTTTATCTCTTTCACCACTGTATCATGATCCCTTTCTTCATCCTCTTCGTCGTCTTCTTCGGCTTTAGCTTCGGTATCTATTCCTTGATCCATGACATCTGGATCGGCTTCCTCTGGCTCCACATCTTCCATGTTAACACCTCCAGAAACATCTTTAATTTCTATGTTATTTTCTACATCTACAGCTGCTTCTGGGTCCGGAATTCCCTGGTCACTTTCTGGGTGATCTCCAGAAGCCACAACAGCTTCGGAGCCTGTATCTTTACCCACATCGCCACTAGTAGGCACATCTTTATCTACATTATCAGACTGTACCATCTGCTCCTCCAATGCATTGGCCCTTGCCTTCCTAGCCTCAAATTCTTCTCTAATTACTTGACTATTTTGCCACAACTTACTTAAATCATTTACATTTTTAACCAACACATTCAGATACTCAGCAGTAGCTGCTAACACTAGTTTCGACATCTTAGAGTCATACTGCGTGGTATCTATTATCAAGTTCTTCCCTGATATCAGAACGAACTCATTAAATTTCCTTTCCTGAAGTATTTTTATGAAGTTCACCTTACGTAAAAGAGTCTTTTGGCAGTTCGCTATTTCAAAGCTCTGTAAATAATCTTCAGTTAGCGTAACCAAATCGCTTAAGACAACATCTACATCTAACTCAACAGAACTGGCATTTGGTTGAATTTTCAATTTCTTAAGGGAGGTATTTAGAGTTGAAGCGATCAACAACAGAAATAGACTATAATCCAAGTGTTCTTCAGCCATTTTGAGCCAGATATATCACTAATTAAGAACCACTCTGACTTATGTTTACCTACGTCTTTGTGTGCATTTTGAATTTTCATGTCGCACCAAAAAAAAAGAGATCATAGGAATTTTTCAGTTCGGTTATCTACACAGGACTCAGCTTAACTATAATATATATTACTCTATATATCACAACAATTTATGTACAAAAAAGAAGAGTTTGAGGTAACGACCTGCAGCAGGAGATAATCTGCGACAAACTGGCTTGCAAAATACATGAGAAAGTAGTAAAAACTGCCGACATTGCTGGAAGTGAGTATTCTTTCAGCATGTTAATTTGAGCATTTTGCTAGCTCGCTACCTTTTCAATAAATACAATGTATCAATCATTAACGCTTTTGCATGTTTTGCATTAACAAAGCACTAGAAATGTTAGTATATTTTGAGAGCAGGAAGAAACCACAAGTATGAGAGATCTAAACTGGCGCAAATGAGTGTCTTGGTCAGAGTATTATCATGCCCTTCTGGCGCTTCGGGCCCTTATCCAGAGAGGTAGAAACTGAGCTTCTCCTCATTTTTTTTTTTTAACTCCACCGCTGCTAAGGGCGTACCTATACTATCCATCGAATGGCAAATACTAAAAAGACATCCCTTTGCCAATAAACACATCTTCTATTCTTCTCTACTAATACGTACTTTTGTTCTTGGAATCTTTGTCCGACTCTTTCAGAGTGCTTCAAGAATTTTTCGGAACACTTGGTGATACATGAGGATTCCTTGGTGGTCAAGTTTGCTGAAGTGAAATCGTTAACACAATCATCGAAACATTTGGAGACCAAGTTTGAGTATAATCTCATGAAATCCTTCATTTGTTTTTGTTCAACAATTTGTTGAAACTCTTGTTGTTCCTTAACGTTTAATTGGTCCATTATGTATATGTATATTCGGTGTAAAATTAACTAAAAGTAGTTCAATATAGCAACTACAGTGGATAAAAAATTAATGATTCTTCTTTCGTATTGTTGAAAAATTTGAAGTCTATATACAGGATATTTTGCAGCTGAAAAAGCTCATTAAGCTTACGGAGTGCATATAAGCAAGAGAGGTACCAGTATGGTGGGCACTAGCACCAGCACTAGCACTAAATGAGGCTAGGTAATCTGGATTTCTTGGAAAGATAATTATATCACAGGCCTCTCGAAGCCCATGTAGAACCCATCATGTGGTGCTGTACTGTTTTCCTTTTACTGATACCACGGAGCGCACATAAGCTAGCTAGCAAGTTGGTCAGTAGGTAGGAGCTAACAATTGCACAGACCAGGGAATCTAGGGAACGCAATTACATCTCTAATGTTATCTTGGGCAGACAAGTACATTACCAATCTCTCGAAGCCCATACCGAACCCCCCGTGAGGCACTGTACCGTTTTCCCGTAAGCCAATGTACCAGTCCAAAGCCTTCTTGTCCATTCCCCTAGATTCTATCTCTCTAGTCAACTCCTGGTAGTCGTGAATTCTTAGGGAGCCTCCTATTAATTCGCCAATTTCTGGAATAATTAAGTCAAAGCAGGCCACGGTCGGCTGTTCAGAATCGTATACATCTGGCGACGATTGGCGCATGTAGAAAGGCTTCTGGAACTTAGGATAGTCGGTGACGAAAACTGGCTTTTGGAAATGGGTTCCAGCCAACCATTTTTCATGTTCTGTTGTTAGCGTGTCACCCCACTGGAGCTCCGTTTCCTGGCCCTTATTTTCGTTGATGATCTCAAGTGCTTGCTTATACGTTATAGTGGGCCATTGTTGGTCTTCCAATAGTGTATTCCATCTTTGCGATAGGATGTCTACCTTCTCTTGGCTTCTATACGACAGAGACATGTCTTCAAACCCTCCCACAACGGTCTTACTAGCCTCTCCCTTCAGCTGAACCACACTCTGGAGCATTTTCTGTGCAAATTGAGTCAATTGGTGGACATGTTCTACGTGACTAATTTCAGCTTCTAGCATCCAAAACTCACTCAAATGACGGTTTGTGTCCGAATTTTCAGCTCTGAAGCAAGGAGTAAGGGTCCAGACTCTGTTCAACGAAGCCGCTAACACTTCAAGGTGCAATTGAGTGGATACAGTCAAGTAGGCGTTTTTCTTGAAGAAATTCTTCTTCCCTGTAGAACCTACGTAAAACAATTCGCCAGCACCTTCGCAGTCTGAGGATGTGAGAGTTGGTGGACTCACCTTTATGAACAGCTCAGATCTGAAAAAATCCATGAAGCAGCCTTCCAAGTATGATCTAAACCTAAACACCGACGCAACAGTAGCAGTACGATGCCTCAAAGTAGGCAACGTTCTCAAGAAATCCATGCTAGTGGCCTTCTTCTGTATGGGGTACTTGTCGGGCACATTCCCGATCACTGTCATTTCTTTGCAGTGAATTTCGTTAACATTGTCTTTCACCTCCAGCTTCTTGAACTCGCCTACAACTTCGACAGCCTGACCCACTTTCAAGTGCAAGTCTGTGGTGAGCTTGGGGTCTGGGAGAAGTATATTGACCGCGTGGTGGGTAGCACCGTCTGAAACATCAATAAATGCATGACTTTTCATAGTTTTTACGTTCCTAATATGTCCCTTTACCGTCACTGATTCGCCTTCCTTCGCAGTCCCAGAGTGAGCGACGATATCGTGGACTGTATTTGACAATGCATGAGAATGGGCCAATCTTTTGCCCAAAAACGAGAAATTTCCTGCTTTTTTCAGCACTGAGCCGATGGATAGCCTTGCTGAATACATCTCCAGTAACCCACACTATGTAGCCTTCTGAATATGGAGCTCAAGTGTCAACTTTACCTTCTTTCATCTTCCCTCCCGATCGTGAACAGAAAAATTTCGTATATTGAAAAATTTGGACTGCATATACTTCACGCATATAGATAAGATGCATGGTCAGATGGGCTAAACTCTAATGGTCTGACACTTCTTTATAGAAAAAGCGGTAGTAATTGTTCTAAGATGCACTCTCACCACAGTCACAGTGGGGACTATGTGTCGCATGCAACAGACAACTTGGAAGAAATTGTTTCCAGGGCCGAAGAAATGGGGTTTACACACTACTGCTTGACAGAGCACATGCCCAGATTACATGAAAGGTTCTTGTACCCCGAAGAAGAGCAGAAGGCGTACACCTGCAAGAACTTGCAAGAGGATTTTGAAAACTACTTGGTTCATGCCAAAGCGGTGCAGCTGAAGTACCGTGAAAACAAGAGTTCCTTGAAGGTTCTCATCGGGTTCGAAGTGGAAGGTTTAGACACTGAGCATATTGACTACACCAAGCGGCTCTGGGAGGAAAACTCGTCGGTGATTAATATGTGTGTGGGCTCGACTCACTACGTCCACGAGACACCCATCGATTTCTCTCCGGAGCTCTGGCTTGAAGCTATGTCATTGAGTTCTGGCCAGAGTGCCAGGTCCTTGTTCTTAGACTACTTTGAGCTCCAGTACGAAGTGCTAGAATCGCTTAACCCTACGGTAGTCGGTCACTTTGACCTCATTAGGTTATTCGAACCGTCACTGTCCACGGATCCAACCACTGGAAAGTTAATACAGGATATAGACATTGAGACTGACTGGCCCGAGGTATGGGAGCTGATAATCCGTAACATCAAGCACGTTGCACTGTATGGGGGCTTGTTTGAGTTGAACTCAGCTGCCATCAGAAAGGGCTGGAAATCTCCATACCCAAAACGAGACATTGCTGAGGCAATTAAGAAGTACGCCGACGGCAGATTTTGCTTTTCTGATGATTCCCATTCAATAAAGCAGGTGGGCCTCAACTATCATAAAGTCTGGGACTATGTCACCAACCAATTGCAATTGGAGTGGATATATTATTTGGATTTGGATGAAGTGCTGGGTGAAACCATAGTCGCTAAGAAATCTGTCGTTGAGTTGAGCAAATCCAAGTTTTGGGACAAATATAAGCAATAGAAGATACTAGCTACATTACTACTATTTATATTATTATTATTATTATTATTATTATCATTATATGAACTATGTAACACTATTAACACTTCTAATATGATCTACCAAACATACACCAGTACTTAGCCTCTAAATCACACTTAACACACTTTTGGTTCTTTTTGAATGGAGGTTGTTCATATGGAATACACAATGACTTGGCACCCATGGATGGAGCCTTTTCGTCGACTTCTTCCTCTTCACCGTTATCCTTCTTAGCAGATGAGTCCTTAATATCGTCCTCACATTCTGCAACACCACACCATGGAGCAACAATGACATTCTTCTTGTTCAAAGTTGGAACAAAGTCTTTCCATTCTTCAACAGTGACTCTATGTTCGTCGAAATCCTTCCTTGCCTTGGAAAGTAAGCCTTCTTGCATTTCTTCCAAAATTTCTGGAATTCTGGTTTCTAATTCGCTCAACTTCACAACGTACTTAGAGCCATCATCTCTTCTTACGGCAGTTACTTGATCCTTTTCAGCATCCTTTGGACCGTATTCTAAACGAACTGGTAAACCCTTCAATTCCCAGTCAGCGAACTTCCAACCAGTAGTAATGTTTTCCCTATAATCACCAGTGACTCTAACACCAGCGTCCTTTAATCTCTTTTCGACCTTTTCAGCACCGTCATTGATCACCTTCTTCTGTTCATCGGAGGTCTTACTGTTTAAACCAACTGGCATGACACAAACTTGGTATTGTGAAACTCTTGGTGGCAAGACGAGACCCTTGTTGTCAGAATGGGTCATAACCATAACACCGATAACACGGGTAGATAAACCCCAAGAGTTTTGGAATGCGAATACCTTAGGCTTGTCTGAGCCTAATGGGTTCTCCACAGAAATGTCAAACATCTTGGAGAAATTAGTACCCAAATGATGGGAAGTAGCACCTTGAATACCTCTACCAGTAGCAGCAATGAAACCTTCACAGGTTGTTGTGTAATCACCACCAGCGAATTTTTCATTTTCGGTCTTCTTACCCTTGACAACAGGAACAGCTAATAATTCTTCATAAATACCGGCGTACAAGTCCAAGATTTGTTGAACTTCTAAGTCTGCCTCTTCCTTAAGCAAGTGAGCGGTGTGACCTTCTTGCCATAAGAATTCTCTAGTTCTCAAGAATGGTTGAGGGTGCTTGAATTCCCATCTAACGACAGAGTTCCATTGGTTCAATTTTAATGGTAAATCTCTATGAGATCTAATCCACTTGGCGTAGTATGGGTACATGACGGTTTCAGAAGTTGGTCTAATAGCAATGTGTTCATCCAATTCAGAGTTACCGGCCTTGGTGACCCAAGCGACTTCTGGAGCAAAACCTTCGATGTGGTCCTTTTCCTTTTCTAAGACTCTTTGAGAGACAAACATAGGGAAGTATGAATTCTTGACTCCCAACTTTTTAATTCTGAAGTTGAACCAGTCTTGGATTTGTTCCCAGACGTGGTAAGAGTTTGGTCTCAAGATATAACAACCAGAGACATCGTAGTAGTCCAACATTTCACTCTTGACACACACTTGGGAGTACCAGGACGAGAAGTCCTTGGCCTTGTCTACAGTAATACCAATAAGTTGAGCACCTTCGATCTTAGCGGCTTCCTTCTCCTTCTTGAAAGCTTCCTTCTTGGCATCCTTGGCCCCCTTGGAAGCCAGAGCAGCACCAGCACCAGCACCAGGAGCAGGAACAACAGGAGCAGCAGAGAAATCAACTGGAATCAATTCAATACCAGTGGATTCCAAAAATGCTTTGATGGTGGTAGCTGGGAGAGAAGCCTTGGCAGATTCGGTGGATAACTCCAACACGGTCGACTCATCGGCATCTACAATGTTTTGGTCAATGACGATCTTGATCTTACCAGCCAAGTCCTTGTTCAAGTTGGCAATAGATACTTCCTTTGCGGAGACGGCAAAAAATTCTTGCACCAAGTCATCCTTAGCCAATCTTGGCTCCTTAACGGAAGCAGCTTGTGCAACTAATGGCGATGGAGTCTGCGTGGACTGTAATGCGAACACAAGAACTGGCACTGGGGTAGCAGTCTTAGCGGTTTTAGGTTTGAACACCAACGTTTTGGTTGCGACTGCTCCTTCGGCGGAGACAGTAGCCAATGATAAGGCAGCCAAAGATTCAATAAGAGCCATAATATACACGAATGAGCGAACGGGCGGGCGTATAGACGAGTAACTGATGAGCTGTGCTTGTCTGTGCTTGACGTTCGGCTTGGAGTTTTTTTTTTTGGCACTGGCCTTGAATTTTTTTTTTTTTTTTTTTTTTCCGATATTTTTTTTTTTTTTCACTTTCATTACCAATGGCTGTTCATTATATCGCTACCAGATTTTCCACTTCTGTCTTGTAGCTTCTTTAGGCGGTGACTGACTGTGCTTATCTTTCGCGCAACACCTACCTGCCCTAACGTTGACTCATTCTCCTTGCTACGCTAGTGAGTAATCTATAGTATTAGGGGAGTATAAATTACACAAAAGTGCGGTGTAAGAAGCGCTGGTGGAAAAAAAAAAAATATTTCGATTTTTCAGCACAGTGAGACGATCACACAAAAGACACCACTAGGCTATAGAATCACATAGATAGAAGTCCATATACACGTATAGTATCCAGCCCATTGTCGTATATATATATTAGCACAGTATGTCTGTTTACGTTAACGAAAAAACAGGTATAGATACTAAAGAAACTGCCGGTTCTGAACTGGCTCCATTCCAAACACCAGCGTTCGCTGCTTTTACACAACCAGAAGCCAAGATCTTCGTCTACAAGCAATTGGAAGAGTCTGAAGAGTTCGGCTACGCGGAGATATCTGCCTCAGCTTTGAAGAAGGCCAAGAAGGGAGCCGAAGGGTTGAAAAAGAAGTTGGAAAAGCAAGCTAAGGCCGACGAAGAAGCCAAGCTGAAGCAAGAAGAAGCCGCTAAGAAGTTTGCCGAGTTGGACCTCATAAAGATCGAAGAGGACTTGTCCTTACCAAAGGCTGAAAAGATTAAGTTGAGATCTACTACCGAGAAGGTCGACCAGAGAGTTCTTGTCCAAGGTTGGGTCCACCGTTTTAGATTGCAAAAGGGCCTTGCCTTCATTACCTTGAGAGACGGTACCGGATTCTTACAATGTGTCTTGTCAGGAGACTTGGCCAAGTGTAGATCCACCGTGGAATTGACATTGGAAAGTACCGTGGCGATTAAGGGTGTAATCAACAAGTTACCAGAAGGTAAGACTGCCCCAGGTGGTGTTGAATTAAAAGCTGACTACTACGAAGTTCTTGGATTCGCCCCAGCAGGTGACGATTCCATCACTAACAAGGTGCAAGAAAACGCCGACCCATCCTTGTTGTTGGATCAACGTCATTTGACTTTAAGAGGTGAAACCTTATCCGCGGTCTTAAAGGTTAGAAGTGCATTGGTTGACTCCTTTAGAAAGGTCTTTGCTGAACACCACATGATGGAAGTTACTCCACCATGCATGGTTCAAACTCAAGTTGAAGGTGGTTCAACTTTATTCAAGATGGACTACTACGGTGAAGAAGCTTACTTAACGCAATCTTCCCAATTGTACTTGGAAACTTGTGTTCCAGCCTTTGGTGACGTTTTCTGTGTTCAAGAATCCTTCAGAGCTGAAAAGTCCCACACCAGAAGACATTTATCTGAATATACCCACATTGAAGCCGAATTAGGATTCTTAGACTTCGAAGAATTCTTAACCCACATTGAAACTGTTATAACAAAGACTGTCAAGTACGTTTTAGAAGACCCAGTTGCTGGTCCTTTGGTCAAGCAATTGAACCCAGGTTTCACTGCTCCATCTTTACCATTTTTGAGAATGAAGTATGTTGATGCCTTAGATTGGTTGAACGAACACGGAATTCCAAACGAAGACGGTGAAAAATTTAAGTTTGGTGACGATATTGCTGAAGCTGCTGAAAGAAAGATGACTGATGAAATCAACAAGCCAATATTGTTGACAAGATTCCCAGTGGAAATCAAATCTTTCTACATGAAGAAGGATAAAGAAGACCCAAGAGTCACTGAATCTGTTGATGTTTTGATGCCTAATGTTGGTGAAGTTACAGGTGGTTCCATGAGAATCGATGACTTGGCCGAATTAGAAGCTGCCATCAAGAGAGAAGGTCTTGACGCTGAAGCTTACTACTGGTTCACAGACTTAAGAAAGTATGGTACTTTCCAACACGGTGGGTACGGGTTGGGTACTGAAAGAATTTTGGCTTGGTTATGTGACAGATTCACTGTAAGAGACTGTTCGTTGTACCCAAGATTTACTGGTAGATGTAAGCCATAGATGGAAGTATTTTTTTAAGAACATATGTATAATAATTGTATAGCATATTAAAGTAATACAGAAGCGATCATGTAACTAAAGAGGATGGTGGCAGCGTAGAGGAATAGTAGAGTTTATCTCTGAAGAGCTACAGTGAACTGCGAGACAAAGCACTGAACAGAGGAGTACGCTGTAGACCACAAGAGATAGAGTGAACATTGGGTAGAAGGATTCCATATGGCTTCTACCCGAAGAGCTGTAGTGAACTGTGTGAACTGTGTGAGCTTCTGTGCAAGCGATGAGATGAGCGATGAGCGGTGCGATGGAATGAGAGAACACGACAAGTAGACTGCCAACAGAAAACTGAAGACAGAAAAAAAGCTAGAATTCAAAACTCAATGAAGCTGGACTTCTCTGAGATGCCCCAACCCTTATTCGCGAGAAGAAGTCCTTAACCTTCTACAGCTAGCATCACCTTACTGAAGCTAGTAGACATACTCCATGGTTGCAGACCTGTATATAGAAGCTACCAATTATTTTTTTTCACTTTCCCCATGAGTCAGACCTAATTGGGCAATTTGAAAAATTTTAGCGCGGTGACGAATCTTTATAAATTATAAAGTTGTCCATAGTGTTTCTCCTTTTCTTCCATAGCAAATACGTTAACGGTTGACACTTCCGATATTTTTGCGCTAGAAACACGATCTTTCTTACAATATGTCACAGCAACCAGCAGAAAATAAGTTATGGGGTGGTAGATTCACTGGTGCAACTGATCCGTTGATGGACTTGTACAACGCCTCATTACCATACGATAAAATTATGTACAAGGCAGATTTAGAAGGTACTAAGGTATACACTGAGGGTTTAAACAAGATTAACTTGCTTACCAAGGAAGAGCTTTCAGAAATTCACAGAGGCTTAAAGGAAATTGAAAAAGAATGGGAAACTAACACCTTTGTCGAGAAGGCTGGTGATGAAGATATCCACACTGCCAACGAAAGAAGATTGGGAGAAATAATTGGGAAGCACATTGCTGGTAAAGTGCACACTGGTAGATCAAGAAATGATCAAGTGGCCACAGATATGAGAATCTACGTCCGTGAAAGACTCACCCAGCTTTTGCAATTTCTTTCCGAATTTGTTAAGACTATCTTGAAGAGAGCCGAACAGGAGATCGATGTATTGATGCCTGGCTATACCCACTTGCAAAGAGCCCAGCCTATCAGATGGTCCCACTGGTTATCCATGTATGCTACCTACTTCACCGAAGATTTCAAGAGAGGTAAGCAAATCTTGCAAAGAGTTAACCAATCACCATTAGGGTCAGGTGCCCTTGCTGGTCACCCTTACGGTATCGATAGAGAGTTCTTGGCTCAGGGTTTGGGCTTCGAGGCTCCCATTGGTAACTCATTAACTGCTGTGAGTGACCGTGATTTCGTCGTTGAGACCTTGTTCTGGTCAAGTTTGTTCATGAACCACATTTCCAGATTCTCTGAAGATTTAATTATCTACTCCACTGCCGAGTTTGGCTTCATCCAGTGCGCTGATGCTTACTCTACTGGATCTTCGTTGATGCCTCAAAAGAAGAATCCAGACTCTCTAGAATTATTGAGAGGTAAGTCAGGTCGTGTTTTCGGTTCCCTTGCTGGGTTCATGATGTCTCTTAAGTCCATCCCATCTACCTACAACAAAGATATGCAAGAGGACAAGGAACCATTGTTTGATGCTTTGACCACTGTAGAACACTCTATCTTGATTGCTACTGGTGTCATTTCCACTTTGTCCATTAACAGGGAAAGAATGGAAGGTGCTTTAACTATGGATATGTTGGCCACTGACTTGGCTGACTACTTGGTCAGAAAGGGTGTTCCCTTCAGAGAAACGCACCACATTTCTGGTGAATGTGTTAGAGCCGCTGAAGAATTAAAACTTTCTGGTATTGATCAATTAACTTTAGAACAATTCAAGAATATTGATGAAAGATTCAACGAAGATGTTAAGGATGTTTTCGATTTCGAAGCTAGTGTTGAAAGAAGAACTGCAACTGGTGGTGCAGCAAAGTCTGCTGTTTTGAAGCAACTTAAAAACTTGGACAGTCAGTTAAACTAGATAAGTGTTTGGATTAAGGTTGAATTTAATAAAGCTATATCAAAAAAGAACAAAATATATGTGAATTAGAAAGAGTAAGCTGTGCTACAGATATATTAGTACCCATAAAATAAAATATAAAATATAAAATTAGACTAATACTACTGTGTAATGTTTACCAACATTCTTCAGGTGTATCTCCGTTTCATCATTAGCTATGTACCCGTTCACCTACGTTCTCTAAGTGTATCAATTTCATGCATTAGTTCACCTTGTAGGCATATTGTCTCCATAATTCACAACCTGGTCAGGACTTGGTCAGGACCTGGCCAGGACCTACTCAATGTGTGTTATTCACTTCACTTTACTTCACTGTTCTTCTATTTTTGCAGCTGCCTTGGTACTGCTTGGTTATCTGGCGCAGGAGATGTTGGGCAGCTAAGGAGAAACTCTTGTAAGGTCATGTTTCTCTCGCTCTCTTCTCTTGCAGGGTAAGTTTTATCCAAAGAGAGAGCGGTTGACATCTCCGGTTTAAACATGGGGTGTAACTGATATTCTGAATTGTACTTCGGTAAGCCCTTAAGCGGCTGCTGTTGAGCCAATAGCATGCTGTTTCTTCTTTCGAGGTTACACTCTTCATTTGTTATAATGTCCAAGTCTATGATAGGTTCAAATGCACTTGAAGCAACAGACTCCGGTGAGCTGAATACTTCTGAGAACTTATTCGACGAGCAGTCAGAGTCCTTTCTTTGTTTCTTGCTCATCTCAAAATCAATTGACAATGACCTCTTATGGCCAAAAGTAAATGATGTTGGTGATGCTGGATCGGCCGTATTTCTATTGTTATCTTTAGAGTAGTCTTGCATTTAATTCAAAATGGTATACAATAAGAAAACACATGTGTATCAACAGAAAGTTAAAAGTTTGCGTCTTTATATAAGTCTTGACCTAGCACATCTCCGTTCAGAAGTGTATCTCATTCAAAGTAGGAATAATTTTTTTAGGTTGCAACCTCATGCAAGGTAAAGTAAGCGGGTTAAGTTGTTAGAGCGAATCGCATTTGTCCGATACTCAAAGGGGAACCATGAGTAAGATCAACCCAGTGAACTTGCTGCAGAGATTCATAAATAAGCCAGCAAACAAAAGTATAAAACCTTAATTTAGAATCATTGAGGCGAGCGAGACGCAGAGATTCATTCCACAGCACTATAGAAGGAGAAAATCTTCACACCTTCTAATTACGAAGAGCAGATCTAACGCTGGCTGGATGTACCACGAAATCCATCTGGTCACTGCACCAAGAGATCCTTTCGGCAACAGTGAAGAAAAATCATAAGATTATCAACCTTGGTGTGAGTAAGCATCAATAGGGTTTGGCCGAAAAGTCTCATCTTGCATGTCCGTTTGAATGGCATATTCATCTAGACTTGCATGAACAGGTGAAGCGGAGCAACCTTCTATGATCCTCGCATTTGATCTGAAATGACGCAGAACAGTTGGACCTACGGCCCATTGGTGGCTTACGAATGCACTTAAGCAGTTCTATTATAACACTTACGAAGCAGTAATACACTTTTACACTCTCACACTGCATAATAGTTAAGGGTCCACTTTCTTCACCTTCAATTTTCAAGCACAATGTACAAGCACAATGTACACGCACCCATACATACTCGCTTTAGGTTGGTCCTACTCCTGCACTGGATGTCAGCTGCACCACTTGTCCACTAAAGGAAGTGGGGCCCGGTCAGAAGCAGCCCTACGTGCATGTACTCTATCTAGTTGTGGGATCTGGTGTGTCACATCTATGCGCTACGACTGTGTGCTACCACTGTGACGGTTCCATCCTACTTCAGTTCCTCGGGACGCCAGTTGAGATGTTTGCATTAACTGGGGCAAGCTATCCAAAATCCGAGTTGGTTACCATGGTGCTGGAGTACAGACAGTCAGTTAAATCCGTTAGATTCGGCATCAACTTGAAGCACCAGTACATTTCCTTGCATCTTCTTGCTTCACTGGTGTTTGCACTGTGCTTCAAAATCCACACATTCTGATACTGTGCTAATCTCTGTATGTGGTGTACGGATGTGCTCATTTCTAAAAGTGTCAAAGTCGTCTCGACACAAATTTTGCAACACACTTGTTGCAAACTCCTTACCGATGTGAAGCAGGTCACCACTATATTACGCTCACTGTTCTTCCTTTAGTACTGTAGCTGCAACTACAATTTAAATCCCGCTCACAACTTTGAACCCTCTGCAAAAGCTTAATCAAGTTGCTCAATGAAAAGTCACATCTTTGCTCCATTTTGCATGTACAAAGATGTAGACCTATACAACTGCTCTTTCGATACTTGCAAAAACCTTGAAGCTGCCTTTGCAGATTTGGCAAAGAAGATATCCGAGGTCAAAGAGAAGAATCTAGACACGTCGGCAGACGCCGAAATAGACATATTCGAGTTGTTATCCTCTTTGGTAAGACTGTGTACTTTCAATGAATGGTACGATGAGAAGGATGCACTCACAAGCAATGTCCTCCCGTGTCTACTCTGCTACCACTTTATCAGTCCACTGCTTTTTAAAAGGATCAGACCGAAAATCAAGGACGGCTCCTTCCAGCGTGTATTGTACGAAATGTGTCAGTCCATGGAAGCATCAGATGTTAAAATAGGCATTTTAAGCTACTACACATATCTTGATTTGAATCATCATGAACTTTTAGTGCTTAAGTCGCCGTTTGCATACTCCTTAATCCCGAGTTTACAGATTTGTAAAGACTTACTTGGTAATTTGCTTGAGGTGATTGAAAATGATACAAATTCTGAATTGGATAATGTCAGCTTGTTCGAATGCTTGCAAACGTGCATTTCAAGCTCCTCGGTACGCACTACTAGAGAATTAATGTCCATCATGATCAAGAATGATGAGGAATTACTTGGTAAGCTAGACGGTCTTCTTTCCAGGCCACAGGTGAGCCGCATGACGGAATTGAATGGACGCTGTATCGAACTATTGCTAGATAGAACCATTTTAACGCTAATTTCCAACGGTATCGACTTAGCTAAAGACGGTGAATCAATTCTAGGTAAAAGGTGGAAAGCTAACAAAGGCAAAGATTGTAGAAGTTTCAACAGATTTTCACCTCAAAATCCAGAATCCGTTCAAAACTCTTTAGTCTTTATCATGGAATGCGTTGAACATGGTCCCAGCTTAGAAATCATGAATTCTAAATCATTACTGCTCTACTACTTCCTTTCAATGAGAAATTTGAATTCAGAATTGAACAAGCAGAAGTTAGAAGTTTATAACCAGTTCAACAGGACTAGGTGTACCATTTCGTTGAACCATTTGCTCATCAATACCATTTTCAATATTTGTACAGAAGTGATCGAATCTAAAAAGAAGCCGTTTGAGTTTCCAAGTGTGATGAAAAGGCATTTTGATATTTTCATGTTACCACCTATGGCCAAAGCAAATTATTTAGTAGAAACCCTGGAGGAATCGTTGGAGATTAAAATGTCTAACAGAAATCAGAATCTTAGACACATATCAGACACACTATTATTGACGTGGAACATGTTGATCGAAGTTTTTCCTGAGGAGTTCTATACTTTGCCAGGATTGGCAGATAGTAAAAGTACAGCTATCAAAATTCTCAACAATACATTAGATTTATTCTTGAGTATCATCTTTAGCTCAAGTTATTTGATCTTGAATGATTCTATAAATATTGGGAGCGATGCATTCAAGCTTATTGGGACAGTTATATTAAAGAGGGCATTGTCGACCTTTTTTAATCTTTCAATGAGCTTTTATCATTCGGAGGCACAAGCTGAAATGACGCTTAAAGCAATTTGCTTAATTAATTATGCAGATAAACTATGCAATGCAAGTCTTGAGTATATACCTGTCGTTGAGAAGGTACTCAGTTTGGTTGATCTTGTGGAAATATTTGATTCCGATTTGTCGAAAGCCAAACTACTCAAATTTGTGACGCAGTATGATCATTCTTACCGCAGTGTCAAGGTATTCTTATCTGGGGGTGAATTAATAGAACCCACTTCAACATCGTCAACTGACACCTACACATCCATATCCTCCGATACTGCAAGTACCAAAGTGCCCATAAAAGATTTTATGATATACTACGAAGATGAAAAATTGGAAGCACTAAGCGGAGATTTCAACAATCAATCTCTAGGTTCATCAAGTTCCTCGTCACACTACGCTGCTAATCATCAAGCTAAGAGAAATGAATTGTTTTCAGCAAACAGAAATAGTTTACACTAAGTTATTTCGTCAGCGCTTGATTTCAATCACTTTTTCAAATAGATTATACTATGAATATATGCCTATCAATGTTTCATCGTTCATTCAATAGCTATCTATTCAAATACTTGGTACCCTCTGGTTGTTTTCTAGTCCCGCTTTGCATTTGATGTTGCAGATCTCTAGCTTGCCTGCAGTATTTTATATGCACATCCTCATATTTTTTTTTTTCATTTTGGTAAACCTCATCGCACCATTTACAAAGGCCAAACTATAGACATAATATTCATACCTATTTTCTAATTACTCTATTGGTATCATGGTTTTGAAGTCTACATCTGCTGGAAACGTTTCCGTGTATCAAGTTTCTGGTACTAATGTATCTCGTTCGTTACCAGATTGGATTGCTAAGAAAAGGAAGCAATCATTGAAGAATGACATTGAATACCAAAATAGAATCGAATTGATTCAAGATTTTGAATTTAGTGAAGCTTCAAACAAGATCAAAGTCACTCCGGACGGACAATTTGCCATGGCTACAGGTACTTATAAACCTCAAATTCATGTCTATGACTTTGCCAATTTATCATTAAAATTCGACAGACACACAGATTGTGAGAACGTTGATTTTGTTATATTGTCTCAAGATTGGACCAAATCTGTTCACCTTCAAAACGATAGATCTATTGTCTTCCAGACTAAAGGGGGAATCCACTACAGAACCAGAATCCCTAAGTTTGGTAGGGATATGGTCTTCAATGAAAATTCATGTGACTTATTTGTTGCAGCGTCAGGAAATGAATTATATAGATTGAACTTAGACCAAGGTAGATTTTTGAACCCGTTCGTCTTGGACACAAAGCAGGGAGTCAACTCAGTGGAGATTAACCCTGTTCATGGTTTAATTAGTGCAGGTTTGGAAGATGGTACTGTAGAATTCTGGGATCCTAGATCCAGACAAAGGGCAGCAAAGTTATTCGTAGCGGATCAATTAGGAGAGTCGGTGCAAGTTACATCCACTGCACACAGAGGCGATGGTTTGAATTTTGCATGTGGTACTTCAAATGGTATGTCACTTATTTATGACTTGAGAACTTCACAACCATCTATAGTGAAAGATCAAGGTTACGGATTCGAAATTAAGAAGATGATTTGGTTGGATGCCAACGAGAATGATTCTGACAAGATTTTGACTACGGATAAGAGAATTGCTAAGATCTGGGATAGAAATGATGGTAAAGCATTTGCATCGATGGAACCAAGTGTAGACATTAATGATGTTGAATACATTAAGAATACTGGTATGTTTTTCATGGCCAATGAAGGTATACCAATGCACACATATTATGTTCCAGAATTGGGACCAGCTCCTAAATGGTGTTCCTTCTTGGATAATGTTACGGAAGAATTGGAAGAAAAGCCTTCCAATACTGTCTACTCCAACTATAGATTTATCACTAGAGATGAAGTCACTAAATTGAACTTAACTCACTTGGTTGGTTCCAAGGTATTACGTTCATATATGCATGGTTTCTTCATTGATACAGAACTTTATGATAAGGTTAATCTTATTGCAAACCCCAACTCATACCAAGATCAAAGAGATAGGGAGATTAAGAAGAGAATTGAAAAGGAAAGAGAAAGTAGAATTAGAACTACTGGGGCCGTCACAAACACTAAAATTAAGGTTAATAAGGGATTGGCTAGTAAATTGGCTGAGAAGCAAGGCTCCACCGCAGCAGAATCGTTCATTAATGACGATCGTTTCAAGGAAATGTTCGAAAACCCAGAATTTGCTGTTGATGAGCAATCTCACGAATATAAACAACTTAACCCTGTTAGATCTAGCGCTGCCACAGCTAGTAAGGACTTGGAGAGCACGGGTAATGGTAGATCTCGTGCATTAACTGCCGCTGAAGAATCTGATGAAGAAAGAGAACAGTTTAATAACAACAAGGAAAGCAGTGATGAAGAAGATGAAGAAGACAGCGAAAGTGAAAGTGAAAGTGAAGCTGACAAATCTGAAGATGAAAGAATACTTCAGCAACAAAAGCAAAAGGTTCAAAAGGAGATGGAACGTTTGCGTAAGAAGAAGGAAGCTAAATCTGAGGCTGACAGATTCATGAATGAAATGAAGGCTATCACTACTGATGACACTAGAAATGGAGGAAAGAACACTGTTTCTTTCGGAACTCAAGTAAAGCGGAACGACAAGGACTACAGAGTTCAGAAGCAAGGTAGTGATAACACCAGATTACATCGTCATGCTAGAGGTGAAGCTGAAATGACTTTTGTCCCACAAAAGGCAAAGAAGCAGGCCAGATTTGCAAAACGTGAAGAGGAAGATGAGGGAGATGATGAAGAAAAGATGAAAAATAGTGGAAGAACAAAACAAAGATTTGATGGTCGTAGAAGAGCTTCAAAGAATGCCTTCCGTGGTATGTAATATAGTTAGTCATAGAAATAAAATTTAATAGCATTAAACCGTTCTGCCTCTATTCGTAAGTTTTTAAGTAGGTTTGATAAGAATGAAGGCCCATAATCTACGTCAATACGAGAGCACACTGCTTCAGTAACGAATCTGAACCCATCGCTAGATTCATATCACGTGACTCGTGTGATGATCTATAAACTCTCGATGCGGCGTAAGCTCTATGGAAATGAAGACTAAAGTATTAACAGTAAGAGATTGACTTCTTTAGCAGTAGAAATGTCGGCAAAAAACAAGGAAGCACAATCTGGGATTAACAGGTTTCTTGCATTAAAAAATCGAGAAGCTGGAGTGCTTGAAAGTAACCCAAATCTTAGGCCTAAATACGTCCAGAAAGAGCAGTCGATTCCCCAGGCAGATAAATGGAGATCGGTGGTACTTGGAGAGATATCGACCAGATTAACGAAGATAAACGACCCCACAGCAAATGAGTATCAACTAAGAGATTTGAATGATGAGTTGAATAAGTTATTCAAAGAAAAACGTGCTTGGGAGTACCATATACGGGATCTCGGAGGGCCAGACTATATAAGTCTCAACAACAAGCAGACTGGTACAGATCTCCCTGGAGTGGAAGTCAATGGATATCGATATTTTGGTAGAGCCAAAGAGCTTTCCGACGTCAAAAAAGTTCTCGAAGAAAGAGAGAAGCACCGAAAAAGCAGCAATAAGCTGAGAGATGATGCCAAGCAAGAGAAGGTCAAATTTGCTCAACGTGAAGCTCGCTTAGACAGCGAGTACTATGGGTTCGATGAGATGGAAGTGACGAGCCAAGAGGGAGTAGTTTACGATCAGGTAAGTAGCATACTACAGAGGAGAATGGAATCTGAAAATAATATTAACGATACATGCATTGACGTCGATGACTTGCTAGTCTATGAAAATAGTAGAAGCAAAGAACTTCAGAAGGACAAGGCTGATCTTCTAGACCCAGCTAGTGATATTGTGGACGAGGATATACCCACTTCGGAGCAAGTCGCTAAATGGCTAGTTAGTAGGCGAAAGAGGTTATTATTGGCCAAATTAGGACAAAATTAGGTATACTATATTAGTATGTATATAAATTTACATACATGTTTGACATGTTTGACATGTATTGACATATACGAGAGTCTTCACTCTGCAGTAGTTGGGATATCTGTTCCTGCAATTGCCTATAAAGGGCCAAGTAGTGTCTTCTTGTAATCTCAACAATTAGTGATGGGGACATCAAGGCCCATTGAATGGAGCTCATCAAAGCTTATCAATTTCACTCCAGATGACTTGTACTTTGCGTCAGTCTCTCCGTCTTTCTCAGGATATACGCTCCTTGTATAGTCTTTAAGTACGTAAGTATAGAATCCGAATTCCAGCGCATCTACAGCAGAATTAAGTACACAATAGTCATAAGCCAATCCTACGAGGACCACTCTTGTGACACCCTTCCCCTTTAAGTAATCCTTCAAGTCTGTATTGTCTAGTTTCCAGCAGTCTCTGAAACAAGAGTAGTACTCTCTATCCTTGAGCGAGCCCTTAGTAACAATTTTAGCAGTAGTTGGTGGCAACAAGATATCCAACTTTTCTTCAAGGTCGGGATCTAATTTAGCACCGTCAGTACCTTGTACACAGTGGTCCGGCCATACGGTCTGCAACTTAGTTTCAGCACCGTTGTCCGGGTTTACAAACTCCAACTCAGTGAATGGAGCCACCTGGTGGTTTGAGGCAAAGGAAGTATGATTTTGTGGGTGCCAATCCTTCGTTGCTATGACGCAGTCCCAGTTGAGATCAAGGAGTTTGATGATTGGTTGGATAATGGAATTGGCATCTTTCACAGCAAGTGAGCCGTTGATGAAATCCTCCTGTAGATCGACAACAATTAAAGCAGACATTTCGATTCAAGAAAGGAAGCCAATAACGAGTATTTGCAATGAAGAAGAAGGCGGATAAGGAGCGATAAGAAAAGGGTTTCAAATGTGTCAAAAGTGAAAAATCTCAAACTCACACATCCGTGCGCGCGCATACACTTACATGGACCTACAGTAGCTAGTAAAGTTTCACATACATTCATTAACGTTACATTCGCTCTTCTTCTGGTTTCCACGAGCCCAGGAACATGTGTTTGGCGAGAGCCCACTTATGTTTCGAAGTTTTGGCACCCATTTGTCCAACATCTGGTGAAAAGGAGGTGATTGGTAATACCAAAACATCATCCACCAATATGGGCAGCGTCATCCCAGTGAACATTTTCCATGTAACTACATCATCATCGATGACCTTATTTTTAAAATTCTCTTGAGGCTGCATGACATTATTCATGTAGCTGAACACATAATCGGTCCAGATCCCTGGACCTGTCCAATCCATAATGTCTCCACCTTCATCTTTACCTAACACCTTGCGCAACTGGCCGTTCTTCTTTCTGGTGAGAGTTAGGTTTGTAATCTGGGCAATTAATTCTCGGAGCAAAGGATGGCCGCTTTTTGATTGGATGGTCCATTGGCAAAATTGCACTCTTCTGGCGTACCAGTCGTGCCAATCCTCCCTATCGGGGTCTGCTTCTATCCCTACTACAATACCTGCGGTGTTTGGCTCGCCATTCATGGTTTCATTTAAAGAGGGCCATACGTCGATGGATTTTAAGCCCACGGTATCAATATCCGAATACACACCGCCTCTGGCAAACAAGATCAAGTATCTGAAAAAATCTGCCTTGAGAATGTTCTTGGGCATACTGTTGTAGGCGTTGGTGACATCAGGCACTGTAGAGTAGAGCTGGTTAATCAACTCGAGACACATTTCGTCAGAGAGCACGTGTCTCTTGTATGTGGGATTATTATCCTTCCATGTTTCCAGATATGACTTGTAATTTTTTGGGAATGTTTCATCGTCTTCGGTGACTTTCCAAGTTTGCCAGATGTTCTTTGGAAAAGGCTTTTTAGGCTCGTATGGAAACTGATAAGCTAATTGTTGCCTTAACGTGGCATCGTCGGGTAATCTTGCCTTGTTATTTAGTTGGAAATTGAATCCATATTTCTTGATATGTGCAAACTTCTCTAGCTCTAATTGCTGCTTCTGTGAGTTGGAGAGTGACTTTGAATTTAGCTCAGTTGCAGTACGATGCGCGTTTGTGACTTTTAAAGTGTTGATGAAGATGTATAGTACTACAATTAGAAATACAAAAATAATTATCGGTCTCTTATTCTTAGCCATGGCAGTGGTTTGATTGAATTACAGGTATGTTTTAACGTAAACAAATACCCAATGTGTTCAATTCAATAGTGTTAAAGCTAAAGTCCTAATTAACAGAGTATCAAGTTTTCATCTGGCCGTGTTTTATTTTTTTCATCGGTGCCAGGGACGCAGCCTCTTCTTCATGCAGGCAAGTGTCAAATAAGGTGGAAAGGTCCTCTTAGGACCTGTTAGGTACGGGAAGTGTGTCAGTAGTGCCGTGTGTGTTAGCTGATCCGGTAGAATTTAGTAAGGGTACATAACTATGTCAAAGTGTCAGTTGTGCTGAACCTTTCAGGCGATATGACAAATTCTTGAATGCTTGGCCCCTCGCCAATACCATGACATAGATTGTAAGTAGCATGAGTATATAAATAGCCTTTTCTTTCGCTTGTTACATAGACGTAGCTACAGGTGCTGTTATACCCCATGTAATATATAAGAGTGTTCTGGTGAAAAAATGTAGCATATATGTACCTGACGTAGTAGAATGTGAATAGTCTACTTTTATATAATATAGCTTGCATTTATCTTCTACAATAGCCGCAGCTTCACTTGCTCCACACTATATACCACAGTATTCTTCTACAAATATACAGAGAATATATATATTCTCTGTATATTTGTAGAAGAATACTGTGGTAT